>JAPFRF010000024.1:14974484-15369499 GCA_029282475.1 Phrynocephalus forsythii
ACCTTATGGGCAGCCAGAGGATCTTCTGTCGGAATAGCTGGCCCACGGAAGTGGGGTAGGATGGATGGCACAACTCTTGGGGTGGCAGCGGGTGCAAACCTCAAGCGGTATTGGTGGTGGTGGTGGCCTGTGATGACATCCCTTTTTGGATGCCAAGGGGCTGGCTCAGGGGCGCACACATTCACACACACACACACACACACACACACACACACACACACACACACACACACACACACACACCTGGGGAATTCCCTCCAGGCTGCCTTGGTTTCAATGGCTGGGCCACCCTGTGGAAGGCAGTGTTTCTAACCCCCTGCACCAGTTCCCTCCTCATGGGGCGGCCAGGGTGTGTGTGAAGAAAACAAAATGAGGAACGCTCCATTTCTTTCTCCTTCAATGACATTCCCTCTGGACCCGTTTCCTCTCCCCTCCCCAAGCTAAAGCATGTGCCCCCCCCCTGCCGCACAGAGCAAAATGGAAGGCAAACTCCCTCTCTGCAAGGGAGCACACACAGGACACCTCCAGCCCTCACTCCCAGGGTTGGGGGGCCAGGAGGGGCAGTCCAGGCAAGCAGGCCCCCTCTGCAGCCAGATTAGAATCCTAGAATCCTAGTTGGAACTTGGAAGAGACCTCAAGGGCCATCCAGTCCAACCCCTTGATTTGCAGCTCTAACTGTCATGAAGTTCTTCCTGATGTTCAAATGGAATAACTTTTCCTGTAGTTTGAAACCATTGCCCTGCGTCCTAGTCTCTGAAGCCATGGAAAACAAACCTGTTCCCTCTTCAATGTGACATCTTTTCAAATATTTAAACATAGCTATCATATTCCCTCCTCAGCCTTCTTTTTGTAAGGCTAAACATTCCCAGCTCCCAAGCCGTGCCTTGTGAGACATTTCTTCCAGACTCTCAATCATCTTGGTCGACCTCCTCTGGACCCTTTCAAAATTGTCAACATCCTGTTTAAACTGAGGCGCACAGAACTGAACACAGTACTTCAGGTGGGGTCTGACCAGAGGAGAATAGAGTGGTACTATCACTTCCCTTGATCTAGACACGATGCTTCTGTTGATGCAACCACGATTGACATTGGCTTTGTTGGCTGCCACATCACACGGCTGACTCATGTTCAATTTGTGGTCCACCAAGACTCCCAGATCCCTTTCACAGGTACTATTTTCCAGCCAGGTGTCTCCTATCCTATATCTGTGCAATTCATGCTTTTTACCTCTCTGCTTTTACAGAAACACAGAGCACTGAATAAAAGCCATTCAAAAGCATTTTTAAAAATTGTCAGAAGGGATGAAATCAGAAGAGAGAGAAAAGGGGATTCTCCCCTGATCAACTCAGGAAGGAAGAATGCCAGGAGGTGAAAGAAAGGCCTCTGTCCTTCCGGAGTTTATAAGATGTGTTCTCCCCCAAACATTTTCCCACACTCCAGGCATTCGGAAGGCTTCTTCTCTGTGAGGGCCATTGCTGAGATTTATTACGTCTGGTAACAGAACTTAAATATATATTGCTTGCACCTTATGGGCAGCCAGAGGATCTTCTGTCGGAATGGCTGGCCCACAGAAGTGGGGTAGGATGGGTGGCACAACTCTTGGGGTGGCAGCGGGTGCAAACCTCAAGCGGTATTGGTGGTGGTGGTGGCCTGTGATGCCATCCCTTTTTGGATGCCAAGGGGCTGGCTTAGGGGCGCACACCTTCTGGCACACACACACACACACACACACACACACACACACACAGAGAGAGAGAGAGAGAGAGAGAGAGAGAGAGAGAGAGAGAGAGAGAGAGAGAGAGAGAGAGAGCATACTTTAAAATCATAGGGCGGTGTAGTAGAAATTCGGTTGCAATATATACAACGCATCCAAGACAGAATTACATCTGCAAGACATGGCAATTGACAGTGTAAAGTGATCTGCCTTATAGCAGATGGACCTCATTTGTAACATCTCTCTGGCCTGTATTTTTTCCTCTCTTTCTTCCTCCATCCCCTTACGCAGACAGGATCAAGGAAGTGCGGAGTGGTGGGGAGGAAGGAAGAGCAATGAACCCCTAAGATCTCTGGTCCGAATTTAAGTGGCCAGCGGATCTTAGGGGTCGTGTGAAAAGGCCCTAAGAGGTGACATGGCAGCTACCTTCAAATCACTGGATGGACCATCCTGTGGAAGGTGGAAGAAATTTATCTCAGGGCTGACCCTGAGACGAATCCTTGGCAGATGCCAACGTTGGCTGGTTTGTATTACAGTCTAGTTCCTGCATTTTGTCACAATTGTCTTCCACTTTTCTCACATATATTTTACACACATCTATAGAAATAGGTTTCAAGGTTTCCTGCTTCTCAGATGCCTCTTTCCAGCTCCTCCCTTCCTCTTCTAAAGGGTTAAAACCTTGGCCTATTGAGAATCTCCCTCCCAAAGAGCTTCACTCAGGAGGGAGAGAAGCACCCTTGCCTCCTCCTCTTTGGCCCCTCCCCACTGCCCTCCTGCCCTGGAATGGGTAGGGGTGCTTTCACCGGGGGAGGGCTCCCCTGCAACCCTTCTGCCTTTTAATCAATTACTATTAAATATTCACATTCTATTACACATCTACAATTAAAAACACTTCATAAAGTGTTTGCTACATAAAACAATACAGAAGCGCAGAGCTTACAGCAGATGGACCCCACTTGTAACATCTCTCTTGTATACAACAGCAAGACAGTTTAACATGGCAATAGACAGTGAGTGATCTGACTTAAAGCAGGTGAACCTTAATTATAACATCTCCCTACTATACAACTCTTGCAGCAATCACAGAATACATTATTACATCATTGGACATTACATCAGGTAACATCAGCATATATCAGCTGTACCAAACTATATCATTACGCACGACATTACTGTATATCAGATAAATGTGTATGTGTGCAATCAATAACCAGTATATATTGTACATTTGTTTGTTTGTTTGTTTCACAGAGAAGGTCCGGTTTCGAGTAATCGATTTCTGGGACCTTCCTGGGAGAGCGCCTGCAACATTCCGGTGAGTCAGGCCCCAGTTGACCTTTGGAAGACCCGCTCTCACAGGTACTCAGATCCGAAGCCGTGGAGGGTTTTGTAAGTCAAAAGTAGTACCTTGAACCTTATTCAGGACAAAACGGGCAGCCAATGCAAATGAGCCAGAAGTTGGATGATGAGGTCGTATCTGCCTACACCAAACACCAGTCTGGCTGCTGCATTTTGTACCCGCTGTAGTCTCCCAATAAGGGTCAAGGGGAAACCCATGTACAGAGTGTTGCAATAATCTATCCTTGAGATCACAAGCGCCTGCCACGTGTTTAATTTTGTTTTAATTGATTATGCCCAGTATATATTAGGTCAGGCATGTCCAAACTTTGGCCCTCCAGATGGTTGGACCACAACTCCCACAGTCCTTTGCCATTGGTAATACAGGCTTGGAATTCTGGGAGCTGTGGTCCAAAACATCAGGAAGGCCAAAGTTTGGCTATGTCTGTACTATGTGTTCAGAATCTGTATCCAATTAACTCAGAGAGATAGTCCTTGGCTCAGAACCTTTCAGCCAAGTTTAAATTTTACATTATAAGATATGCATACATAGTATGAAATCTTAACATGGGTTGTTGAACAAGGATTGTGTGTCTTTTTCCCCACACTCCAGACTTTTCAAAGTCTTTTTGAATAAGTGGGTCCTAAGATGTGTAGAAAGGGCATACCAGAATTAAAACACATAAAAGAACAAACCTTGCTGAGAGAAAATCAGCATGGCTTCTGTAAGGGTAAATCTTGTCTGACAAACCTCTTAGAATTTTTTGAAAAGGTCAACAGGCACGTGGATTTGGGTGAACCGGTTGATATAGTCTATCTGGATTTTCAAAAGGCTTTTGATACAGTCCCTCACCAAAGGCTGCTGAGAAAATTGCACAGTCAGGGGATAAGAGGGCAGGTCCTCTTATGGATTGAGAACTGCTTGAGATCCCGGAAACAAAGTGTAGGTGTCAATGGGAAATTTTCACAATGGAGAGAAGTGAAAAGCGGTGTGCCCCAGGGCTCGGTCCTGGGACCGGTGCTTTTCAATCTGTTCATAAATGACCTGGAGACAGGGATAAACAGTGAGGTGGCCAGGTTTGCAGATGACACAAAACTTTTCTGTGTGGTAAAAACCAGAGAAGATTGTGAAGAGCTCCAGAAGGATCTCTCCAAACTGGGGGAGTGGGCTGAGAAATGGCAAATGCGTTTTAATGTAACCAAATTTAAAGTAATGCACATTGGGGCAAAAAATCCAAACTTCATCTATCAACTCATGGGCTCTGAGTTATCCGTGATGGATCAGGAAAGAGATCTTGGTGTGTTGGTGGACAGCTCCATGAAGGTGTCTCCCCAATGTGCGGCAGCGGTGAAGAAGGCCAATTCCATGCTAGGGATTATCAAAAAGGGGATTGAAAATAAAACAGCCAACATTATAATGCCATTATACAAAACGATAGTAAGGCCCCACCTGGAGTATTGTGTACAATTCTGGTCACCGCATCTCAAGAAAGACATAGTGGAACTGGAAAAGGTGCAGAAGAGAGCGACTAAAATGATCACTGGGCTGGGGCACCTCCCTTATGAAGAAAGGCTAAAACATTTGGGCCTCTTTAGTCTGGAAAAAAGGCGCTTGAGGGGGGATATGATTGAGACATACAAAATAATGCAGGGTATGAGTAAAGTGGATAGAGGGAAGCTCTTCTCCCTCTCCCAAAATACCAGAACTAGGGGACATACACTCAAATTGAGAGCTGGGAGAGTAAAAACTGACAAAAGAAAATATTTTTTCACCCAGCGCGTTGTAAGTCTATGGAATTCCCTGCCACACAATGTGGTGATGGCATCTGACCTGGATGCCTTCAAAAGGGGATTGGACAGATTCCTGGAGGAAAAGTCCATCACAGGTTACAAACCATGATGGAGATGTGTAATCTCCAGGCTTTAAACCAGGGTACTTCAAGGGCCAGATGCAGAAGAGTGGTATCAGGAGACAGATATCTAGTCTCATGTGCTCCCAAACACATCTGGTGGGGCTGCTGTGAGATACAGGAAGCTGGACTAGATGGGCCTTTGGCCTGATCCAGCATGTCTCTTCTTATGTTCTTATGTTCTTATGACAGAAAAAGGCTTCTCATCCTCGCATTCAAATGGTTTATCTCCCGTGTGAGTCCTGTGATGGCTAGCAAGGCTTCCAGCTTGACTGAACCTCTTTCCACACTACAGACATTCAAATGGTTTGTCACCTGTGTGGACTCTGTGATGCATAGCAAGGTGTCCAGCTTGACTGAACCTCTTTCCACACTCCAGACATTCAAATGGCTTCTCAACCTGTGTGGGTTCTGTGATGTCTAGCAAGGCTTCCATAAACACTGAATGTCTTACCACATTCCAGACATTCAAATGGCTTCTCACCTGTGTGGATTCTGTGATGGCTAGCAAGGCTTCCAGATTCACTGAATGTCTTACCACACTCCAGACATTCAAACGGCTTCTCACCCGTGTGGGTCCTGTGATGTCTGGCAAGACTTCCAGATTCACTGAATGTCTTACCACACTCCAGACATTCAAACGGCTTATCACCTGTGTGGATTCTATGATGGCTAGCAAGGCTTCCAGAAACACTGAATGTCTTACCACAGTCCAGACATTCAAATGGCTTCTTGCCTGTGTGGATTCTGTGATGGCTAGCAAGGTTACAAGAGTGACTGAACCTCTTTCCACACTCCAGACATTCAAACGGCTTCTCGCCTGTGTGGATTCTGTGATGGCTAGCAAGGTTACAAGAGTGACTGAACATCTTTCCACACTCCAGACATTCAAACGGCTTCTCGCCTGTGTGGATTCTGTGATGCTTAGCAAGGCTTTCAGCTCGACTGAACCTCTTTCCACACTCCAGACATTCAAATGGCTTCTCACCCGTGTGGATTCTGTGATGTCTAGCAAGGTGTCCAGCTTGACTGAACCTCTTTCCACACTCCAGACATTCAAATGGCTTCTCACCTGTGTGGATTCTATGATGGCTAGCAAGGTGTCCAGGTTGACTAAACCTCTTTCCACACTCCAGACATTCAAATGGCCTCTCACCTGCGTGGGTTTTGTGATGGCTAGCAAGGTGCCCAGGTTGACTAAACCTCTTTCCACACTCCAGACATTCAAATGGCTTCTCGCCTGCATGGGTTCTGTGATGGCTAGCAAGGTGTCCAGCATGACTGAACCTCTTTGCACACTCCAGACATTCAAAAGTCTTCTCACCTGTGAGAATTCTGTGATGCTTAGTAAGGCTTCCAGAATCACTGAACCTCTTTCCACACTTCCAGATTCTGTGATGTCTAACAAGGTGTCCACCTTGACTGAACCTCTTTCCACACTCCAGACATTCAAACGGCTTCTCGCCTGTGTGAATTCTGTGATGCTTAGTAAGGCTTCCAGAATCACTGAACCTCTTTCCACACTCCAGACATTCAAATGGCTTCTCGCCTGTGTGAATTCTGTGATGCTTAGTAAGGCTTCCAGAATCACTGAACCTCTTTCCACACTCCAGACATTCAAATGGCTTCTCGCCTTTGTGAATTTTCCTAGGGGAACACATTTTTGAGGAAGTAGTGCAAGATTTTCCACAGTTGGCATGCTCATTCTTTTCCTCTCTTTTTGATGTTTTTGGAACCGCTTGGTCTTTCTCCCGACAAGTAATAGATTTCTTCATCTTTACAGCTCCCTATTTTCCTCTAAGCTTCTTATTCCTGGTTTGAGTCTCACCACCCTCTTTTGCATCGGGATATTCAACCTCTTCTTCTGACACTTGGTGTCCTCCTCTTTTATGTCTTCTCTACAGCATCTTACCTGCAAAATATGTGACCACAAAAAGGAGTTTCAAAGCAAGTAACAAACCCAGTGCACTGCCATGGAGGAGGCAGGAGAATGAGACACAGTTCTAGGGTGGACCCACCTCCACCCATCTCAGTGAGGAGGCCCATTGTGGCACCAGTGAATATCCTGAGGACAACCAGGGGATTTATCACACTCCTCCTGTGACCATCTGTGAGGAAATGGTTCTCTTCCATGCTGGGAAAACTCTTGTGAGGTCTAGGGGTAAGAAACAGATGCTAATTGTTCCACAGCCTCCTGCAGTTTATTCTCCCAAACTATTTTTTTCAAATATTGTTACCCTGCATTTCACCTTAAGACCCATGGTGGCTCAACTCTGGTTAGAGGTTAGGGCCTTAAATATCTAGGATGCCTAAAAATACTATATACCGTAAATGCTTTCCCATATTAAGAACATAACATCAGCCTTGCTGGATCAGGCCCCAGCCCATCCAGTCCAGCATTCTGTCTCACACAGTGGTCCACCATTTGCTTCAGGGTATTCCCAAGCAGATGTCTTCACCTGTTTACGATTCCCTGCAAATGGCATTGAGAGATATCCTGGCTATCTGTCCAACTCATAGGTTGTCCTTAGGCATCCATAATGATAGCAATTTAAGCTTTTCTTAAAACTTTCAAGGCTGACAGCTGTCACCACTTTTCTGTCAGGTAGTTCCACAGACTTTCATCTTGGAATGAAAGAGTACTTTCTCTTATTTGTTTGAAATCTAGCACCTAAACGTTTCATAGAGTGCCCCCAAGTTCTAGTGTTTTGCGATAGGGAAAGCAGCTTTTCCCTTATCAACTTTGTCCATACCATGTATGATTTTATAAACTTCAATCAGCTCACCTATTTTAAGTGTTGTTGTTCAAGAGTGAAGAATCATAGAATCACAGAGTTGGAAGAGACCTCAAGGGCCATCCAGTCCAACCCCCTGCCATGCAGGAACCCAGGGACTTATTATCATGCATGGTGGTCATGCGACAAAGCTCAGAAGTTCTGGCAACAGACTTTGAATGTAGCACAAGAATGTATACAAACTGAATTGAACTTTAGACTTCCAAGATGGCGGGCGGCAGCAGCTATTTTATCTGCTTGCGCTGTAGCGCTCTTAAACTTTTTTATTCAGCGCTGCCTGGGCTTTTATTCTAATTTTATTTTTCGTTATGTGAGCTCTCTGGCCCTGCGGGGGTTAGAGGGGGGCTTTGGGGGGCCGGTTGGAGCGGACTATCCGGGTTTTTGCCTACCCGCTTTTGGGTGGACGCCGGGGACGCCGCTTTCCGTTCTTGGAGACACCGGGGACGCCGGAGATGCCGGAGACGCCGCTTCTTGCTCTTTGTGATCTTCCCGGGTCTCCGCTGTAGGGAGGTACCCCCCTCGCACTTCGGGGCCGCCTGGGTGACCCATTCCCTTCCCCCTTTTTTTTCCATCTTATCGGCTTTTTTGGGAGGTGACCGGGCTGCAGAGCTGTTGCGGCTAGGCGTTCGGGTAGAGTTGGGCTGGCCCCGCGGTTCCCCCCCCTCCCCCCGCCTGCTGTTTTCGGCTGCTGGTTTCAGCTGCCGGCGCCCTTTTTGCCGCTTTGTGGGGGGCCAGGAGCAGCTGGTTGTTCTTCCCCCTAGCTCCGGTTACCCCCCACCCCCCGGTTGTTGTTTTATATTTTGTTGCCGGAGAGGGCGGCGGGCCGGCTAAGGGTTACAGGCGCCATGGTACCTTGTGGCTTGTGGTACCTGCTCCCAGGGGCGGTGGCCCGGTTTCTCTGCTGTAGCTTGGCCATGGGTGCCATTTGCCTGGGGAAGGGTGGCGTGGGTTCCGGCTCCCGGCAGCATGCCGGCCAACGGTGCCTTTGTACCTATGGGTCCCCTCCTTCGGACGGCAGTTCGGCCGTCGGTGTTGGGGGTGGCGTGGGCTCCAGGTTCTCGGGCGGCAGGCCGGCCGCTGGAGTAACATCGTCCCTGGTGGGGACCTGCTTTTGCGGGCGGCAGCTCGGCCGCCGGAGTAACACCGCCCCCGGTGGGACCTGCAGATTCTTCGGGTGGCAGTCCGGCCGCTGGAGTAACATAGTCCCTGGTGGGACCTGCTTCTGCGGGCGGCAGCTCGGCCGCCGGAGTAACATCGTCCCTGGTGGGGACCTGCTTCTGCGGGCGGCAGCTCGGCCGCCGGAGTAACACCGTCCCCGGTGGGACCTGCTTTGCGGGCGGCAGTTTGGCCGCCGGAGTAACATCGTCCCTGGTGGGACCTGCATTTTTTTGTGTTTCCACTGCCTCCCATGGAAAGAGAACTCGGCCTGCTGCCGCTACCTTTGGCTGTTCGGGAGGCCCGACAGCCTTCGTAGGCTGCGGATTATCCATTTTAATAGCCACTGTTGGCGGCTACGACTGCCCCCCCCCCGCTTTTTCCATCAGTTGCCAATTGAGAGTTCTATATGTTAGTTTTCTTTTGCTTGTTTTTTCTATTTTGTCTTGCTTATTTTGCATTTCGTTTTTCCTTAAATTGTTGGTTGCATTTTGTGTTGTGATTGTATATTTTGACTGTGTATTTTATTTTATTGTATTTTATTTGTGGTTATTTTGCTTTGTAGTGGGTCCTTGAGATCTTATGGATCCTGCCGGCTGCCCCATTAGGATGGTGTCGGGTCGTGGGAGGTACGCTCTGGTCCGGCGGGTCGATTGGATAAGGAGAACTCGGGACAGACAATTATTGCCTGTCCCCCGTTCTGACCCGTCGGCTCACCGCCAAATGGTAGGGATCCAATCCGTCTGTTCCCTCTCTGGCCTGTCCTGTCTGCTGATTAACGCCAGGTCGGTACATAATAAAATCCCTCTCATCCACGATTTGATCGTGGATGAGCGTGCCGACCTGGCTTTTCTCACGGAGACCTGGGGGTGAGGGGGTGGGGCTTCTCTCACCCTTCTCTGCCCCCAGGGCTACCGTGTGCAGCAGCTGGGCAGGTCAGAGGGGCGGGGGGGCGGGGGGGCTATGGTCTTTAGGGAATCTTTTCATGTCAGTAGATCTGCGATGTTGGTGAGTCCAGGCTTGGAATGTCTCCACCTTATGGTGGGCCAGAGGGACAGGTTTGGGGTAGTGCTTGTGTACCGTGCTCCCCGCGACCCTGCACTCTCCCTTCCAGAGCTCTCCGAGTTCATTTCGGCGGCACTGTTGAGGTCCCCTCGCCTATTGGTGGTAGGGGACGTCAACGTGCATGCCGAGGTTGGACTGTCGGGAGCAGCTCTGGAATTCATGGAGTCCATGGCCTCCATGAACCTGTCCCAATTAGTCATCGGACCTACTCATAAGGGTGGACACACCCTGGACCTGGTTTTTACCTCCACATCGCGGGGTTCGGATCTGGGGGTCGGGAGGTTGCTGACCCGGCCCGTGTCATGGTCAGATCATTATCTGGTGACCTTCTCTCTTGCGGTAGCCACCCCGCCCCGCGGGGAGCTGGGCCCTTCCATCTGGGCCCGTCCCTGGAGGCTCCTTGACCCAGCGCGGTTCTCGGAGGCCCTCGGGGATGTTCCAGATGGTTTGGATGACGATCCGCCCGACTCCCTTGCCCAACGGTGGTTTGAGGAGGTGGCGGGGTGGTCGATCGGATCGCCCCCAAGCGCCTGATCCGATGCCGAGCCCGCTCGTCTCCTTGGTTTACTGAGGAGCTGCGGGCGATGAAGCAAGAGCGGAGAAGGTTAGAGAGCAGATGGCGGAAGGCTCGGACGGCACAGAATTGGGCTGCGGTTAAGGCGTCGACCGGTCGCTATTCTCGTGCGATAAGGGCGGCCAGGAGATCTTTCGCTGCCCTGAGAATTGGTGAGGCCTCGAATCGTCAAGCGGAATTATTCCGTGTGGTTCGAGACCTCACCAATCCCGGTCCGCCGGGGCCTCCTCCTAGTGATTTCACTAGTGAGTCATTCGCAGCCTACTTTAAATCTAAGATAGAGGCCATCCGTTCCGAGCTGGACTCCGGTTGCCCTAGCCCGGCCTCTGTCGTGGCCAGTGTCGGGCCGCCTCGGTCACCTCGGTTTGTTGAGTTTGGGCCTGTTACAACAGTGGATGCCTCCAGGGCCCTGGGACATTGCAGGTCTGCGGCCTCTCCGTTCGACCCTTGCCCTTCCTGGTTGATTAAGAGCGCAGGGGGGAGCATGCCGAAATGGGCTTCACTGATTGCCTCGGCCTCCTTCAGAGACGGGATTCTTCCCAGTCTTCTGAAGGAGACAGTGGTGAAGCCCATTATTAAAAGACCCGGCTTGGCTGTGGATGATTTGTCCAACTATCGTCCCATAGCCAACGTTCCCTTTTTGGGCAAGGTGATTGAGCGAGTCGCCGCCCTGCGTCTCCAGTCGTTCCTGGAGGAGAACCATGTCCTGGACCCTTTCCAGTCTGGGTTCAGGCCGCGTCATGGGACGGAGATGGCCCTGGTCGCGCTGCATGATGATCTGTTGAGGAGGGCCGACAGGGGTTGCTCTACCCTGCTGGTCCTTCTCGACCTGTCAGCGGCTTTTGATACCGTCGACCACGGTATCCTGCTGGACCGGCTCTCGGAGGTTGGGATTGGGGGCCAGGCCTTGGCCTGGTTCCGGTCCTTCCTTGGGGGCTGTACCCAGCGAGTGAGCTTGGGTGGTGAGTTGTCGGCGCCCTGGACACTCTCTTGTGGGGTGCCGCAGGGGTCGTCACTCTCCCCAATGCTCTTTAACATCTATATGAAGCCGCTGGCTGAGATCATCCGGAGTTATGGAGTCTGCTGCCATCAGTACGCTGATGACACGCAGCTCTATCTCTCCTTTTCCACCTGTGCAGTGGAGGCTGTCCGTACCCTTGATCGCTGCCTGGCTGCGGTTCTGGATTGGACCAGGACCCACAGACTCAAGCTCAACCCGGGCAAGACTGAGGTTATGTTCTTCGGGGGCTCGTCGGAGGGGTACTGTGGCCCTCTTCCCAGTCTGGGCGGGTCCGCCCTCCAGCTGGCGCAAAGAGTGCGGAATCTGGGCGTCGTCCTGGACCCGGATCTGACCCTGGATTCTCAGGTGTCAGCCGTGGTCAGGTCGGCCTTTTACCACCTAAGGCTTATCGCCCAGATTCGCCCGTACCTCGATGAGGGCTCCTTGAGGACAGTGGTACAGGCGCTGGTCGTGTCGAGGTTGGATTACTGCAACGCTCTCTACATGGGGCTCCCCTTGAACCTTGTTCGGCGATTGCAGCGGGTCCAGAATACGGCGGCCAGGCTGGTGGTTGGTCCGCGTCGTTATGACCGTGCCACCCCCATCCTGGCTCGCCTGTACTGGTTACCCGTTGCCTCCCGAATAAGGTTCAAGGTGTTGGTTTTGGTTTACAAAACCCTCCATGGCTTGGCCCCGACTTATTTGGCGGAGCGTCTTCCCTGACAATTAGATCGGGCCCGGCCCATCCGTTCTTCGGTGGCCCTTTCCCTGCAGACGGTCCCCCCAAGGGAAGCCCGAAAAGTGAGTACTCGCGGTCGGGCTTTCTCGGTGGTGGCACCGGCAATTTGGAACAAACTCCCAGGTGAACTACGGCAGGCTCCCTCGCTGGCGGCGTTTAAGAAGAACCTTAAGACCCTGCTCTTTCGAGAGGCCTACGACGAGGGTTAGGGACCCTGTCCCTGTTTTTTTTTCTTTTTTTTCCCCCCCGCCTATTTAATCTTGGATCTAATTGTTTTTAGCAAATCTGTTGTCTATTACCTGTACCTGATTTTATGTGTCTTTTTACTTTTTATGTTGTTAACCGCCCTGAGTCCCCATTGCGGGAATAGGGCGGTATACAAGAGTTAAAAATAAATAAATAAATAAATAAATAAATAATAAACCAGAAATGCTGTTACTGAACATAACGCCAGAGATTATTGACAAAAAAATAAAATACATTCTCGTGTGTGTGTGTGTGTGTGTGTGTGTGTGTGTGTGTGTGTGTGTGTGTGTGTGTGTGTGTGTGTGTGTGGCAGCTGGACAGCTCTGGGCCCAGAAATGGGGGGGGGAAAGTGAAATACCAACTAAGGTTGAACTCTTAAAAAATTACTGGATATTGCAGAACTAGATATGCTCTCAGAGGCATTGCAAGCCCAACCGAGACACTATGTGAATGAGAGCTGGAAGATGCTATATAACTGGGCCCAGAAGCAGACAAATGAATAAGGGGTGAAATAGATATAAGGATGTTTATACAGTGCTCCCCAGAACCCTTGAAAGACTTGCAGATCGCTGATCAATTGTGGAATCCTTAACCCTTTTGTATTAGTAATAGATAAGTGGACAGGTAGTATCCACCACAGATTTTGTTTGTGTTAATATTTCAAATTGGTTTTCCCCCTTCCTTTTTACTTTATGAAATGTGTCACTGGAATAGCTGCTTGTTTTGTTTGTTTCTATTGCACATAAATAAATAAAATAATTTTTTTAAAAAGAGAGGCCATTTGGGTGCAATCAGCCAACCAATTACAAATCCACCTAACAGTAGCACTATCTATCCCACTTTCTACTAACTTCTTTGCAAGTATACCATCAAGAACCATATCAGAGGCCTTACTAAAGTCCAGATAAGCAATATCCACAACATTCCCCTCATCCACCAGGCTTGTAATTCTATCAAAGATCCAATTAATCTGGCATGACTTGTTTTTAAGAAATCCGTGTTGACTTCTTGTAATGACAGCATTGTGAAATAATTACAGACTGCCTGTTTAATAATCTGCTCCAGGATTTTTCCAGGAATTGAAGTCAAGCTGACTGGACGGTAATTATTTGGGTCCTCTTCCCCACCCCCTTTTTGAAGATGGGGACATTAGCCCTCCTCCAATCGATGGGGACTTCCCCTGTTCTCCAGGACTTCTCAAAGATTATTGCCAATGGTTCTGAAATTACTACTGCAAGTTCTTTTAATATCCTTGGGTGTAATTCATCTGGCCCAGGAGACTTAAATTCATTAATGTTTCCAAGTGTTCTTGTACTAGCTCTCTACCTATTCTATGTTGCAATTCCCATCCTACCTCATCTACTCTTTGTCCCAGCGGATCTCTTTCTTCCTTTTTAGAGAAAACAGAGGCAAAGAAGGTGTTGAGTAGTTCTTCCTTTTCCTTGTCTCCTGTTAGTAACTGGTTATCATCGCCACACAGAGAGCCTATCATTTCCTTATTTTTCCTTTTGCTGCGGACATAACTAAAGAAACCCGTTTTACTATCTTTAATCTCTCTGGCAAGTCTAAGTCTGGCCGTGGGAGGTACGCTCTGGACGGTGGGATCGGTCGGGTAAGAAGAACTAGGGTCCGGCATCTAAGGCCTGTCCCCCGTTCTGATCCCTTCGTCCACCGCCATCTACCTGGGTGCCATCCCGCCAGCGCCTCCGGTCTGACCTGCCTGCTGATTAACGCCAGGTCGGTGCACAATAAGACCCTGCTCATCCTCGATTCCATCCTGGATGAGCGCGCCGACCTGGCATGTATCACCGAGACTTGGGTGGGCGCGGAGGGCGGGGCCTCCCTCTCTCTCCTGTGCCCACCCGGGTTTCAGATTCAGTGGGCAGGCAGATCGGAGGGTAGGGGGGTGGGGTGGCCATCGTTTTCAGGGAATCCCTTTACGTTAGCAGGTCCGCGACGATGGTGTGTTCTGGGGTGGAATGCCTCCATCTATCTGTGGGTCAGCGAGATAAGTTTGGCATTGTGCTGGTGTACCGTGCTCCCCGCAACCCAGCACAATCCCTACCAGAGATCGCTGAGTTCATCTCGGCTGCTTTGTTGAGGTCGCCCCGCCTTTTGGTGGTTGGGGACCTCAACTTGCATGCCGAGGGGGAACTCTGGTGCGGCTCTGGAATTCATGGAATCCATGGCTTCCATGAACTTATCTCAGCATGTTTTATGCCCCACCCATAGAGCTGGCCACACCCTAGACCTGGTCTTTTCCTCCATGTCGCCGGATTCGTGTCTGGAGGTTGGGGACATCTTGCCCCTGCCCGTGTCATGGTCGGACCATTACCTGCTAAAATTTTCCCTGTCGATCGCCCCCACCCCCGCGGGAGCGCCTTCTTACACCTGGGCTCGCCCCCGTAGGCTCCTGGACCCTACAAGGTTTATGGAGGTCTTCGGGGAGCTCTCTGGCGGTCTGGCAGACGATCCGGTTGATGCCCTGGTGGAAAGGTGGTATGTTGGTGCCGCCGGGGCGATAGACCGGATCGCCCCTAAGCGTCTCCTACAATGTCGAGGCCGCTCCTCCCCGTGGTTCACGGAGGAGTTGCGGTCGATGAAGCAAGAACGTAGGAGACTGGAGGTCATATGGAGGGCGAACCGGACGGAAGTGAATAGGGCTGCCCTTAAACAGCTGACTGGCCGCTATCTTCGCGCGATCAGGGACACTAGAAGATCTTATGCCTCCCTGAGAATTGGGGAGGCCTCGAGCCGCCAGGCGGAGTTATTCCGGGTGGTTCGAGACCTCTCCAATCCCAGTCAGCTGCGGCCTCCTCCTAGTGATTTCACTAGTGAGCAATTTGCAGCCCATTTTAGATCAAAAATTGAGGCCATCCGTTCCGACTTGCCCCCCAGCTGCTCTAGTCCATCCTTTGGGTCTTCCAGTGCCTCACCCCTCCGTTCTCCCCTCCTGGATGAGTTCGGGCCGGTCTCTTCAGCGGAGGCCTCCAGAGCTATGGCTCGTTGCCGGCCGGCGGCCACTCCCTTTGACCCTTGCCCAGCTTGGCTTATAAAATCTGCCGAGGGGAACATGCCAGAGTGGTTTTCTTCCATCACCATGGCCTCCTTTCGGGAGGGTTGTTTTCCTTCCCGCCTGAAGGAGACCGTGGTAAAACCCATTCTTAAGAAACCTGGCTTGGCGACGGATGATCTTTCCAACTTCCGTCCGATCGCCATTGTTCCCTTCCTGGGCAAGGTTGTCGAGGGGGTGGCTGCTGTCCGGCTCCAGTCATACCTGGAGTTAAATCATATCCTGGACCCCTTCCAGTCTGGATTCAGGCCTCTTCGCGGAACCGAGATCGCCCTGGTCGCTCTGCAGGATGACCTCCTCAGGGACGCCGACAGGGGGAGTTCCTCCCTGCTCGTCCTCCTTGATCTCTCAGCAGCCTTTGATACCGTCGACCACGGTAACCTTCTGGCCCGGCTCGCTGAGGCGGGAATTGGTGGTCAGGCCTTGGCCTGGCTCCGTTCCTTCCTTGGCGGCTGGACTCAGAGGGTACAGCTGGGGGATGTCTTGTCGGCTCCTTGGACTCTCCCTCGTGGGGTGCCCAGGGGTCGGCAATCTCCCCCGTGCTGTTCAATGTTTACATGAGGCCGCTGGGGGAGGTCATCAGGAGATATGGAGTTCGCTGTCATCAGTACGCTGATGACACGCAGCTCTATATCTCCTTTTCTACGTCTGCAGAGGAGGCGGTTCGCTCCCTCGATCTGTGCCTGGAGGCCGTACTGGAATGGACCAGAGATAACCGGCTCAAGCTTAATCCAGAGAAGACGGAGGTTCTGTTCTTCGGGGCGCTTTCGTCTCGGTACAATGGCCCTCTCCCTAGTCTGGGGGGTACTTCCCTCCAGCCTACAGACAGGGCCAGGAATCTGGGCGTGGTCCTGGATTCGGCCCTCTCCCTGGAAGCCCAGGTGATGGCCGTCTCCAGGGCCGCTTTTTTCCATCTCCGCAGGATCGCCCAGATCCGTCAGTACCTTGACGAGTCCTCCCTGAGGACAGTCGCGCAGGCCCTGGTGATCTCGAGGATCGACTATTGCAATGCCCTCTACGTGGGGTTGCCCTTGACCCTGGTCCGGAGCTTACAGCGGGTGCAAAATGCGGCGGCCAGGCTGGTGGTGGGTGCTCGTAGATTCGAGCACATCACCCCAGTCCTGGTCCGCCTGCATTGGCTCCCCGTTGTCTTCCGGATCAGGTTCAAGGTTCTGGTCTTGGTTTTCAAGGCCCTCCACGGCTTGGGACCAGGATACCTGGCGGAGCGCATCTCCCTGAGGGCATCTGGATCCAGACCCACGAGATCATCGCAGGCGCGCTCCTTGAGAGTGGCCACACCCAGAGAGGCACGGAAAACGCGTACGCAGGACCGCGCCTTCTCTGTGGTGGGGCCCTCGCTCTGGAACCATCTCCCTCCTGAGCTGCGCCTGCTGTAGTCCCTGCCCGCCTTTAAGAGGGCTTTGAAGACCTTCCTCTTCAAAGAAGCATTTGGTGTCCTCATTAGTTAGTTTCTCTTTCTTTTCTTTGCTCTTACCGTCTGCCGCCATCTTGCCTTCCGCTGCCCCTGCTTGGTGGCCTTGTTATTTTTAGCTTTTTAGCATTTTTAGCTTCTTGCGCTGTTAGCCGCCCAGAGTTCCCGTTGGGAAGATGGGGCGGGATATAAGTATTTAAATAAATAAATAAATAAATAAATAAATAAGTTCATTTTGTGCTTTAGCTTTTTTTACCACACCCCTGCATATATTAGCTATTTGCTTATATTCCTCTTTGGTGCATTTCCATTTTCCCATTTCTTGTGTTTGTTTTTCTTTATATTTAGCTTTTTATTTTTTATTTAAAAATAAACAAACATACAATAAACAATACAATAAACAAAAATATTACAACACTACAAAGTGCACCCCCCCCGGACCATCCAGTGTTTCTTTATCTTCTCTTCCTTCTTCGTCTTCTTTTTTTCTAGTTGTCTTCTTAGAGTCCTTTTCTCCAGAACTGTGTTGGATTGTATGACGGTTGTATCCCTTTCCCTTTTAATAGTACATAATCTATAAATTTTCTGCAAATATCATAAAATATATCCTTGCTCATTTCCCCTCCCAAAACTTTTATACTACAGGACAATTTGTCGTTTAAAGCTATATCCCACACTTCCTTATACCAGTCGGCAATTTTAAAATCTAATTTCAGTTTCCAATTTTTAGCTATAATCAGTCTTGCTGCTGTCATAAAATTTGCAATTAATTCTTTTGTTTTTATATCGTATTTATTAGTAAGTGGTAGTGACAGCGCGATTTCTGGCTTACATTTAATATCAGAATCAGAATCAGAATCAGAATACTTTTATTGGCCAAGTCTGGTTGGACACACCCAGAATTTGTTTTGGTAAAATATGCTCTCGATATAAAAGGAAATATAAGAATCAGATAGTCAACAATTAAAACACAGTACAACAATACAATATAACCCATTATTTAAAAGGAAGAAGAGAAGTAAAAATTAATTATTCGACAGTTTGATAGCACTTGGAAAGAAACTTGGAAAGAAAAGTTTGTAGTATTTCTTTTATCTCACCAAAGATCTGTTGCCAAAACTTCATCATCCCACTCCTCTGGCTGGCCTGACATGACACCCAACTTGACATGAGGCCCAGCTGTTGCAGCCTCACATGGAAAGGAAGGTGTTCCAGTCCCCAAATCATTCTGGTTGCCCTCCTATGCACTTTTTAAATTCCCATAATGGTGACCAAAACTGTACACAATACTCCAGATGGGGCCTCACCAAAGATTAATAAAGAGGCAAAATGACACTTGCTGACTTATTTTCTATACCCTTCCTAATGATCCCTAGCACTGAGTTGGCTTTTTTCACTGCTATGGCACACTGGGTTGACACCTTCCTTGAGGTGTCCACCAGGACTCCAAGGACCCTTTCCTAGATATCCTGAAGAGAGTTCAGACCCCATCACTTTATAAATGTAATTGGAGATTTTTGCCCCAACGTGCATCGCTCTGTCTTTACTAATTTTGAACCTCATTTGCCACTGGTTTGCCCACTCCCCCAGTGTCAGGAGATCCCTCTGGAGCTCCTCACAATCTCTCTCATTTGTTACAACCATGTATAATTATATATTGTATAGGTGTATGTGCATGTGTTGTGTCCTTACAGTCCTGACCGACTCTTTGTGACCCCCATGTCCATGGAGTTTTTCTTGGCAGGAATATTGGAATGGTTTGCCAGTTCTTACTCCACGCGCCTACAGCACCTGTTATTCCCTGGTGGTCGCCCATCCAAGTACTAACCAGGCCTAGCCCTGCTTAGCTTAATATTGTATAACTGGAGAGAGAGAGAGAGAGAGAGAGAGAGAGAGAGAGAGAGAGAGAGAGAGAGAGAGAAGCGCCCTTATGGGAGGGGGGAATTGCCTCCTTTCTCTCTCTCTCTCTCCCCCCCCCCACCGTTCCCTCTCCTGGTTTGGCCCTAAAAGCTGCTTCCTCCCTTCTTTTTCCTCCCAGAGGAGTGGGGCGCGGTTGGGGTTTCCCTCCTGGGACCCCCCCATCGCCCCCCCAAGCCTTCCCCCAAAAAGTGACACCCCAGGAGGATCCTACCTCCCCCCTCCATTTCCCCCCATTCCCCCAAGGCCGCCTCCTCCCCCACATCAGCATCCCCCTCCCCCCATAGCATTTCCCCCCACCTCCTCCGGGGGGGCTCTATTTCCTCTCCTTCCAGCAACCACAGAGCCTTCTTTTTCGGAGAGGGAGAGACTCAAAGCCAAGCGGAGAGCGGATTCCCCCCTCCCTGGCAGCCTTCGTTTCCTGCCAGTCTAGGAAGTGGAACTCGCTGCTCTCCCCCCCCTTGGAGGACGAAATACTTCCCGCCCTTCTGGTCCTCCAATGGAGGGGGAGGGGAGCTCAGCCCCAAAAGGCTGGCAGGGAGGGAGGGAGGGAGGGGAGGGGGGGTCAGCCTTCCTCCTCCTCCTCCTCTTCCTCCTTTCCTGGGATTTCCCCTCTTCTTATTATTCTGCCCCATTCAGGGTTTTTTTGGGGGAGGGGAACTCCCTCTCCTTCCCTCGGGGCACCTCCTTCCCTCCCTTCTTCTAAATCAGAGGGTCCCGACCGTAAACACACTTGCCGATTTTTTTCTTTTGTTTTCTGCCTAATACTGAATTTTCCTAAACTTATTAACTTCAAAGGTATTTTTGACAGCTGCCACAGTACTCCTCACTTTGATAGGTTTTTTGTGTAGCATGGACAATTGCAAAAAGAAGCAAAACACATAGTGTACATATTCTTACGTTTATTGAAAAGCGTGAATAGAAAAGGAGCAAAAGACAGGAAGAGATATTGCTAATTTATTCAGTTTTTACTCTTTATTTGGGCATGCAAATTTCAAAAGCCTTGCCTGGCTTCCACGATGGAAGACCAGGCTTTTGAATTCCATCTGCCCATAACCCCCTCAGGTTGGGTGGGAGCAAAATTCAAAAGCCTGCCTGGCTTTCCCAACCGTGAAGCACCTGATAGACACCTTGACATTTCAAAGGGTACAGACCAAGATGACTGGGTCCTTGGTTCAAATCCTGTCCGTGCCATGTACCAATGAATCTTTTCTATAAAGATTTAAGTACCTAATACCAAAAATCGTGATGAGAACCCCCATTAGGGAAAATGCATGTAATTACAGTTGGTTTGAATTTCGAACCACCATGACTCAGGTCCAAATATCTGTCATGTGGCTGCGAAATACAAGTCCCCAAGCTTTGCAGAATGGACTTTAACAACCTGCACATGGCAAGAATAAGGTTCCAAACCACAAGGCACCCCAACCCCCCCCCCACACACACACCATCCACACAAACCAAAACAGATCAGGCCCCTATGTTTGCTCTGCTTGAGAATTGCACTTAAAAAGTTCGGAAATTTGCAAAAACCACTGCCAAAACTTTCATGTTCTCAAAACTTGCCAAAAATGGTGCCAACACAAAATTAGATGTAATAAGACATTTACGGAACGCCTAACAGTTGATGATGACCTCTCTAAATGGGGTCTGCTCATGTGGAGCCCCATTTAGATTAGTGGACCCCAAATTTTCTTGCTGTCATGGCCTCCCTGAAAGTCGAAATAGACCCCTGGGGGTCCATATAGACCACTTTGGGAACCTCTGATTTAATGCTTTGCAACATAGGTGAGAAAAGAGAAAGCGTTAACAGGAAAGGAGCAAAAAAAGCAAGACATATTGCTTATTTAGTCAGTTTTTACTCTATATTTAAGCCACCTTTTCTCCCAGTGAAGAGAGACAAGGCAGCTCAGAAGTCATGGAGAGAGCAGCCAACTAAAACAAGATGCAATTATTTATTTATTTGACTTTTTAATACTTGCATCTTTCTCTATTTCATCAAAATTCTGGTTTCATTTGAATGATGATATGATGATACAAAACAAGATGCATTATTTATTTGACTTTTTAATACTTGCACTAAAAACCAATTATCACCTACCAGCAATACTATTCCCATTTTATGGGGGTTAACAAAGGGTCAAGGAAGTTAATACCAAGTCCTCTCAAGGTTGCAAACAGACTTCTACTGATTTCTTTGGGGAAGGAGAGATGAGGAGATACAGAAAGGGCCTTAGGAAGGATACCTCAGTAACTTTGGGTATTTGGACTTTTCCTAACTTACAAGGTTCTCAAAGTGCCCAACCAAGTTCATCTTCCATCTTGGAATGGGAGACAGATGGGAAGTAAAACTCAAAAGAGCCCCTCTGGCATCCAGACATGCATCCTTTGGGTCTTAGGCTGGGGTTAAAGTGTGGTGTTTGGAGGGAGTACGGCAGAGGCTCTTCACCTGGTAACCTTCTGATACCTCTTTCAGGGATCAGTTCTCCATACATGGTAGGGAGCAGTCAGATATGAATTCACAGTGGTTTTTTAGTGTATCATGCCTCCGTTATATGCATGCTGGTTAAATGCTCTGCAGGGTGACAGATATTTTTAAGGCAGTGCAATTTTCTTTCAGCCTACTGAACATAGGCGTAGGAAAAACAATCTGGGTATTTATTTATTTATTTAATCCCATCTGGAAACAAGGCCACTCTGGGCAGTTTATAACAATTCAAGATTAGACACTTTCTATATAGGCATCCTTATGTCTCAAGAGACTATGGTATCAAGCTCTATATAGAGGCTGTGTTGTTTCCATACTGTATGCAAAGCTGAAGTGCCCTCTTCAGAGCACAAGGCCTGGATAGATTAATATGGAGGATAAAATTGGAAACCAAGCAGCAACCACCACCCCTCCACAGCGCTGGAATAGTCAATGGAATGGCAGAGTCATTAACGATTTGTTCCAGCTGTGTCACAGGAGTTACCAGTGACATGTTTATACACAACCATGAACTGCCTCCATGACACTGGCTCTGGATTTTGCCTCACGGTTAACTCCTGAAGCCTCTTCCTGAAATGGATATAGCCACAAAGCCGTGGAGGTTTAAAGTCAGAGTTTTCCTTCTGCTAGAAGATGGTTCTTCCACCCTATACAATATACAATAAAAACAAAGCAAAGTGAAAATAATCCAGTAGGACCCCTGTATTTGCGAGGGATTGGTTCCTGCCCCCCTCTGTGGATAATGAAATCCACGGATAAGAGCAAATGGCACTCGGGGGGAACCCTGCCATGGCTCTGTGCCACCTCCACTGACCTTGCAGGCAGGCAGGCTCCCCAAGGCCCCTGGGATGTCTCCTCCTCCATTGCCACCAATGAGCTTTTGTTCACCGCCACCACCACCGCCATTGCGGCTGAACTTCCAACTGGGCAGGTGAGTGGGCAGGTGAACTTCCAGGCAGGCAGGTGGGTGGCTGGGTGGGCAGGTGGGTGGGCGAAATTCCAGACAGTCAGGCGAGCGAGCGGGCGGTCAGGCGGGTGAGCGAGCAGGCAAACTTTCCGGTGGGCGGTCAGGCGAACTTCCAGACGGACAGTGATCGGGTGGGCAGGAACTCCCGAGCTGTACAACTTCTTCACTGCCGCCACCACTGATGTTGCAGGTGGCCGGGTGGGTGGGAGGTCTGGAACTGTACAGTCTCCTCCTCCTATGCCCCCGATTTTGCGAGCCTTTGACCGCTGATCACCATCCACAGATAACTGAATCCGCGGATGGTGAATCAGCGGATATGGGGGGTCCTACTGTATAACTTAATAGTACGTACTAAGGCATAACTGAACCAATACTTAAATCAATAACATCACTCATAAGATCAAAAGTCGAGAATAAGTTAATATCAAGTCAGGACAGATAATAGTGTTAGAAGCCAGGGAAAGCACTTCTAAACAACCAGGTGTTCAGGTGTTTTTTGAAGACCAACAGTGATGGGGCTTGGCAGATCCTCAAGGGGAGCTGGTTACAAAGTAATAGAATGCTAGAGTTGGAAGAGGCCTCAAGGGCCATCTTGTCCAACCCCCTGGCATGCAGGAACCCCATCACAGTATTTCCGACAGATGGCCATCCAGACTTTGCTTAAAAGAAGGACACTCCACGACCCGCCGTGGCATCCTATATTGGGGCAATTCATTCATTTTACAGAAGCACAGAGCACTGAATAAAAGCCATCCAAAAGAATTTTTAAAAAGTGTCAGAAGGGATGAAATCAGAAGAGAGAAAATACAGAGAGAGAGAATGGGATTTTCCACATATTGACTCAGGGAGGAGTAATGCCAGGAGGGGAAAGGAAGGTCTCATTCCTGCCAGTGTTTATAACATGTGTTCTCTCCCCAAACATTTTCCCACACTCCAGGCATTCGGAAGGCTTCTTCCCTGTGAGGGCCATTGTTGAGATTTATCAAGTCTGGAACACAACTTAAATATATCGCATGCGCATAAACACTCACACACCCAGAGCATACTTAAAAATCATGGCAGTGTAGTAGAAATTCGGTTGCAATATATACAAAGCATCCAAGACAGAATTACATCTGCAAGACATGGCAATAGACAGTGTAAAGTGATCTGACTTACAGCAGATGGACCCCACTTGTAACATCTCCCTTGTATACATTAAATCATTGGACATTACATCAAGTTACATCAGCATAGATCAGCTGTACCAAATTATATCATTACGCACAACATTACTGTATATCAGATCAATTTGTATGTGTGCAATCAATAACCAGTATATATTGTACATTTGCTTGTTTGTTTGTTTGTTTCACAGAGAAGGTCCGGTTTCAAGTAATCAATTTCTGGGCCTCCCTGGGCAGTTGCCACCTGAAGTGAGAGCGCCTGCGACATTCTGGTGGGTCGGGCCTCAGATAACCTCTGGAAGACGTGCTCTGTCAGGTAGTCAGGTCCCAAGCCGTGGAGGGTTTTATAAGTCAAAAGCAGTACCTTGAACCTTATTTGAGACACAACGGGCAGCCAATGCAAATGAGTCAAAACTGGGATGATACGGTCATCTCTATTTGCACCAACCAACAGTCTGGCTGCCACATTTGGTGCCTGCTGTAGTCTCCCAATAAAGGTCAAGGGCAACCCCATGTAGAGAGTGTTGCAATAATATATCCTTGAGATCACAAGTGCCTGCCACATGTTTTATTTTGCTTTTCTTCATTTTTAGTTTGGAGGGGGGTTTCGTTTCCTATGAAATGATTTTTTGAAAAAAAAATCATTTCGTAATTCGTTTTGATTCCTTGTGTGTGTGGTGCTTGTGTGACTTAAAGTTTAAAACCCCCACCTTTTCCCCATGGTGCTGATCGGTGGGAGGCTGGGGGAAAGGTGGGAGTTCTAAACCTTTTTTGCCTCCCCCAGCCTACGCACCAGCTGATGGGTGCTGGGGGAGGTGAAAAAAAAGAAGAAAAGAAAAAAACTCCTGATCCAGCGGGGAAAAGGCAGGCGGGATATCCCCCCTAACTTTTCTATGCTTACCCAGTAAAGGTTTGTTGAGTCACAGCAAGGCTATTCTGCTGCTGGGTTCCCTGATGCCCGATAAAAGAAATCCAACACAGAGACGTCCAGAGAAATTACCGGTTTATTAGGCCTAATAAAGTATGGTAAGGCCAACTAACCCACAGCAAGGCAGTGCGAGATGGTCGGCCCCGAAAACAAGGTGGTTACAATTTTTATACCTTCCCTCCTCCCTCCCAGAGGGTGCGGGCCTCCCTGGGGCGGGCAAGAGGTGGTCTTTGGGGGCATCCAATGAAAGCAGTCCAGGGGCCTTCCTAGGGGAGGTCCTGAGCCATTCCTGATGTCCTGGAACTGGACACCTGCTCAGGTGTGGCTGGGCCATATCTGTCCTTTAATGGGCCATCAAGGGGATGGCATTGTCCAAGGGTCTGGGTAATCAGCAGGTCAATAGGGAAGCTGAAGAGTCAATAGAAAGAGTCCCAAATTGCCAGACACAGTTCCTGGTAAATGTGGAAGTGAGACAATAGGAAGCCTCCGGGCTGAAGATAATCCAAAGTATGTGCTGGAATCCATGTCCTTTGGTGCATCGATGGTTGTTTTCCTTCTCCTTTGCCATAAGCCTCTGCCCAAGATGGTGGCCCAAGGGGAAGGTAGGGAGCAGTGTAGTAACACGTTTTAAGCAGACTCAGGGAGGGTGGTTTGGGGAGGAAAACAGAGAAAGAGAGAGAGAGAGAGAGAGAGTCCCCAGAAGCAGGCAGATCAGGGAGAGAGAAGGGGGGAGGGGAACAAGGAAGAAGGCTAAGACTCAAGATGTTCATACAGGTAAGAGGGTTGTAATCATTTTTAGGTGTGAGAGGTGTCCTGGGGTGTGGAGATGGTCACCTGTGACTTCCCACCCACCCACCCAAGAGCCTGAGACCAGAGTGGATATAGACTGTCAACCCAGGAGAATTAGCCTGAGTTGTGTGTCTGGCTCTTTTTAATGTCCTTGAAATGAATTATTTTATCCTGGCCCAACAAGGAAAGTTTTGGGAGGAGTCTCAGGGGGACCCCAAAAGCATCTCTGAGAATTTCATTCTGTCTAATTGTGACTTCACAGGTTCTTCTTCTTCTTTTTAAAACCCTCTCAGCCTTTCCAGCTCTCTTGAAAACGCTTCCAAGCAAGTTCTGGCTGAAGCTACTCATGGGTTGCTTGTGAGGTGCGTGCACACACCGCCCCAACCGCTCTTTTCTGCTGAATGAACTTCCTGCCAGCTCTGAAGGAGGGGGAGCGAAGAAGGCAAAAATACCTCAAACTCCTCCCTCGTGAGTCTGTCGGGCCCCCTTCCCAGCCCAGCCCATGCAAAACCCTATAAAGCAAGAGCCTTCAACAATGCCTTCAGTCAAGCCATACTGCTGGCACTCAGCTTAGGCCTCGTGTAGCTTTAAAATAAAAGAAAGAGCGGATAATTGCCACCACCAGATAATTTATGTTATCTAGCTTCACACTTCAGTGCCTTCAGAAGAGGAAACTGTGTCCCTTCAAATGAGTGCATCCTCCCCGTGGGATGTTTATTTCCTCTGTTTACCTGAGAGATAACTACAAGTCTGAGTTATCAGAGTTATCTGAAAAATCTCAGCCCCCTCCCAAAAAAAAAAAAAAGATTACTGGGATGGGGCACCTCCCTTATGAGGAAAAGCTAAAACCTTTGGGGCTCTTTAGTCTGGAAAAAAGGTGCCTGAGGGGGGATATGATTGAGACATACAAAGTAATGCAGGGCATGAGTAAAGCGGATAGAGGGACGTTCTTCTCCCTCTCACAGAATACCAGAACTAGGGGATATACAGTCAAATTGAGGGCTGGGAGAGTAAGAACAGACAAAAGAAAATATTTTTTCACTCAGTGCATTGTTGGTCTGTGGAGCTCCCTGCCACAGGATGTGGTGATGGCCTCTGGCCTGGATGCCTTCAAAAGGGGATTGGAAAGATTCCTGGAGGAGAAATCCATCACAGGTTACAAACCATGATGGAGATGTGTCATCTCTAGGCTTAAAACTGGGGTGCTTTAAGGGCCAGATGCAGGGGAGTGGTATCAGGAGACAGAGATCTAGTCTTGTGCGCTCCCAGACGCATCTGTTGGGGCCACTGTGAGATCAAGAATGCTGGACTAGATGGCCTTTGGCCTGATCCAGCAGGACTCTTCTTATATTCTTACGTCTCATATTTAATGCTGCTCCAGCCAAGCAAACCACTGCCAAGATGAGCCTTCTCCAGACATTCTGGAGACAAAATGATTCCTTCCTGGGGAAGGAATTGGCAGCTCGATTGGGATACAGCAAACCAGAACGATTCAAGGTAGAGAAGAGAGATTGTCCGACTGTGAGAAGGAGGAATTGGGTGGGCCGTCCGTGGAACAACCTGAGGAGGAAGGACAGGGAGAGACGAAGATACAGAAGGGGGAAGTCTGTGGAGTGAGGGAGGGTAGGAGGGAGCCCAGCCATGGCCAGAGGCTGAGGCTGCCACCACCACCTCCCTCGTGAGCCTGTTGGACCCCCTCTCAGCCCAGCCCATGCAAAACCCTATAACAGTGTTGGCGGACCTATGACATGGGTGCCCTTTATGTGGACACCCGACATCACCCCTTCACAGCCACCTGGATTCAGGTTAAATTACTGTATTGGCACTTTGCAAAAAATAGTGGGTTCAGAATCGCAGCTTGAGCACTTGGTCTCTAACGGTTTGCGGTCACTGCCCTATAAGCAAGATCCTTCAACCATGCCTTCTGTCAAGCCATACTGCTGGCACTAAACTTAGCCCTCGTGTAGCTTTAAAAGAAAAGAAAAAGCAGATAATTGCCACCACCAGATAATTTATGTTATCTAGCTTCACACTTCTGTGCCTTCATAAAGGGAATCTGTGTCCTTTCAAAGGAGTGCATCCTCCCCGTGGGACGTTTATTTCTCTGTTTCCCTGAGAGATAACTACAAGTCTGAACTGTTTGAGAAAAATTTCGCCCCCCCCCCGTCTCTTATTTAACACTGCTCCAGCTGACCAAACCATTTCCAAGACAAGCCTTCTCTGGACATTCTGTAGACAAAATGATTCCTTCCTGAGGAAGGAATTGGCAGCTCGGTTGGGATACAGCAAACCAGAACGATTCAAGGTCGAGAAGAGAGATTGTCCGGTTGTGAGGAGGAGGAATTGGGTGGGCCGTCTGTGGAACATCCTGAGGAGGAAGGGCAAGGAGAGAAGATACAGAAGGGGGGAAGAAGAAAGAGTGAAAAGGGAAGCTGTTTGACCTCTGCTAACTTTAACTGCTCATTTAAATACAAAGAGCCATTAATCAGCCAAACAAAGGAAGTGACTAGTTGCTAGGCAGCAGGGAGTGGTGCCAGACTAAGCTCTGTGCTTGGGGGTGGAGTTACACTGTATTTTCCCCTGAAGAAGAAGCTTAGCCTCAGCATTTGAGCCTGGCTTGTAGAAACAGGCAGACCTACTCCTGAGACAGCAAAAGAGAAAGAACTGGGCACTGGTAAGTTTCTGGGGTTCAGTAGTTCAACTAGGGCTGTTTGACCGGCCCGCGCGCCTGAGTTTTCATTTTAACACAAAAGGAAGAACATTTATTAGTAGCTAATAAAACTGTAAAAATTTCAAGGCCCAGAATACTGCACTCATTAGAATGGAGTCTGAGGGAGCATCTGTAGTAACGTGTAACACTTGTGCCATGTTTGTCATCTTGACAAAATGCACGGAGAACTACACTTGCTGCAAGTGCAAGCTGGTTGCACTATGGGAGAGAAGGTCCAGCAGCTAGAGGCCCGCATATCAGATCAGCAACATATTAAGGAGCTTGAGCTGTTCTTGGACAGAGCGGAACAGACTATCCAGGTGCAAGAAGAGACAGGGCACACTTCTGAGGATAAAGTCACTTCCCCAACTCAGGAGGTAGATGCATGGAGGAATGTGACTGAAAGGAGTAGAACGCCAAGGGATCGCTCTGAAAGTCTCATATTGCACAATCAGTTTGAGGCTCTTTCCCTCAACACACCTCATGAGGCATGCACAGAGGAAAAACTGGTTCCACCTGAGGATCTCTCCCTCATCACAATTGATGAGATACAGGATCAGGTACATGTAGATGAACAGGCTGCAGGAGAGAAGCTCCTTGTACTAGGGGATTCTATAATTAGAAATACAGAGGGATGGATTTGTGATGAGCATGATAACCGTATGGTCACTTGCCTGCCAGGTGCAAAGGTTGCAGATATCACGAGAAATCTAGATAGCTTGTTAGAGAGAACGGGGAAAGAGCCAGTGGTCATGGTACACGTTTGTCTTTACTGTATTTTGTATAAAGTAAGAGGCATTTGGACTTTAAATAAATAAATAAATAAATCCTGAACCAAAGGAGGGGTGTCTGTTCTGTCTCCCCCCCGCCATGTAACTTCATTTTTCCTGCCACTCTAGGAAGCCGCACTTGGTGCCTTTTCTCTCCCATGGGACCCCCCCTTCCATTTCCCCCAAAATGACCCCCTCAGTGGGAGGGAGATCTGGATCTCAGTGGGGGGGGATACGTGGAATTGCCTTCTTGAAGCCCCCTCTTGCCTCCAGACCCAAAGGAGTGGGGGGGGGAACCCTTCCCTCCTGGACTCCCCCCATTGCACTCCCCCATATCATCCCCCCCATTGCACAACGCACCTCCTCCTGCTGCTGCTGCTCCTCCTCCTGGGGGGGGTCTCTATCAATATATGATTGAGGGATTATAAAAAATCGTGTTAACACACACATGTGTATAGCAGAGAATACAAATGAGCTTAGCAGCGGTAGCATGTAGATAAAGTGTAGTTAATTGTTATAAGTATTATCAGAACTTAGAAAAGGACAGACAAAGAAACATGGATTAGAATAAAACTCTTATATTCAATATATACAGCAAATATACAACAGCATAACACCAAACAATATCACATATACAATCAACAGAGTGTGGGGTACTGTTTTCTCACCATAAACACTCCCATTTAACATTATACAAGCCAGTTCTTATATACACATTTAGACCCCATCGGACATGATTTTAACCAATCACATTCTGATGCACCATGATGTTATTAACTATTCCACCTGTGCTAAATCACTTAACCTGCTGGTGATTTCTAATTCCTTGCATTTGTGGCTAACATCATGACACTGCAGTTTTGACTGACTCCATTTTACAATTCTCTTTTCACTCTGTTAAATATACATTACATATGTTTTTGCCAACTTTACATATTATGACAGTCTCTTTCCTTCTCCTTCCTGGAACCAGAGAGAGCCTTTTGGAGGGGGGGGTGGAAAGCCATGCGGAGAGAAGGTGCCCCCCCTCCCTGGAAGCCTTCCTTTCCTGCCACTCTAGGAAGCGGAACTCACTGCCTTGGAATAATCCGAATTACACCCCCCCTTCTCTGCCTCCCTTCTGGCTCTGCAAGGGAGGGGGAGGGATAAATAAAGCCCCCCCCGCCACACATGCGTGCTCGTCTCCTTTTTTCAAGCCGAAGAGCCAGTGTTGTGCAAGTCCAGGGCCAGTTGGCGGGCATGGCTGCAAGGAAACACTGTTTTACCTTCCAGCTTTTATTTTTTTATAGTGTTTTCCCCTTTTCATCTGCTTGCAGTTTTACATGGTTTTCCAACTAAGCTGGGTTAGGCAGGAGCTGGAGGTTGAACCACAGGAGCTCAGTCCGCTGAGCAGCAGAACCTGGGATTTGAACCGCTGAGCTGCATACACTTTGCAGCCCACCATTTCAGGGAGCAGAGCCCAAAAGGCAAGCAGGGATGGGTGGAGGCAAGAAGGGATGCGCCTTCCTCTTCCTCCTCCTCCTCCTCCTCCTCTTGGCTCAGGAGGAATCCAGCCCTGAATCTGAGCCATAGACACCCCTTCTGGGAATCTCAAGGGTTTGGGGTGGGTGGGATGGGGGGGGCAGGCCTTCCTCCCCCACCTCCTTCCAAATACTTAGAAAAGGGAACCCCCAACCCTTTCACCCCTCCTCTTCTTCTTCTTCCTCTCCTTTGATTTCCCTCCTTCTGCCCCATTTGAGTGGGGAGGAGCGAATCCCTTCCCCTGGTGGCCCTCCATCCCTCTCTTCTTCTGAATCCACACCTAAGATGGAAGGATGCCTGGGGTCTCCCCCCCCCCCAAATCATCTTTCTAATCCTGCCGAAAGGGGGTGGCATGGGAGTGACAGAACTTAGCCTAGGATGAATTTGGTCCCCTGGTTAAAGTTGATTTAGATTTATTTTATTTTAGAGTATCTAACTGTGAGGGTTCTGTCTTTGCCCAGGCTTCCCGCCCTTCAGACTTTAAAGAAGGCATCTCTCGGAACGAACAAACAGAACTTTTATTCAGTTCATCAACAAAGAGTTTCAACATCTTTAACATCAGACATGAACGGGTTGTTTTTCCCTCCATAAGTTGGGGTTTCTAGAATGTGATCAAGTTCCCCACCATCACCTGAGGACAGCTGGCTCAACCACTGATCTCCTCCTCCCTCTCTGAGAGCCTCAGCCCCTCCACGTATCCCAATCTCCTTCATGGAGGGTTTGGGTTTTCCCAGTTGTACCCCAACTTCTGAAGTGGACCTGGGACCAGGGCGTCTCCGCTGGGGTGTACGTAAAGGATAGTCGGGTCTCTGGGTCAAGTCCTCTCGAGGGTCCAGTTTCCCGGTCTCGGCTTCCATCCAGATCTTTACCAGCCATTCTTCCAGCTCAATCTCTTTGCGGATCTCTTTGCGTTTTCTGTTGTATTCCCGGTACTCCTTTTCTCCGCATTAGGAGCACCCTTGTTTGTGTGCTCGGCGTCTGTAACTTTCATCCTCCTTATGGGGCATCATAATTTGCTCCCAATTCCCTGTCCAGGGATCCCCCATCCACACCCACTCCCATCCTTCTGGGAGCACCCGTTTGTTGCCCTTCTTACAAGTCCCGAACCCCACCTCCACAGGAGCAGATTGGTCAGACTTTCCTACCATGTCCTTCTTTTCACTTCCTCTCAAACCCGGGTTCAATTCCTTCTCCCTTTCTTTCTGTTGTTCAGTTATTTTGAGGGCGTCATAATATCCCTTCCATAAGCCTCTCCATAGGTGACAGTGTTGTTTGTTTCTCTGGCTCCCCTTTCCGCCCTTGCTTCTCCAGCCACTTGTCTGGGCATGCAGGGTTCCCTCTCTTCCCATCTGAGAAGTTTCCCTCACACATACCCACCTCCAAGAGGGGCGCCTGCACCACGGTTTCTCCATCCCAGAGTCCCTGTCGGGGAAAAAAATCTGTGTTAATGTGTTCGCCCCCTTTTCTATAATGGATGGAGAAGGCAAACGGTTGCAGTGCCAGATACCACCGGTGAGGCGAGGGTTGGTCTCTTTCATCATCTGCAACCAGTGGGGCATGATCAGTGACCAGGTGGAAGGGAGCCCCCAACAGGTAGTACTTCAGGGCATTTGTCACCCACTTGACTGCTAGGGCCTCCTTTTCAATCACCGCGTACCTACACTCCCTATCGGACAATTTCCTACTGAGGAAGAGGATGGGTTTCTTTTGGGCCAGCACAGCCGCCAAACCCCTATCTGAAGCATCTGTATAGAGCCAGAATGGTAACTGGAAGTCTGGGGTATACCTAGAACAGTGTTTTTCAACCTTTTTTGGGCAAAGGCACACTTGTTTCATGAAAAAAATCACGAGGCACACCACCATTAGAAAATGTTAAAAAAATTAACTCTATGCCTATATCAGTCTCTAAAAGGTTCGCCATTGCTGGTGTAGGGAGAAGCAGGACAGAGGGGCCACAGATTGAGGCAGCCCGCTCTCTAGCACCCAGTTCCCACTTACCTGTGTTGTTTTTTAAAAGACATTTTGCCCTGCATGGACTTCTGTGTCCAGTGGAGACCTGAGAAGGGGCACTGACTGTCCAGGAACACAAATAAGACCCAAAAGCCCATCTTGCTCTCCACACTGTGGCCAAGGCAGATACCTTCAGCAAGTCCAGCAACAGGAGGGGAGGAGGATGAAGGAAGGCAGGAAGGAAAGAAGGCAGAAAGTGTTCTGCTTGTATACCGCCCCATACCACTTCAAGGAGTCTCTGGGTGGTTTACAGTTTTAATTACAGTAGGCAGGCTGCTAGACATGCACATATGCAGGCTAGAAATGAGCACGTTTCTATGAAGAGGGGAAAGGGTACGAATGGAAAGAGAGAGGTGGGGAAAAAAAGAAAGAAAAGACAGAGAGAGAGAAGAGGGTGACCCAAGACAGAAAGAAAGGGGCAAGACTTCAAGGAACCCATCGCGGGCCCCCTCAGAGATGGGTCTTCCCCTCCCGGACCCTAAAGGCCGGCCGGCCGGCCGGCCAGCCATGCCAGTAGCCCCCCCTGCCTGCCCGCCTCCTTAGCCCAAGCCCGGCGGAGGCCTCCTCCATCCCCTCTTCCTCGCAGCCCTGCCGTGGTGCTCGTGGGGCAGCCGGGCGCCCCTCCTCCCCTTCCCCTCACCTGGTGGTTTGTTCTGGGCTGGGGCTCCCGGGCCGGCTCGTGTTGGCGGGCGGGCTGTCGGGCGGCTCAGTCCATTGGTAGCTCCCAGGAAAGGGGTGGTGGTGGTCCAGGGTAAAAAAAGGAGGTGGGGAGAGGGAAGCAAGCGAGTCGCGGCCGCGGCGGCAGGCACAGGGCAAACACTAAGAGAATGAGCGGGGCCAGGTCCGGCTGGGGAGGAAGTGACGCCAGCGCCACGGGCCTAGGGGGGGAGGAACCAAGCTGGCCCTTGGACGCTATTTATAGCGCCTCCCAGCTGTGGGCCACCCGCTGGCCCTGGGTTGAATTTCTTTAGAATTTTTCAATTTTTCCCACGGCACACCAGGCAACATCTCGCGGCACACTAGTGTGCCACGGAACAGTGGTTGAAAAACGCTGACCTAGAAGGTATATTGCACAGAGCATCTTTCAAGTCAATGAAAGCCCTCTTTTGATCCTCTTCCCATATAACTATTCTAGACTTCCTCTTCCTGATTAGATCCGTCAAGGGGGCAGCTCGGGTAGCAAAGCTTGGAATGAAATCTCTGTAGTATCCAAGTAGACCAAGGAATTGTTGGACCTCTCTCTTGGTACGAGGTTGCTTGCACTTGGATATTTTGGTGACCTTATCCTGTAAGGGCTGGATTTCCCCTTTCCCTACCATGAATCCTAAGAATTTGATTTTGGAGAGGCCGATGGTGCATTTAGAGGGGTTCACTTTCAACCCTGCCTCGACCAAGGCTTTGAGGACCCTCCTAACATGTTATAGGTATTCCTCCCATGATGAGCTAAAGATGACCACGTCATCTATGTAGGCAGCTGCACAATCTTGCACCGGTTCCAATACCCAGTCCATCAGGCGTTGGAAGGTAGTGGCGGCCCTGTGAAGGCCGAAAGGCATGTACCAGAACTGGAAAAGACCCCTGGGGGTGGAGATGGCGGTTTTCTCCTTGTCCTGGGCTCTCAAGGAGATTTGCCAGTACCCCTTTGTTGGGTCTATGGTGCTGAGGAACTGTGCCTCCCCCAGCATGTCAGTTAAATCCCCCACCTTCGGAATGGGGTAGGCATCAAATTTAGACACCGAATTTAGCTGTCGGAAATTGATACAAAAAAGTAGTGAGCCACCCAGCTTGGGTACTATGACCGGGTAGCTCCTCCAGGGGCTGAACAATGGTTCAATCACCTCTAGCTTGAGCCATTTCCTCTACCTCTTGGTTAATAGCAGGGATAGCGTGTCTGGGCCAGTTCCGCCCTTTCATCCTTACCACTGTCCCTGGAGGGGTATGTATCTCATGTTGGATGACTGAAGTCTTTCCAGGACGGTTAGAGAAAACCCCTTGATATAAAGCCTCCAACATCCTTACTTGATCCTTCTGGCTCTCTGTCAGCTGTTCCCCTAGGGCTACCTGTCCCTCCCCTTGCATGGTCATCTCTTTGGCTTCAGGCCCTAAATCTCCCTCTTCGTACTCTCCCCAAAACAGCTCTCTCTACACCCATTCCTTTAGTAAGTTAACGTGGAAGACTTGTGATTTCTTCTGGTGGTCAGGGGTCTCCACCTCGTAATCTACTTTTTTGATCACCTTGTAAGGCCCATGCCATTGTGATATAAGTTTGGACCCTTCTGTGGTTAACAGGACCAACACTCTTTTCCCAGACCTAGGCTTCACCTTCCTGTCATACCGTTGCTTCTGTCCTTCCTGAGCCTTCCCCAAAGCTTCCTTAGCCAGGGTCCAGGTATCACAGATATGCTTTCTCATTTCCAGAATCTGCTGTAGCAAGTTCTGGAAGTAGTCTTGCCCTTCCTCCCACTGCTCTTTCACTAGGTCTAATTCCCCCCATGGTTGTCCCCCGTACAATAACTTGAAAGGGGAGAACCCAGTGGAGGCCTGGGTTATCTCTCTGACGGCGAATAGCAAGGGTGGTAGCATCATCAAATGCCATTGTCCGGGCTTGCTGGCTACCAAACTCCGGAGCATTCCCTTAAAAGTGTGGTTAAACCTTTCGACAAGGCCATTGGCCTGGGGGTGGTAAATGATAGTCTTCAGGGGCCGCACCTTTAGCAGTTGCCACATTTGTCTGAGAGTCTCGCTTATGAAGTTCCGGCCTTGATCGGTCAGGACTTCTTTGGGGAACCCGACCCTGGCAAAGACGTTGATCAACTCTTTGGCCCGAACCCTTGCAGTGGTGGTACGAAGGGGAATGGCCTCTGGGTACCTCATGGCATAGTCAATGATGACTAGAATGTACTGATGTCCCCCGGCCAATTTGGTTAGGGGGCCCACTATGTCCAAAGCTATTCTATCAAAGGGACGGTCGATTAGGGGTGGAGGAATCGGGCCCCCACCAGGCGGGGGTTTGGGTTTCACTAACTGGCAATTCGGACAGGAAGCGCAATAAGCCTCTACGTCCGCTGACATATGAGGCCAAAAGAATCTCTGTCTGACCCTATCTAGTGTCTTCCTGGCAGCTAAATGTCCCGAAGACGGGATATCATGGGCTAGTCCCAATACCAGCTGTCTCAGCCCTTGTGGTACCACCATCTGGCATTTCTGCTCACCCCTTTCCGGGTCAATGAGGTATAACACTCCCTTCCTTAGCTCGAAGCCCTTCTCCCCTGCGGAGATGGTTCCCTGCTCTTTAGCCTGTTCTCACACTGACTGGAGATTGGGATCATCTTGCTGCCAGTTTCTCTGCTGGTCTCAAGTGGCCTGTAACAACTCCCAGTCAGTAGGGGCCCGGTCCCCCTCCCCCTCGCATACGTCTTCAGCTTGGGCAATTAGAGACTCTGTTCCCGGCCAATCTCTTCCCAGCAAAACCTCCCTGGTTAACCTCGGCACAATTCCTACTTCCATTTCCTGAGATAACCCTCAAATTTCTAATGCCACCCATGTGGTTTGAAACTCTTTCACATCCCCATGGATGCATCTTATAAACAGAGGTTCCGATAACATTCCCTCTACCTGGTCCCTTAACATAGTCTTATTGCAGGGATGGGTGGATTCTGAATCCACACCTTGGATGGAAGGATGCCTGGGATCTCCCACCCCCATCATCCTTCTGGTCCTACCGCCCATCATCCCAAGAGGAAGCAGGGAGGAGGCAAAGGGGGACGGAAAAGCTGGAGCGTGGGAAATCTTCCTTGGAGGCAGGATCCCACCCCAAGTGGCTCCTCAGAGGGTCGAGGGCCAGGAGACCAACCCCAGCCACCAGCAGGCAAGCATAACCACTCCGTTGCTTCTTGGGCAACTGTGGAGGTCAAGGCGGATTGGAGGACTTCTCCACCAAGAGTGCCCTCTGGCTCCAACTCTGTTTTACAAGGCAGCCGGGGACACTCGCTGGGTGTCTCGCCCATGAAAGGGGACAGTGTTGCAGGAATGAACCTGGAAACCATGCAGGTGACAGAGAAGAAATCACCACAATCATCCCAGGAAGCCAACTCAGAGAGTGAGTGGGTTGGTTCAAAGAGTAAGGCAGGGGAAGGCTTAGGGGGGTTAAGGTTGGGGGAATTGGACTCTCAAGGGAGGAGGAGAATGAGGAGGATTAAAGGGGGAACTGAAGGATCCTACCTCCCCAGCTGGGAATGGATGTAGTTAGAGAACCCCTGGACACTCACATCGGAAAGACTCATGATGCCCAAGAAGGAGGCAGGTAAGAGGAGGGTGGATAGAGAACTGGGGTGAAAGAGAGACCCGGGAGTGGAGGAGGAAGATCGGAGAAGTAAGGCTACGAATAGAGAGGCAGAATGGAGGGAAAGAGCAGATTGGATCTGGTACCAGAAGATGGGTCAGGGGGAAAGGGGGGCCATGGGAGCACACAGAACTAAGCCCAGGATGAATCTGGTCCCCTTGTTAAGGTTGCCAACATTTATTGATCAATCTTAGTTTATTTTAGAGTATTTAATCCCCCTTTCTCCTTCAAAAAGGACCGAAGGTGTCTTGCAGGAATGAGGGACAATATCCAGTCCAATGCAATCAAGACACATTCAAGTTTGAGAACAGAGAATTGAGGGACATCTTTCAGCATTAAAAGACAACATTAACACCACAAGAGAACGCAGCAGCCGAGAAGACCCTTTCATGTGTACCCACCAGACTCACTTTTCAAGGTGGCGGGATGGAGAGAAAGGCCTCTCCTGGTGACCTTAACACCGGAGTGGATGCATACTGTGAGATTCGCACCTTGAGGTAGCTAGGACCCAGGCCATTTGTGCTTTGTAGGTCAAGGTCAGCCCTTTGAATTGTGCCCGATAACTGATTGGCAGCCAGTGGAGCTGCTTTAGTAGGGGCTGTAATGTGGCCTCTGTAACTCTGTTATACCATGGATGAATATTCTCTCCCCAAACATTTTTCCCACACTCCAGGCGTTCGGAAGGTTTCTTCCCTGTGAGGGCTATTGTTGAGATTTATCATGTCCGGAAAATAAATATATATTGCTCGCACACACAGAATATCCGGAAAATATCCAAAAAAATCATATGGCAGTGTATTAGAAATTCAGTTGCAATCTATACAAAGCATCCAACACAGAATTACATCAGCAAGACAGTTTAACATGGCAACAGATAGTGCAAAGTGATCTGACTTCCACTTGTAACAACTCCCTTGTATCCAACTCTTGCAGCAGTCACAAAATACATTACATTGTTGGACATTATATCAAGTTACATCAGCATAGACCAGCTGTACCAAATTATATCATTACACACATTATATCAGATAAATTCATATGTGTCCAATGAATAATCAGTACATATTGTTTGTTTGTTTGTATGTATGTATGTATGTATGTATGTATGTATGTATGTATGTATGTATGTATGTATGTATGTATGTATGTATGTTTGTTTATTTCTAAACTGCCTGTCTTCCCAATTGAACTCTGGGTGGTATACAACAATTACAGAAAAATAACCCCAAATATCAAGCAAATGAACAAATTAAAAATGACAACAATAATTTGCAAGATGGTGTAACAAAACAAAAAATACCCCTAACGGCCGCCAAATGCCTCTCTGAAAAGCAAGGTCTTAAGTTCTTTTTTGAAGGCCGGCAGGGACTGTGCAAGGTGAATCTCACTTGGCAGTTTCTTCCAAATGTAGGGGTGGACACAGAGGAGGTCTAGTTTCAAGTAATCAATTTCTGGGCCTCCCTGGGAGTGGCCACATGAAGTGAGTGCGCCTGTAACATTCTGGTGGGTTGGGCCTCCGTTGGCCTCTGGAAGACCCGCTCTGACAGATACTCAGGTCCATAGCCGTGGAGGGTTTTGTAAGTCAAAACCAGTACCTTAGTCCTTCACGGAAAACCTTTCAGGCTATTAAAAATATTACATTTTAGCCTATACATACATAGTATGAAATCTTAACACGGGTTGCTGAACAAGGATTGTGTGGCTTTTACCACACTCCAGATTTTTCAAAGGCTTTTCGAATGAGGGGGTCAAAAGGTGTGTAGAAAGGGCATCCAGAATGACAGAAACAGGCTTCTCAGTCCTTGCATTCAAAAGGCTTCTCGCCTGTGTGGATTCTGTGATGCGTAGTAAGGCTTCCAGAATCACTAAACCTGTTTCCACACTCACTTTGACAGAGGGTTTTTTTTTTTTTTTTTTGGAGCGTGGATAATTGTAAAAAGAAGCAAAACACAGACCATACACATTCTTACGTTTATTGAAAAGCGTGAATAGAAAAGGAGCAAAAGACAGGAAGAGATATTGCTTATTTATTCAGTTTTTACTCTATATTTAAGCCACTTTTTCTCCCAGTGAAGAGAGACAAGGCAGCTCAGAAGTCATGGACAGAGCAGCCAACTAAAACAAGATGCATTATTTATTTATTTGACTTTTTAATACTTGCACTAAAAACCAATGATCACCTACCAGCAATAGTATTCTCATTTTATGGGAGTTAACAAAGGGTCAAGGAAGTTAATATGAAGCCCCCTTAAGGTTCCAAACAGACTTCTACTGATTTCTTTGGGGAAGAAGGGGTGAGGAGATAACAGAAAGTGCCTTAGACAGAAAGGCTACCTCAGTAACTTTGGATATTTGGACTTTTCCTAATTTACAAGGTTCTCAAAGTGACCAACCAAGTTCATCTTCCATCTTGGAAAGAAAGAGTCCCTCTGGCACCCAGACATGCATCCTTGGGGTCTTAGGCTGGGGTTAAAGTGTGGTGTTTGGAGGGAGTACGGCAGAGGATCTTCACCTGGTACCTCATTCCGGGATCAGTTCTCCATACATGGTGGGCAGCAGTCAGATATGAACTCACGCCTGTTTTTTAATGTATCCTGCCTCACTTATATGCATGCTGGTTAAATGCTCTGCAGAGTGGCAGATATTTCTAAGCCAGTGCAATTTTCTTTCAGCCTACTGAGCATAGTAATAGGGAAAACAACCTGGTTATTTATTTATTTATTTATTCATTCATTCATTCATTTAATCCCATCGGGCAAAGAGGCCACTCTGGGCAGTTTATAACAATTCAAGATTAGACACTCTCTATATAGGCATCCTTCTGTCTCAAGAGACTATGGTATCAAGCTCTATATAGGGGCTGTGTTGTTTCCGTACTGTATGCAAAGCTGAAGTGCCCTCTTCAGAGCACAAGGCCTGGATAGATTAATATGGAGGATGGCAGAGCCATTAACAATTCATTCCAGCCGTGTCACAGGAGTTACCAATGACATGTTTATACACAACCATGAGCTGCCTCCGTGACACTGGCTCTGGATTTTGCCGCTCCTGAAGCCTATCCCTGAAATTGATATAGCCACAAGGCAGTGGAGGTTTAATATCAGAGTTTTCCTTCCTTCTGCTAGAAGATGGTTCTTCCACCCTATACAATATACAATAAAAATAAAGCAAGGTAAAAATAATGCAGTTGGACCAATATATCTGCGGGGGATTGCTTCCTGCCCCCCTCCATGGATACTGAAATTCACGGAGAAGAGCAAATGCTCTTATTCAAGGGTGCCAGGAGAAAAAGCACAGGAAGAGTCCGCAGGCACCCGGGGGAACCCTGCCATGGCTCTGTGCCACCTCCACTGACCTTGCGGGCAGGCAGGCTCCCCAAGGACCCCTGGGCTGTCTCCTCCTCCATTGCCACTACCGAGCTTTTGTTCGCCACCGCCACCACCGCCATTGCGGCTGAAGTTCCAGGTGGGCAGGTCAGTGGGCAGGTGAACTTCCAGGTGGCCAGGTGGGTTGGTGGGTGGGCAGGTGGGTTGGCAAATGTCCAGGCGGGCAGGCAAGTGAGTGGGCGGTCAGGCGGGCAAGCGAGCGGACAAACTTTCAGGTGGGCGGGCAGGAGAACTTCCAGACGGGCAGTGATCGGGTGGGCGGGAACTCCCAAACTGTATGACTTCTCCACTGCTGCCGCCACTGATCTTACAGGTGGCCGGGTAGGTGGGAGCTCTGGAACTTCACAGTCATCTCCTCTTATGCCCCCGATTTTGCAAGCCTTTGACTGTCGAATCACCATCCACAGATAACTGAATCCGCGGATGGTGAATCAGCGGATATGGGGGTCCTACTGTACAACTTAATAGTACATGTGTGTTGTGTCGGTACAGTCGTGACCGACTCTTTGTGACCCCATGTCCATGGAGTTTTCTTGGCAAGGAATACTGGAGTGGCTTGCCAGTTCCTACTCCATACCGAACAAATACCTAAATCAATAACATCACTCATGATCAATTTCTTTGATTATGCCCAGTAGAGATGGGCACAAAACAAAAAAATCTGTTTCATTTCGTTTTTAGTTTGGAGAGGGGGGGTTGTTTCCTATGAAATGATTTTTTTAAAAAATTCATTTCGTAATTCATTTCGGTTCCTTATGTGTGTGGTGCTCATGTGACTTAAAAGTTTAAAACTCCCACCTTTTCCCCATGGCACCGATCGGGGGAAGACTGGGGGAAAGGTGGGAGTTCCATGGCAATCGGGGGAAGACTGGGGAAAGGTGGGAGTTTTTTTTTTGCCTCCCCCAGCCTACTCGTCAGCTGATGGGTGCTGGGGGAGCCAAAAGAAGAAAAGAAAGAAAAAAACTCCCGATCAGGTGGGGAAAAGGCAGCAGGGTTTTTTTTTTTTTTTGTTTTTTGTTTTTGGCTTTGAAGCAATGAGGGCAGCTTCAGATCCCTAACCTTTCTATGCTTACCCCATAAAGGTGGTTCTTCTTCTTCATCTACTTTTTTTTACCCTCTCAGCCTTTCCAGCTCTCTCTTGAAAACGCTCCCAAGCAAGTTCTGGCTGGAGCTACTCACAGGTTGCTCATGACGGGCCTGCACATACCACCCCAACCGCTCTTTTCTGCTGAATGAACTTCCTGCCAGCTCTGGGTCCAGGGGAGGAAGAAGGCAAAAGTGCCTCAAACTCCTCCCTCGTGAGTCTGTCGGACACCCCCTCCCAGCCCAGCCCATGTGAAACCCTATAACAGTGGTGGCCAAAGTTTGGCCCTCCAGATGTTTTGGACCACAACTCCCAGAATTCCAAGCCTGTGTTGTCAATGCCAAGGATTGTGGGAATTGTGGTCCAAAACATCAGCAGGGGCAAAGTTTGGTCATGGCTGCCCTATAAGCAAGATCCTTCAACCATGCCTTCAGTTAAGCTATACTGCTGGCACTTAAGCTTAGCCCTCGTGTAGCTTTAAAATAAAAGAAATAGCAGATAATTGCCACCACCAGATAATTTATGTAGCTTCACACTTCAGTGCCTTCAGAAGGGAACACGATGTCCTTCAAATCAGTGCATCCTCCCCGTGGGATGTTTATTTTCTCTGTTTACCTGAGAGATAACTGCAAGTCTGAAGTGTTTGAGAAATATCTCGGCTCTCCACCCCCACCCCCACCTCTTATTTAACACTGCTCCAGCCGAGGAAACCATTTCGAAGACGAGCCTTCTCCAGACATTCTGGAGACAAAATGATTCATTGCTGGGGAAGGAATTTGCAGCTTGGTTGGGACACAGCAAATCAGAACGATTCAAGGTAGAGAAGAGGGATTGTCCGGGTTGCAGGCAGTATCGAGCAATCTCACTTCGGTCTCTGTGAGGGTCATGTATCTGTGCGAGGAATCAGTCCAGAAGGAGGAGGAAAAGAGGATTGCGCTGTTGGAGAAGGAACCAAGGAAGATGGAGCTGAATACAGAGTGATAGAGAGGGTGACAAGGGGTGAAGTGGAGAAGGAGCAGAGCGTCAGAGTTAGTAGGAGAGGCTTTCTGGGCAGACGAGAGTGAGAACGAAGGCGGGAGCACGAAGGTGGAGAGTGACGCATTGGGAAGGCGTAGCGCGCGGGAAGAGGGGAAAGTTTGTTAAAGGGGGAGAAAAAATGGGACGTTGGGACAGAAACGGTAGAGCGACGGGAGAGGGAGGAAGCCTTTGAAGTGAGACTGGGAAATAATTGGACTTGGTCGGTGGATGTCAGACCTGTACGATGGCTGGGCAGTATAGAAAGGCTGAGGGGGAGAGGCAGACCACTGACGAAGGAGAATCCTGTGGCGCAATGGGCTCATCACCACCCGTGTTGCGGCAGCCAGTGTTACGCCGGGGATCTCATCAATGAAGCAAGTTGAAATAGAAGAACCAAAGCCACCCAGTTTAAGCCCTGTTCATCACCCTTTTATGTGAGATGTAACCGCAGAAAGTAGTGAGCCTGGAGTGAACATGAACCATAATACCACATGTTTTGAAGTTGTTCATAAAACTTTATTTGAAAATGTTACAAGGGGAATGGACAACATTCATTTGGTCTCGGACCCCCGGTATAATCTAGATCAGTGGTTCTCCACCAGTGGGGTCCCCAGATGTTCCTGGACTGCAACTCCCAGAAACCCCTTCCAGCACAGGGAGTGGTGGAGGCTTCTGGAAGTTGCAGTCCAGGAACATCTAACCCCTTGAGACCCACTGCAGGCATGTTCCACTCCTACCACCATACCTAGTGACCCAGCACAATCTCAATGGCTCCCCCTCCATTGCCCTGTGTGTGTGTGTTGTGTGTGTGTGTGTGTGTGTGTGTGTGTGAGACAGAGAGAGAGAGAAAAAGAAAGAGAGAAAAAGAAAAAAACAAAAACTAGAATCACAGAAAGGAAGGCTACTTGTGAGTGAAAGGCACTTGGTATATTTATCCATGGCAAGCTCAGCAAACTCTGTCCAGTCCTGCACGAGGAAAAGGCGTGTATAAATTGTGTGCCAGGCCTCTCTCTAATGTTATTCTGTCAGTGGGCTCGGCTGAACCAAAAGGGAAATGCGAAAAAAGACTGCTGGTGGATTCTGACATGCTGGGCTGGAAATCCTCAAAGGGTGTGGAGGGGGGAAGGGCGGGATTTTTATCTTTTTTTTTCAGCCCAGTATATCAGAATCCACCAGATTGCTCAAATTCAACTGTTTTATGTCTAAGCCAAACAGCTAATTAAAGTAGGGATGATTGATTCACCTGCCTGGCAGCCTCGCTCTCTCCCTTGCTTTCTCTCCTCTCTCTCTCTCTCCCTCTCTCTCTCTCTCTCCCCTCCCCTCTCTCTCTCTCTCTCTCTCTCTCTCTCTCTCACACACACACACACACACACACACACACACACACACACACACACACACACACACACACACTCCCACTCTCTGTGTGTCTTTTGCTGCAGAAGAGAGAGACAGGAGAAAGGAGGAGCGATGGGGGGAGACAGAGAATGAGAGTGAGCAAATCAATACAAATGGAAGCTCCAATGAAGCCTTTTTTAAAAAAAACTGTATCATCACTTGGGAAGAGGGTGACAAAGAAGGTTTGTTCAAAGAGACAAGAGGAGGAGGTTCTAATAAATTTGGAAGGACACATTTCCCTGGCTTGGGGGAAAAGGAGAACTCCTTGTTGATTAATTTCAGACCAGGTAAGACGTTCGCTACCACTTATCCCTGTGTCGCAACGGAGAAGGCGCTTCTCTTCTCTCCCCCCCACCCCTTTTCTTCTTCTTTTTTAAGGAGATTGATCAAGCGTGTGTATTTTTGGGTGTTTGTTGTTGCTTTGAGGAAGGAGGGAGGGAGGGAGGGAGGGAAGGACAGAGAGTGGTGGGCATTGGCGTGAGGGGAGCAGGAAGAATGGAGCAGTGGTGGAGCGAAGCCGCGTGTGGAGTGCTGGTTCTCCTCTGGCACCCCCTGAGCAGGTGGGTTTAGGTGGGGAGTGAGGGGGCGTGGTGGCTCAGTGGACTAAGGCTTCCGAAAACTGTCGGCTGCAAAGTCGGCAGCTCAGCGGTTCGAATCCCGGGTGGAGCGAGCTCCCGCTGTTTACCCCAGCTCCTGCCAACCTAGCAGTTCGAAAGCATGTCAATGCAAGTAGATAAACAGGTACCACCGTAAAAAGCAGGAAGGCAAAACAGTGTTTCCTTGCAGCCACGCCGGCCATGTGGCCATGGACTTGCACAACACTGGCTCTTCGGCTTGAATACGGAGATGAGCACCGCCCCTAGAGTCGGACACGACTAGCACACACGGGGGGGGGGGACATTTACCTTTACCTAACACTTGAATGCCACTTTTGGAGAAAGAAAGAAGCTGCTTCCTATGTCTGTTAAAGGCAGCGTCAATGCTTCCACCCCTCCACTGCCACCACCAGCCTTTTGTGTGATGCCTTTCTGCTCCTCCTCCTCCTCCTCCTTTCCTTTTCCTCTTTTCCTCACCAGAGAGCAGGGGGGTTTCTGGCTCTTAGCCAGCCCAGAAGCCTCTTGATCGGGTGCACAGAAAAGGCAGGAGGATTAAACATTTTTATTTTTATTTTGCTCCCCCAAGCCTGTGCTACAGCTGATCGGCACTTGGGGCAGCAAAAAAACCCCAAATGTTTAATCCCCCAGTTTTGCATCCAGATCAGGCAATGTTGGGGGGAAACCCGGTGGGCTTCCCCCCAGAGGAATGCATTGCTTCATGCATTCCAATGGGAAAACGAAAAACAAAACTGAACAAAGCAAAAATTTCTGCTTCATCTCGTTTCATTTTTCTTTGAGAGGGCTCTTCGTTATTGGCTTCGTTCGGTAACCAAATGGAGAACGAATAATGAAACAAACAAAAAATTCATTTCATGCCCATCTCTAGTGGCCAGTTTGCCAGCTGTTCAGACTCCGTAATCAGTTAACTCAGAGAGATAGTCCTGGGCACAGAACCTTTGAGGCAATTTAATATATTGCATTTTAACATATCCATACATATGGTGAAATCTCAATACAGGTTTTCGAACAAGGATTGTGTGAGTTTTTTTCCCTACTCCAGATTTTTTAAAGGCTTTTTGAATAAGTGGGCCCAAAAATGTGTGGAAAGGGCAACCAGAATGACAGAAACGGCTTCTCAGCCCTCACATTCAAATGGCTTCTCGCCCGTGTGAGTCTTGTGATGCCTACCAAGGTCCCCAGACTGACTTAACCTCTTTCCACACTCCAGACATTCAAACGGCTTCTCGCCTGTGTGGATTCTGTGATGCTTAGAAACATTTCTAGAATCATTGAACCTCTTTCCACACTCCAGACATTCAAATGGCTTCTTGCCTGTGTGGATTCTGTGATGCTTAGAAACATTTCTAGAATCAATGAACCTCTTTCCACACTCCAGACATTCAAATGGCTTCTTGCCTGTGTGGATTCTTCGATGCCTAGCAAGGTCCCCAGACTGACTTAACCTCTTTCCACACTCCAGACATTCAAATATCTTCTCCCCTGTGTGGGTCGTGTGATGGCTAGCAAGGCTTCCAGCTTGACTGAACCTCTTTCCACACTCCAGACATTCAAATGGCTTCTCGCCTGTGTGGATTCTGTGATGGCTAGCAAGGCTTCCAGAATCACTGAACCTCTTTCCACACTCCAGACATTCAAATGGCTTCTCGCCTGTGTGGATTCTGTGATGCTTAGAAACATTTCTAGAATCAATGAACCTCTTTCCACACTCCAGACATTCAAATGGCTTCTTGCCTGTGTGGATTCTGTGATGCCTAGCAAGGTCCCCAGACTGACTGAACCTCTTTCCACACTCCAGACATTCAAATGGCTTCTCCCCTGTGTGGATTCTGTGATGGCTAGCAAGGCTTCCAGAATGACTGAACCTCTTTCCACACTCCAGACATTCAAATGGCTTCTCGCCTGTGTGGATTCTGTGATGGCTAGCAAGGTGTCCAGAATCACTGAACCTCTTTCCACACTCCAGACATTCAAATGGCTTCTCGCCTGTGTGGATTCTGTGATGGCTAGTAAGGCTTCCAGAATCACTGAACCTCTTTCCACACTCCAGACATTCAAATGGCTTCTCGCCTGTGTGGATTCTGTGATGGCTAGCAAGGTGTCCAGCTTGACTAAACCTCTTTCCACACTCCAGACATTCAAATGACTTCTTGCCTTGGTGAATTTTCCTATGGGAACAAATTGTTGAGGAAGTCATGCATGTTTTTCCACACTTGGCATGCTCATTTTTTCTCTCTCCTTTGGATGTTTTCAGAACTGCTTGGTCTTCCTCCTGACAAGTAATAGATTTGTCCATTTTGACATCTCTCTCTTTTCCTCTAAGCTTCCTTCTGGTTTGGTTCTCCCCACCCTCTTTTGCATCTGAATATTCTAGCTCTTCCTCTGGCGCTTGGAGTCCTCCTCTTTTATTTCTTCTCTCCAGCATCTTACCTGCAAAATATGTGACCACAAAAAAAAGTTTCAAATCTAGTAACAAACCCAATGCCCTGCCATGGAGAAGGCAGGAGAATGAGACACAGCTCCAGGGTAGACCCACCTCCACCCACCTCAGTGAAAAAACCCATTGTGGCACCAGTGAATATCCTGAGGAAAACCAGGGGATTTATCACACTCCTCCCATGACCATCTCGGAGGAAATGGTTCTCTTCCATGCTGGGAAAAGTCTTGTGAGGTCCAGGGTAAGAAAAAGATGTAAATTGTTCCACAGCCTCCTACAATTTATTCCCACAAACATTTATTTATTTAGGAGGTATAAAATACTATATAAATGCTTTTGGGTATTAAGAACATAAGAACAACCTTACTGGAACAGGCCTCAGCCCATACAGCCCAGCATTCTGTGTCACACAGTGGATCACCATGTGCTTCTGGGTATTCTCAAGCAGATGTCTTCACTTGCTGACGATTCCCTGCAAATGGCATTGACAGATATCCTGCCTGACTCCCCAACCCGGAGGTTGGCCTTAAGCATCCATATTGAGAACCACTGATGCCCTTGCTCTCCACGAACTTGTCCAATCCTTTCTTATAGCTGTCAAGAATTACAGCTGTCACCACCTTTCTGTCAGGGAGTTCCACAGACCAGGGATGCTCAGGGTGAAAAAATACTTTCTCTTATTTGTGTGAGATCTAGCACCCAAAAGTTTCATGGAGTGCCCCCTAGTTCTAGTGTTGTGCGACAGGGAAAACAGCTTTACCCTTACCTACTTTGTCCATACCATGTATGGTTTTATAAACTTCCATCAGCTCACCTCTTAGGCACTGTTGTTCAACAGTGAACAGGCCCTGCCGTTGCAGCCTCTGATGGTAAGGAAGGTGTTCCAGTCCCCAAATCATTCTGGTTGCCCTCCTCTGCACTTTTCCCATTTCCATAATATCCTTCTGGAGGGAGGGTTACCAGAACTGTACACAATACTCCAGATGGGGCCTCATCACAGATTTATTAAGAGGCAAAAGGACACTTGCTGACTTATTTTCTATATCCTTCCTAAGGATCACTACCATTGAGTTGGCTTTTTTCACTGCTGCAGCAGACTGGGTTGACACCTTCCTTGAGGTGTCCACCAGGAGACCAAGGTCCCTTTCCTGGATATCCTGAAGAGAGTTCAGACCCCATCAGTTTATAAATGTAATTGGAGATTTCTGCCCCACTGTGCATCATTCTGCCCTTACTAATGTTGAAGCTCATGTGCCACTGGTTTGCCCACTCCCCCAGTGTCAAGAGATCCCTCTGGAGCTCCTCACAATCTCTCTCATTTGTTACAACCATGTATGATAATAGACGGCATAACTGTATGTGTGTGTGTGTGTGTGTTGTGTCCTTACAGTTGTGACCGACTTTTTGTGACTCCATGTCCTTGGAGTTTTTCTTGGCAGGAATCCTGGAGTGGTTTGCCAGTTCCTCTCTTGGTGGCTACAGTACCTGGTATTCCCTGGTGGTTGCCCATCCAAGTACTCCAGGCCTAACCAGGTCTGGCCCTCCTTAGCTTAATATTGTATAATTGCATATTGTGTGATGACTGATTGTAATTCCATGAGGGCTCATTTCCAAAGGCCCCTCTCCAGCCTGGAAAGAGAGAAGGGCCCTTGGGGGGGGGAAGCCCTCTGCACATGGGCAGAGAAGCAGGGGGGACCCAGAGAGCCCCAGTGGGACCCAGGAGACCTGGGCCTGCATCTGGCCCTTGAAGTACCCTGGTTTCTCCATCATGGTTTGTAACCTGTGATGGACTTTTCCTCCAGGAATCTGTCCAATTCCCTTTTGAAGGCATCCAGGCCAGATGCCATCACCACATCCTGTGGAAACCTGGAAGTGGAGGAACTTTAATCCCTTTTCTTCTTTGCCATCTCCCCCTATATTAGAAAAAAATATTATTCTTGGCGTGGGGGAGATTGCCTCCTGTCTTTGTCTCTCCCCGCCCCATTCCCTCTCCTGGTTTGGCCCTAAAAGCTGCTTCCTCCCTCCTTTTTCCTCCCAAAAGAGTGCGTGGGGGGGCTTTCTCTCCTGGGACCCCCCCATCGTCTCCCCCCCCACGGATTTCATCAGCAACGCCTCCCCCCCAAAAAAAAAAAGGGGACACCCAGGAGGGTCCGTCCTCCTCCCCCTTCCTCCCCTCAGCCTCCATTTCCCCCATCCCCCAATGCCCCCCTCCCTCCCCCACATAAGATGCATCCCCATCCCCCCATAGCATTGTCCGCCCCCAAATTGCACCACCCACCTCCTCCTCCTCCTCCTCCTCGGTGGGGGGGGCTCTATTTCCTCTCCTTCCAGCAACCACGGAGCCTTCTTTTTCGGAGGGGGGGGGGGAGAGACACAAAGAGGATTCCCTCCTCCCTGGAAGCCTTCATTTCCTGCCATTCTAGGAAGCGGAACTCGCTGCTCTCCCCCTTCCTGGAATTCCCCCCTTCTTCTTCTTTCTTCTTCTTCTTCTTCTTCTTCTTCTTCTTCTTCTTCTTCTTCTTCTTCTGCCCCATTCTTGTTGGGGGAACTCCCTCTCCTTCCCTCGAAGCCCCTCCTTCCCTCCCTTCCTCTCAATCAGATGGTCCCAAACTTTTTTCTCCCCTTAAAAACACTTGCCGAGTTTTGTAAATTTGTTGTCTGCCTAATACTGAATTTTCCTAATCTTATTAACTTCAAAGGTATTTTTAGCAGCTGCCACAGTACTGCTCACTTTGACAGAGGTTTTTTTTTTTTTTTTTTTGGAGCGTGGATAATTGTAAAAAGAAGCAAAACACATACCATACACATTCTTACGTTTATTGAAAAGCGTGAATAAAAAAGGAGCAAAAGACGGGAAGAGATATTGCTTATTTATTCAGTTTTTATATTTAAGCCACTTTTTCTCCCAGTGAAGAGAGACAAGGCAGCCCAGAAGTCATGGAGAGAGCAGCCAACCATAACAAGATGCATTATTTATTTATTTGACTTTTTAATACTTGCACTAAAAACCAATGATCACCTACCAGCAATAGTATTCTCATTTTATGGGAGTTAACAAAGGGTCAAGGAAGTTAATACCAAGCCCCCTTAAGGTTCCAAACAGACTTCTATTGATTTCTTTGGGGAAGAAGGGGTGAGGAGATACAGAAAGTGCCTTAGACAGAAAGGCTACCTCAGTAACTTTGGATATTTGGACTTTTCCTAATTTACAAGGTTCTCAAAGTGACCAACCAAGTTCATCTTCCATCTTGGAAAGAAAGAGTCCCTCAGGCACCCAGACATGCATCCTTGGGGTCTTAGGCTGGGGATAAGTGTGGTGTTTGGAGGGAGTACGGCAGAGGATCTTCACCTGGTACCTCGTTCCGGGATCAGTTCTCCATACATGGTGGGTAGCAGTCAGATATGAATTCACACCTGTTTTTTTAATGTATCCTGCCTCACTTATATGCATGCTGGTTAAATGCTCTGCAGAGTGACAGATATTTCTAAGCCAGTGCAATTTTCTTTCAGCCTACTGAGCATAGTAATAGGGAAAACAACCTGGTTATTTATTCATTCATTCATTCATTCATTCATTCATTCATTCATTCATTCATTCATTCATTTAATCCCATCGGGCAAAGAGGCCTCTCTGGGCAGTTAATAAGATTAGATACTCTCTATATAGGCATCCTTCTGTCTCAAGAGACTATGGTATCAAGCTCTATATAGAGGCTGTGTTGTTTCTGTACTGTATGCAAAGCTGAAGTGCCCTCTTCAGAGCACAAGACCTGGATTGATTAATATGGAGGATAAAATTGGTACCCAAGAAGCAACCACTCCTCCACATCGCTGGAATAGTCAATCGAATGGCAGAGCCATTAACGATTCATTCCAGCCGTGTCACAGGAGTTACCAATGACATGTTTATACACAACCATGAGCTGCCTCCATGACACTGGCTCTGGATTTTGCCGCTCCTGAAGCCCATTCCTGAAATTGATATAGCCACAAGGCAGTGAAGGTTTAAAATCAGAGTTTTCCTTCCTTCTGCTAGAAGATGGTTCTTCCACCCTACATTTATTTATTTATTGTTGTATTTATATCCCGCTTATCTTCTAAACAGAACTCTAAGCGGCGTACAATCTAGCGAACAAGCGCCAATACGAGACAATAAGCATAATCATAATAGAGATTAAAATTACAAAATAGTAAACAATATAAACAATATGAATAAATTAGACAGGTTAAAACCCTATTGTGTCCCAGAAACTTTAGCAAGATGGGCGTTGGTAAAGATGGCGGAGGAGGCAAAAAAAGAAAAAAAAACTAAATTAAAGGTCGCCAAAGGCCTCTCGAAATAGGAATGTTTTTAGAGCTTTTCGAAAGGCCAGCAGGGACTCTGCAGAGCGCACTTCACTGGGGATGGAGTTCCACAAGGAAGGGGCTGCCACTGAGAAAGCCCGGTTCCGGGTAACCGTCTTCCAGGCTTCTCGTGGAGTGGCAACTCGCAGCGAGTGCGCTCGCACCTGCCGGACAGGTCGGGCCGAGGTGGATCGCTGGACGATACGCTCGGTCAGGTAGTCCGGTCCCAAGCCATACAATATACAATATACAATAAAAATAAAGCAAAGTGAAAATAATACAGTTGGACCCCTATATCTGCAGGGGATTGGTTCCTGCCCCCCTCCATGGATAATGAAATTCACGGATAAGAGCAAACACTCTTATTCAAGGGTGCCAGGAGAAAAAGCACAGGAAGAGTCCGCAGGCACCCGGGGGAACCCTGCCATGGCTCTGTGCCACCTCCACTGACCTTGCGGACAGGCAGGCTCCCCAAGGACTCCTGGGCTGTCTCCTCCTCCACTGCCACTACCGAGCTTTTGTTCGCCGCCGCCACCACCGCCATTGCGGCTGAAGTTCCAGGTGGGCAGGTGAGTGGGCAGGTGAACTTCCAGATGGCCAGCTGGGTTGGTGGGTGGGCAGGTGGGTTGGCGAACATCCAGGCGGGCAGGCAAGTGAGTGGGCGGTCAGGCGGGCGAGCGAGCGGACAAACTTTCAGGTGGGCGGGCAGGAGAACTTCCAGGCGGCCAGTGATTGGGTGGGTGGGAACTCCCGAACTGTATGACTTCTCCACTGCTGCCGCCACTGATCTTACAGGTGGCCGGGTGGGTGGGAGCTCTGGAACTGCGCAGTCATCTCCTCTTATGCCCCCGATTTTGCGAGCCTTTGACCGCCGATCACCATCCACAGATAACTGAATCCGCGGATGGTGAATCAGTGGATATGGGGGTCCTACTGTACAACTTAATAGTACATGTGTGTTGTGTCCATGGAGTTTTCTTGGCAAGGAATACTGGAGTGGCTTGCTAGTTCCTACTCCATACCGAACAAATACCTAAATAAATAACATCACTCATGATCAGTTTCTTTGATTATATCCAGTAGATATGGGCACAAAAAAAATCTGTTTCATTTCGTTTTTAGTTTGGACGGGGGAGGGTTGTTTCCTACAAAATGATTTTTTTAAAAAATTCATTTCGTAATTCATTTCGATTTCTTATGTGTGTGGTGCTCGTGTGACTTAAAAAAGTTTAAAACTCCCACCTTTTCCCCATGGCACCGATCAGTGGGAGGCTGGGGGAAAGGTGGGAGTTCTAACCTTTTTTTTGCCTCCCCCAGCCTACTCACCAGCTGATGGGTGCTGGGGGAGCCAAAAGAAGAAAAGAAAGAAAAAAATTCCCGATGAGGTGGGGAAAAGGCAGGAGGGGGGGTTGGTTTTTGTTTTTGCCTTTGAAGCAATGAGGGCAGCTTCAGATCCCTAACTTTTCTATGCTTACCCCACAAAAGTTCTTCTTTTTTTAACCCTTTCAGCCTTTCCAGCTCTCTCTTGAAAACACTCCCAAGCAAGTTCTGCCTGGAGCTACTCACAGGTTGCTCATGACGGGCCTGCACATACCACCCCAACCGCTCTTTTCTGCTGAATGAACTTCCTGCCAGCTCTGAAGGAGGGGGAGCGAAGAAGGCAAAAGTGCCTCAAACTCCTCCCTCGTGAGTCTGTTGGACACCCCCTCCCAGCCCAGCCCATGTGAAACCCTATAACAATGGTGGCCAAAGTTTGGCCCTCCAGATGTTTTGGACCACAACTCCCAGAATTCCAAGCCTGTGTTGTCAATGCCAAGGATTGTGGGAATTGTGGTCCAAAACATGGGGGCGAAGTTTGGTCATGGCTGCCCTATAAGCAAGATCCTTCAACCATGCCTTCAGTTAAGCTATACTGCTGGCACTTAAGCTTAGCCCTCGTGTAGCTTTAAAATAAAAGAAATAGCAGATAATTGCCACCACCAGATAATTTATGTAGCTTCGCACTTCAGTGCCTTCAGAAGGGAACACGATGTCTCTTCAAATCAGTGCATCCTCCCCGTGGGATGTTTATTTTCTCTGTTTACCTGAGAGATAACTGCAAGTCTGAACTGTTTGAGAAATATCTCGGCTCCCCCCCCCCAAAAAAAACCCCGGTCTCTTATTTAACACTGCTCCAGCCGAGGAAACCATTTCGAAGACAAGCCTTCTCCAGACATTCTGGAGACAAAATGATTCATTGCTGGGGAAGGAATTTGCAGCTTGGTTGGGACACAGCAAATCAAAATTATTCAAGGTAGAGAAGAGGGATTGTCCGGGCTGCAGGCAGTATCGAGCAATCTCACTTTGGTCTCTGTGAGGGTCATGTATCTGTGCGAGGAATCAGTCCAGAAGGAGGAGGAAAAGAGGAGTGTGCTGTCGGAGAAGGAACCAAGGAAGATGGAGCTGAATACAGAGTGATAGAGAGGGTGACAAGGGGTGAAGTGGAGAAGGAGCAGAGCGTAGGGTTAGTAGGAGAGGCTTTCTGGGCAGACGAGAGTGAGAACGAAGGCAGGAGCACGAAGGTAGAGAGTGACGCATTGGGAAGGCGGAGCGCACAGGAAGAGGGGAAAGTTTGTTAAAGGGGGAGAAAAAACGGGACATTGGGACAGAAACGGTAGAGCGACGGGAGAGGGAGGAAGCCTTTGAAGTGAGACCTGGAAATAATTGGACTTGGTCAGTGGATGCCAGACCTGTATGATGGCTGGGCAGTATAGAAAGGCTGAGGGGGAGAGACAGACCACGGACGAAGGAGAATCCTGTGGCGCAATGGGCTCATCACCACCCGTGTTGCGGCAGCCAGTGTTACAGGCCGGGGATCTCATCAATGAAGCAAGTTGAAATAGAAGAACCAAAGCCACCCAGTTTAAGCCCTGTTCATAACCCTTTTATGTTAGAAGATGTAACCGTTGAAAGGAGTGAGCCTGGAGTGAACATGAACCATAACACCACATCTTTTGAAGTTGTTCATAAAACTTTATTTGAAAATGTTACAAGGGGAATGGACAACATTCATTTGGTCTCGGACCCCCGGTATAATCTAGATCAGTGGTTCTCAACCTGTGGGTCCCCAGATGTTCCTGGACTGCAACTCCCAGAAACCCCTTCCAGCACAGGGAGTGGTGGAGGCTTCTGGAAGTTGCAGTCCAGGAACACCCTGGGGACCCACAGGTTGAGACCCACTGATCTAGATGACCCTCACAATCTGGCAGTTCTAGATGGCACTGTGTGTGTGTGTGTGTGTGTGTGTGTGTGTGTGTGTGTGTGTGTGTGTGTGTGTGTGTGTGTGTGTATGAGAGAGAGAGAGAGAGAGGCCGTCACTTCACGAAGTACTTCACTTCGCAGCGTGTTTGCGTTCGCTGTGAATCCGAAGGCGGTCACGTGGCGGTCACGTGGTGTCCATTCGCCCCCACCCCTATTTTCGTGTCCTCACCGGGCGATGTTTTAGGGTCGAATCCAGTAGTACTTCACGTGCTCCCTTCGCATTGAGAAGCCTATTTTAAATAGCTGGTTTCTTCTTAATTTTTTTTTTAAAAATATAAACCACTGCGTATCGATGCATCGATACCCGCCTGTCATTCTCTGCAGAGCCGAATAATTTTATCAACATTTGTTTTCTAGTTACGATTTGTATTGCTCCGTCCATTGGCGGCGTGAAAAAAATGCTGTTCTCCGTCATGGGCACTAGGTGGACCAGCACACAACATATCTTTTGTATGACCCATGGCTCCTCCAAGGACATTCGAGTTCTCCCTTCCAAAATCCCTAGAGCAGTGTCGGAGGAACTTCCGCCTCCGTTATCAATTTCATGCTACAATGGCTCCCTCGCGTTCTGAGTGCCGGCTAAAGAAATTCAAACGGAGGATCCCATATTTTGTTGCACTGCTGCGCAGTTATTGTAAGTTGATAGACGGTATAGCTACGTTATGCTTCTTTAGCAGAAAACGGTTACTTCGACGCAGGCATTTGTTGAGGGAAACTATGGTTGGTTGCAACACTTTGATAAGGGTCATTTCCCAGTGGATACTAACGTCGCCTAGGCAGAAACTATTCTGGTGCTACCCTGGGCGTTCTCAGTGGTTTAACGACAAGGTTCTTCAGCTGTGGGACGACAGACAATGGTTGGAGAACTTCCGAATGACAAGGCGAACACTTTTTGGGGTCGCCGACAAGCTGCGACCATATCTGATGCGGAGGGACACAGTAATGCGGTCAGCAGTTCCAGTCGAAGAACGAGTAGCCATTGGCGTGTACTACTTGGCCAGCCGTTCTTGCTACAGAACCATCGCCCTGGTATTCCAGAAAGGAAGTTCTACTGTAGCTAGTATAGTCATCGAGGTGTGTCTTGCAATGGAACACGTCCTTCTCAAGGAAGAGGTTCGCCTATCAGAATTCACTAAGGTGGGTGTTTTAATGCGGGTTCGTCTGTTACAGCTGGCATTACGTTTCTAAGATCAGTACAAGTGTTCTACCGTAGACTATTAGAACAACGGGAATGATGAGAAAGGTACATACAGGGAACCGCTTCTCCATCCCACAAAATCACTGAACAACGTTTGAATGCAGTCAACTTGAGGGGGGAAAAAACGGCCTCCAAGTACAACTGTAATTTTCCCACTCATCACAATGTTGGTCAACGTTTCTCCCTTCCACATACACGGGTGGTGTGGTCAGACCAGGATGCCGTCTATGGGCATGTTTACTATCGGGAAGAAACGATTGAGGGGGGAAATGTATGATGCATACAATATTAAGGTCATGAGTAATGTAGATACTGGAAAGCGCATCTTGCATCCACAAAAAATCAAGACCTAGGTAGAAAGCGCTCTAATAGAGGGGATATTGCAAAACAACTGATTATTAAAATGATGGGGTCAGTCCAGGAAGCCTTCTGATGGGCGTTGGACAGGTACCTGGAGCAATCTGTCCAATTGCTGTTCCTGCAATGCGACATCACGCACTGCTGTTCCAGGTATGCTACATTAATGTTGTACAGCTTCTATTCATTTGTGGGGCAATGACTATTTCTTGTGCTTTCTATTTCAACAGATGACGTCATCAATGAAAATATTTGGATTTCCGCATACTATTGGATGTATTGATGGAACACACATTCTGATATGCCCGCCTAAATTGCAGGGTCCTGCTTACTTTAATAGGAAGTCTTTCCATTCTGTTCTACTGCAGGCTGCTTGCGATGGAGACGGTTTTTTTTCGATGTTGACCGGGCATTCTGGTGTGAACCATGATGCTCATGTTTTTAGGTCATCTACTCTCTTCAGTAAGATGGAGGAAGGGACACTAATTCCCGGCAGCCCAATGTTCACCTATGCAGGGGTGTCGATTCCACCCATAATATTAGGGGATGGTGCGTATCCATTGTGTAAGTGGCTGATGAAGCCTTTCGCTATACCAAGAACTGACAGGGAGCGTCACTACAATAGGATTTTTAATCGATCACGATGCGTCATAGAAAGAGCATTTGGGCGCTTGAAGGCAAGATTCAGGCGCTTATCTGTCAGAATAGAAGCACACATTGAAAACATCAACTCAATAGTTGCTGCTTCCGTGATTCTACATAACATTTGTGAACGGGAAAAGCATGAAATTCCTAATGAGGATCAGCAGCAAAGTTCCCTGGCTGATTCCCAGGAAATTTCGGAAACATATGACTTTACCAGATCGGGAACTGCCCGTGCAGAGGCAGAAGCAGTGCGCAATGCCATTGCTGAGTATTTACAAACCCATGTTAAGTGACTTGTATGAAAACTGATTTCAACAAGTCTTGAAACCGTAAAGTAAAAACATATTCTAAGTTACTCTGTGTGGAATTTGTCAACACCGAGATTCCAGTTATGCTGCAAGTTGCGTCCTGATACAAGGAGCATACTGATTACAATTCTTTCAACCCCTTTTAGGGTAATTACATCCACAGTGACTTGCAATGAGACTCTCAGTGATCACAGCCTACTATTGGGCCGAATGAAATTTGGTGTTGGGGTGCAGTGATGAGGGCTTCTTCATTTGCCTGTGCCATACTGTAACCTAAAATCATTTCTAGTAACAATAAATAACTGAATACAGCAATGCTTCAGTTGTCATTGATTATATCATCTTAATGATAGGACATTTTGTAGTATTAACCACATGATCTTTGCCTTCTGAGCTTCATTAAGCAGGATGGTTGCTTAGCAGGGAAATGATGCTTCAACTGAGACAAATAGCACTCTCCGTAGAACTGCAATGTGGGCATGCAGAGTTGTTTACTTTAACGAAAAAAAAAGCCCCTTTAAGTAATGAGTCAGTGCTGTATATATAACACATGGCCTACAGCAATTTATCTGCTATCCCATCTGAAACCTCTGTAAAACCGACAAGAGCATCAGGAATTCAATCAAATAACTCCTGATTTACTGGTTGGGGCCTGCAGAGGTGACACAGCAGGAAGTAAGTAGTCAGACTAGAATGATAACATCTATTGTTAAAGAAAACAGCAGATGACTAGTATAGCAAATCTCTTTTCAGCAAGGGGCCTGAACTCATGGCTTGCTTTCCTTTGGAAGCAGATCCTTGCAACCTGCACAGGGCACTCAAACGCCCTTTGTGCGGCAACAAGTATTTCCGTTCATTTTCCATGCTGTTAAAGCTTGACATAGGATCAAAATCAGAAATTACAATACTCACTATAAACTGATTATCCACTTCAAGCGATACCTCACAGAAGTGGTAAACAGCCATTGTATTACGTCCAACAGATTGTCCCTTGCGAACCTCATTTTTATATTGTAAAAGTTCATGGGGTCAGTCCAAGTTTCTGTTTTAATTAGGAAAAGTATTTGTGGTTATATAGGACTTGGACTAAAGAATGCTGTTTTTCAAAACTGCCTCACAGCAGAGTGAAAAAACAGGGCTGAGAAAGGGCCCCTTGCGATTTACAAGCCAACAATTAAACTCCAGGGTAGTCTACACCTTCCTCTTGATATGCAGATAAGTCAGTAGTGTTTGGGGGGAAAAAGGAAGTAACCTTACAGACATCACAACTCCTAACGAGTAAACTTTCCTCTGAGCTAAAACTTCTTGGATATTGTAGATCTGGAATACAGAGAAAAGTAATCTATAAGAGACAGCTGCTCTCAGGAGTGACACATGGGTGCAATGATATCATAAACGTGTTTTGGATAAAACAATACAATCCCTCATGTTCTTTACAGCTCTTGGTGATGGGGTATCACCATTACCAGCCAACATTCCTTTCCATGGGTTGCCAGCACCTTTTCCTTGACATGCAGATTGATGCTCCGGGGGCGGGGGAGGGGGACAGGAAGTCTATGTACTGGGTAGTATTCAGGGAACATCTTTTACTGATCAGTATTGCTTGAGAATTTCTAGCGCGGAGATTTGAAAATGGATACTGAAGACACATCGGAAAGTAGTCAGGGAACTCCAGTTCAAACCAAAATTAAGAGAGGCATTATCTGGGGGAATGAGGAGACCTCAGCATTAATTAAGGTATGGGGAGAGGCAGAGATAAAATATGCATTATCTTCACTAAAAAGAAATATTGAGATATTTGAGGTGATCTCATCGGAACTTGGAAAACTGGGTTTCACTCGTTCTGCATCCGAATGCAGGACAAAAACAAAATCACTAAGGAAGCTTTACAAGCAGGCAGTGATTCATAACAACACATCAGGCTCCGGACGCTCAAAATTTGTTTGGTATGACGAGATGGCAAACATTTTCCGCACCGACACATCAATCCACCCTCTACGGACCACCGAAAGTGATTCTGCTGCTGGCACGGGTGAGTTACCAAAATAATTTTTTTACTTCAGACAGTTATTTCGCCAAAGCCATTTAGTTTATTCAAAGAAGCATGCATGCTTCGATGTACCGTCGTGTCGGTTTACCGCAGCGAGGCAAACGATTTTTCTTATACCGGAAACAATTAATTCCCAGCGAATACATTTTTATCATTTAAGAACACATTGTTTCGAAATTAGAAATTAATAACTCTTGTTAGCCATCGATCTGTCGAAGGGTAGCCCATAGTTAAAACAAAGGTTTATCAAATAAACAGTAGGACGTCATTAATCAGGACCAAAAAGTTGGGGTTATAAGCATAGCCCCTGTAAATAAAATATTTCTTTGAACTTCCAGGAGAACATCGAACTTCCGATGGATATGAAATTCTTTAAAAAACAATCTTGTTACTGAACACTGGGAACTAATATATATACAATATGTTTGAAAAATCTAAAATATAAATTTTAAGAATATTACTTGAAATATATATTTTAAATATATATTTCAAAGAAATATATATTAAAAATTCTCGGGAGCAAACGATACGTCGATAGCTGCTCCGTAATTAGGTTGAATCAATTCTATTCCGTTGCGGTACCATATGACGTTATTTTTCATTGTTTCCAAAATAAAAATTAATAGCTCTAGGTAACGAACTATTCCTTTAAAAAATATCTCTTTTAACCTACAGGAAAGTATTATAAATTTTCTAATGATAAAACTTTCCTTTAAGATAAAAAAATTTTTACTGCTCCATGTGGGCTTTTCAGCGAGTCAAAACATGTGTGTCGTCTGAGGACACATATAGTTTCACAATTAGTTATAAAAAATTACGGGAAACCATTGAAACGTCGACGACTAGTCCTAACTAAGTAAAGCATTTCTATGGTTCCGTTTACATACGCTGACATTTTTTTTTTTTTTTTTGGAATATGATGGTGTTAGTTTAGAGGTATTATTGTTGTTGCTTTCCAGTTTTTTAAAAAAAAACTTAAGAAAAATTGTTTTTTTCAATGATAAAATCAACACCATTGTGGTTTGGAGTGGTGTGTTTATGGGTTGTGTTACTTAGGCAGCATTAAAGTTAGATAAAATGTGTGGGGATAGAAAAGAACAGGAAGTACTACTTTAAATAAAACTTCGAAGTTCACCCAGCGTTCAACTGACCACCACAAACATCCCTCATTTAGAAACGGGAAGGAAGTGAGGGGAAGAGGGGCGTGCCTATAAGTAAGAAAACCAATCAGTTTCAAGATTAAAGAATAAAACGGAAAATCGTAATCAATTGTCGACAAGCGCCAAAGCATGGCTATTGCATTATGTGAACCAGCCATGTGGAGAACATTTACCAATTCTTTCACTTCCATTTGCTCCTCTTCCCACTTTTAGCAATGGAGGCTATGTGTGGCGTTACAGAAAATGCAGCCACGTTGATTCTATTCGAGGACGCAGACTACGATAACCACAGCTTCGGGCCCTCCGAGACTTCATTTACTGGTATGTAACTTTCAAGAGAAAAACAATTCCGCAACTTAATCATGTAACATGCTATAGTCTGAGGTACTGCTGGAGTACCAGCACCACGCTGGTCCGTGTTCATAGGCGGGAAACCGAAAAAGCCAATAGTAATTTCTACAAAAAGAAACTAATGCTTTTTCCTAGGTAATCAATCGACTGATGGATGCGAGCCCTCCACGTCTGGGTGTTCGTCTTCACAGAGCACACCTCCCACTGTTGCAGAAAGGGGCCTCAACAAAAGTCAGTAATCTTCTGATACTGCTTTCTGCTTTTACTATGGGTGGAACAGGGTTAGATTGGGTTTGGTCCTTAATATAAGTTTTGGATCTGTTAACTGGGCTTGTGGTTACTTATAATTAATACCAGCTGTATATCCCTTTTTTGGCCAACGTTTACGTCTTAGTGATTATTAAATGTGTGTAATGAGGTCTAACTATTAATACCTGTTTCTAATAGTACGTTCCTTAAATTTTTACTTGGTGGAATAATTTGACCATAATATCCACTTATTATAACATTATGTGCCTGTGCTACAGCTACACTACCCTTGCATGTAATTGACAGCATGATATTCCTTTTATTATTCACTAAATCAGGATCGTTGACAGCAAACTATGAGGCAACACTTGATCCTGCAACAAGACTGGCCTTAATCAGGAAACGGAAACAAAGAACCACTTCTGCTGCGAGGCTGGATAACACCTTATCTGGATTTGTGGAGTGGGTAAAGGACTCAGACGAACGAAAGGAGTTTAAAATGGATAAGAGGGACGAGGTGGACATACTGTTCCAAAAGGAGATAATTAACAGCCTTAGGGTTGCGAACACATGCCTACAGAGACTTACAGATTATCTCACTGAAACACCATCAGGGGATTCTACACGAAAAGCGGCTAGCAAGACCAATAACGTGCAGTCAAGTACTCAAACCTCTAGTTTGTCTAATTCCAGGGGCAACAATCTCGGTCCCAATGATGGCGTAAGCGACTCAGAGGGTGACATTAGTAACCGTGCTGATACAGGTGACAGTTGTGAGGAAGACAGTGATGATGAGGGGTCGGTATCGCTACTTAGTGGACAGAGCACTGCAAAGGGTAATGTGCGCGATGCCACTGGGAGTTTGCTTGCTAGGAATGCCCTCAGGAATGCCAAAGAGCCAGTGAGGATCCCAGGAAAACAGAAACCAAAATACAAGGGGCCGGTCATTTTGGGCCAAGGAGAGAATGAACGTTCCCCTTACCTTATTGTGAAAAATGAAGAATCAGTAGATGATTCTCAGTCCTTTTTGAAAACACCACAGAAAAGGAGAAGAATAAAAAAAAAAATATATTCCCCATAGTAACCTGACCTGGGTATCCGTTTTTGGAAGTTGGCCTTCCTGCGTCATTACAAACATTTTCTAGCCTTTTGTGCACTGAAGTTTTTAAATTTGTATTAAGTTCATGCACATTTATCAGAACAACAAATAGTAAACACCATATGAACTCAATTTTAACGTTTGTTACAATATAATGTTTTAATTGATGTAGTTTTCATACACCACTTGCTCTACTACAACTAACTCATAAAGATTCCAGACAAAGAGACGTTGGGGGCGATACTAGATTGGTTTTAACGTTTTTTATTGTTCTTAACAACACCAAAAAAATTTTTTTAACGATAAAAAATAATACTGTAAAAAAATAGATGTACATGGCTTGTAGTTGCTCTATTGGCATAACAGTACATGTGAGAAATACTGGTATCATTAAGACAAATTTTTTTAGTGCAAATAGGTATTCTGCAATGCATAGTTTACATTTGTTTTAATGTAAATAACTAACCCTTTATGTAGAGACATTTTTAATCACTAGATAACTTAATTGCAATACAGAAATTACTGTTTGTTTTAATGTTCTTACCCAAACCTTTAAGAACATACATTTTTAATTACTATAAGATCGAATCCTAACTCAAAATAATTATTTCTTTTAATGTTGTAAACAACACTTTTACAAGGATGCATTGATTATCACTGTAGGGTTTTAGTGCAAAGAGAAAGAATGAGGCCTCAGATCCAGTTTTTTAAAACATTCCTTGCAAATGCCAGAAACAATAACGTTTAGCAATATCAGAAGATTATAACATTCTGGCTATGGTGGGAACAGCAATAGTTGTCAGCAGTAAAGTTAAGGTTTTTTTAAAGGTTCTACGGACCCCCATTATAAATAACATGTTAATGTATTGTAGTACAAAAATAAAATTGCTCATTGAGCATTACATAGAACAGATTGTTCAACACGGATGGCAACTGCTCTCTGCTGTAGCACTTTAATATGCTGCATCTCAACAATAGTTATCTAATAACCGGTAGTGTCTTAAAGCAAGAATAAGGTTTCAGAAGAACCCAACTTACTACATATAAACACATTTACAGAGATATAAATGACTTAGTGTAAACATACCTATGCTGCTCTTTGAGCAGAACCAGTAAATATTTAAAATCCTCAACTCAGATTTTCAATCAGTGCAAAAAAAATTTTTTAGAATAACTGGGGTAACTATTCCCTGTTTAAATGAAATTGGAAAAACCCTGCAGAAGTGCAGCTTAATCAGAAGCAAACAAGGATTTTTTATCTCCTCCTCCTCCTCCTTCTCTGTGGTGGACGCGCCCCTTCAGCAGGCAGAACATGTTGTTCCAGTACCCCAACTGCAAGAAATCAAATGGAAAATCAAATCATTTCTGAGTTCGTGACTGGCTCCTTTCCTTGATTTTGCTCATCAAATCGATCTCAGTAACAGCAGAGAGTTCTGTTGTAGTTACAGAGCGATTATAAATGTACATTGCAGTGTCAATACTGCAAAGGTTCAATCAAAACAAAGGGCATTTCTTTCTCCAAACAAGGGGCATGGGGTTTGTTGTTGATAGTTATAAGTGCCTTAAAAATATACCTCTGGCAACAACCTCTTGCAAAATAGCAATCCATTGTTCCATTTCCCCTCGGGGCACCGCTTCCCTCATAATGTCCACTGGTTGTTCTGGAACAATTTCTGTTGGGATGGAGAGGAAATATAAATGTGGAATTGTTCCCGGGATGGGTTTTTTTAAAAATATAACACTTAGATGGTCACTCAAAGAGCACTCCCTGCTTCTCACCTTCACCTCCCTCATTGGCCTGGAGATCATGTAAGGCTTGCCCCCTTTCATTATCTTGCTGTTGGTCCTCCCTAGGCTGCTGCTCCCGGTCCAAACGTTGTTCTGGCTCCTGCTGCTGACGTGGTTGACCCCTCCTGTGGCCTACACGCCTAGCAGGGCCTGCTCCTGTTGGAACAAATAATACTAATGTCGATTTGGTTGGCATTAATCAAAAGTTTGTATTCGTGAGAGGCCCTCATTTCTGTGCGAATCAGTCTCTTCAGGCCGCATGCTTAAACCAGACCAAAGAGAGACATTGCCAGAACCCTACCTGGCTACCAATCTGCAGATCTCATTGCAGCCCTTTTAATAATGTTCTATTTTAATAACAATCCCCGATTTTACTCACCCGCAGGGAAAAGATGAGCTGGGTCTGGGCGGTCTGCCATAATCCATAACTGGAGTAACTGGTTCCAGTAGGCAGCTTGTTGCCTTTCTTCAGCGTGTTCCCCAAAATAGTACAAGCACCTATTAAAGTTCTGCCGAAGAGTTTTAAATTTAGATCGAATTTGCTTTGAGGTCCTATGGTAGTTCAGCCTGGCTAGCTCTCGAGACGCAAGCCTAAAGGCAGGTTCATTCCTTCTAGGAAGCATATGAAACAACACAGGACCAAGTCTGTGTTGAATCAATATGTCCAATAAAGCCGTGACCTCTGCCTCCGTCCAGTATCGGCCCCTACCACCACGTTCCATCTTCCTCCAACGATATTTTAATTCTAATTTAAAGAACTACTAAGAAAACAGTCCTTCAGACAACCCTACTCTGTACCACCTCTCCACACCTTTCTAAAAGGTGCAACTGGGTTTTTATAACTACTGGAGCCCTGTCTCCGAGCAGCCCTGTGGAAAATGAAACAAATTTTAACCAATTGGGGGAGGGGTTAAAACGCAGGTCAGGGACCAGGAGCCTTGGATACAGTTTGCCACGGTATCATACTCAATGAAGATGTTTATTTCTGGGGAACCACTGAAGAAAAAGTCTGTATCTAAGGTGCATATCATGGTTTGCAAGGAATAAATACATTCTTTTCAATGCATTTCTTTGTTTCGTTTATTTTAAGAACAACACAGATAATAAGTAGCAAATGATATCTTCAGTTTGAGGCGTCCTGCAGTAGCTACAGGCTTACAATGGAAACATTTGCCTTGCCCTGCAGTTCTAATTGGGCCATTGTGTTTGAAAGGTCAGTGGGTGGAGCTGTAGATGGACTGGCTCCACGAAGCCCAGCACCTGCCATCTCCAGCAGACCCGAGGGCTAACCAGGGGTCAGAAGTTCTGTCAGCGCTGCTGACCCTTATGTACAGAATGGGTTCCACGTTAATAACCTTTTTGCGATGTTGACCTTGCGTGAAATAAAATTTTATCCAGTTAACCCGTTACTGTGTGTAGTGTAAATCTGATGAAAAATGCAAACGTGCACCTAAAATCAACCGCAATGACCTGTACTTTTGGTTGTGTGGCAGGGGCACATAGGATGCAATCACATATAAACCCCAGACGGTACGTCTTGTACTGTAATAACATTGCAAAACTGTCATACTTCTTTTCAAGGGAGGGAGGACCATTCTGAGTTGTGTGGTGGGTTACGGGCGGGGGAGTCACAGCAGTCAGTCAGTCTGGAGCCGAGACGACGGTTTTGCAGGAGGATTGCTCGGTGTGCTGAAGGGGGTTTTTGGTGGGGGAAGACTGACCGTGGTCTCTCGAAATGGAGTCTGGAAGAATGCTTTTTGCTTTACACTCTGGCCATGCCCCGAGGATGTGAAACTTTACAGTAGAGAAAGTGTATAAGGGCGATATAAACCCGAAGGAGGGGTGTTACGTGTCCCCCCATTACGACCGCAAACACATCACCCCTAACTTGAATTATTAAATGATGTCAGGGCTTCGATGCAACGGGGCACAACTGTCAGACCAAGGGATGGTTTTTTTTGTGTGGTTTGGTGGGGGGATTTAAAGCGGGGGGTGAAACTGCAGTCATTAAAAATGGAGCGGGGTGCAATGAACTTTAATTTGCAGTCTGGGTATGCTCAGAGACACAGTAGAGTACATCGGAGAACGATTTAAATGGTGACAGAATTCCAAGTGAGAGGGCACCCCATGGTCTACCCTCACGCCCTACGGAACTTTTTCCTATCTGCCGCTAGAAGGAATTACCCCAGGGCATGAAACATGTGTAATGCGCTCCCTGAACAACAATCACTCGCAATGGGTTCTAAGAAAGGAGATGCGTTTTAAACTCTGGGCACGCTCAGAGGCACAGTCTTTAGCCGGGAAGAAGGTTTCGCTGGAGGATTGCTATGTGTGCTGAGGGGGATTTGGGTTGGGGCGGAATCACCGCGGTCTCTCGCAAGGTAGTCTGGAATAATGCTTTTTTGTTTTACAATCTGGCCATGCCCAGAGGCCGTGAAACTTTTCAGTCACTCGCAATGGGTTCTAATAAAGGAGATGCGTTTTAAACTCTGGGCAAGCTCAGAGGCACAGTCTGTAGCCGGGAAGAAGGTTTCGCTGGAGGAATGTGTGCTGACGGGGTTATTTGCGGGGGGATGAATCACCGCGTTCTCTCATGCTTTTTGCTTTACTCTCTGGCCATGCCCAGAGGCAGTGAATCTTTTCAGCGGAGACAGTGTATAAGGACGAATGAAACCCAAAGGTGGGGTGCTACTTGTTCGAATGACACCCAAAGGAGGGGTGCTACGTGTTCACCCATTACGCCCGCATACACATCACCCCTAAATTGGATTATTAAATGATGTCTGGGCTTCGATGCAACGGCGCACAACTGTCAGAACAAGGGATGAGTTTTTGTGTGTGGTTTGGGGGGGCAATTAAAGGGGGGGAACTGCAGTCAATAAAAATGGAGCTGGGTACAATGCACTTTATTTTGCAGTCTGGGTATGCTCAGAGACACAGTAGCGTACATCGGTGAAAGATTTATATGGTGACAGAATTCCAAGTGAGAGGGCACCCCATGGTCTACCCTCACGCCCCACGGAACTTTTTCCTGTTGGCCGCTAGAAGGAATTACCCCAGGGCATGAAACGTGAAATGCGCTCCCTGAACAAAATTTACTCGCAATGGGTTCTAAGAAAGGAGATGCGATTTAAACTCTGGGCACGCTCAGAGGCACAGTCTGTAGCCGGGAAGAAGGTTTCTCAGGAGGATTGCTATATGTGTGATGAAGGGGTTATTTGTGGGGGGATGAATCACCGCGTTCTCAGTCTGGCCATGCCCAGAGGGTGTGAAACTTTTCAGCGGAGACAGTGTATAAGGACGAATGAAACCCAAAGGAGGGGTGCTACTTGTCCCCCCATTACGCCCGCAATCACATCGCCCCTAACTTGAATTATTAAATGATGTCGGGGCTTCGATGCAACGGCGCACAACTGTCAGACCAAGGGATGAGTTTTTGTGTGTGGTTTGGTGGGGGGAATTAAAGGGGTGGGGGACACTGCAGTCATTAAAAATGGAGCCGGGTACAATGCACTTTATTTTGCAGTCTGGGTATGCTCAGAGACAAAAAAGTAGCGTACATCGGTGAAAGATTTATATGGTGACAGAATTCCAAGTGAGAGGGCACCCCATGGTCTACCCTCACGCCCTACGGAACTTTTTCCTGTTGGCCGCTAGAAGGAATTACCCCAGAGCATGAAACATGTGAAATGCGCTCCCTGAACAACAGTCACTGTACGAAAGGAGATTCGTTTTAAACTCTGTGCACGCTCAGAGGCACAGTCTGGAGCCGGGAGGACGGTTTTGCAGGAGGATTGCTCTGTGTGCAGATGGGGATTTGGGGGGTCGGGAGGAATCACCTCGGTCTCTCGAAATGGTGTATGGAAGAATGCTTTTTGTTTTACACTCTGGCCATGACCAGAGGCTGTGCAACTTTTCAGTCACTGTGCAACTTTCCAGTTCCAAAAAAGGAAAATCGTTTAAAACTCTTGGCACGCTCAGAGGCACAGTCTGAGCCCGCATGAGCCTCAGTCGTTGCTGAAGAGAATAGTATTCGAAGCGCCAAGGGTTATAGTTTAAAAAACTGTTTCTGGAAGGGTGAAATGCACATGTTGGGATACGGAAATCACCCCGCATTAATAGGTGATATCCGGTAAAAAATGAAAAAAAAAGGAAAACCAACGAGTAGCCACCAGAAAGTAAAGTTTCATCTCTGGTGCAACACAAACGCCACCACTTGGCTGCCGAAGTAAATAAGGAAAAGAAGGGGGGGGAGGAAGGGGTAAACAGTGACACCTGGCGTTTGTTGATTTCTGTAAAAAGAACAGACATGAGACAGCGGGATTCATGTTAACCCCTATAAACAACCGCAAATACATGTATATTGAAAGCGCAGAAATCAGGATCGAAAGAACGGGTAACCCGAAATATCGATGCATCGATATTTCGGAGGAATAGTAAATGGAAAAAAAAATATTTCAAAATAATCAGTGGCCACACGCGAATTTGGATGCGAAGCGGGATGCGAAGCGAGGGAGATTCCCGGCCTCCGGCAGGGGAATCTCTCGCCCCGCTTGGAGCACGGTTTAGGGGCGTGGTCGGGGCGTGGTCGGGGTGGCGCCGCATCCAAAATGGAGGATCGTGAGGACAAAACCGACCGATTCGCGCGGAAATCACGGCTCGCCGCGCAGCGAGAGGTTCGTGAAGTAACGGCCAGAGAGAGAGAGAGAGAGAGAGAGAGAGAGAGAGAGAGAGAGAGAGAGAGAGAGAGAGCACTACTTTCGCTTGGAACCATAGAAAGGAAGGCTGCTTGTGAGCGAAAGGCACTTGGTATATTTATCCATGGCAAGATCAGCAAACTCTGTCCAGTCCTGCACGAGGAAAAGGCGTGTGTAAAGTATGTGCCAGGCCCCTCTCTCAAGTTATTCTGTCAGTGGGCTCGGCTGAACCAAAAGGGAAACGCGAAAAAAGTCTGCTGGTGGAATCTGACATGCTGGGCTGGAAATCCTCAAAGGGTGTGGGGAAAAGGCTGGAGTTTTAGCTTCTTTTTTTCAGCACAGCATATCAGAATCCACCAGATTGTTCAAATTCAACTGATTTATGTCTAAGCCAAAGAGCTAATTAAAGTAGGGATGATTGATTCACCTGCCTGGCAGCGTCGCTCTCTCCCTTACTTTCCCTCTCCCTCCGTCTCCTGTTCTCTCTCTCTCTCTCTCTCTCTCTCTCTCTCTCTCTCTCTCTCTCACACACACACACACACACACACACACACACACACACACACACACACACACACACACACACACACACACACACACAAATATGCACACACACTCACACACACTCTCTGTGTCTTTTGCTGTCGAAGATACAGAGACAGGAGAAAGGAGGAGAGGTGGGGGGGAGACAGAGAAAGAGAGTGAGCAAATCAATACAAATGGAAGCTCCAATGAAGCCTTTTTTTTTTTAAAAAAAAGTGTAATCAGCACTTGGGAAGAGGGTGACAAAGAAGGTTTGTTCAAAGAGACAAGAGGAGGAGGTTCTTTTTTTAAAATATTTTTTATTAAATTTTAAACTACATACAAACAACATAAGAAAATGAGAATAAAAAAACTACAACAAACAATATGAGTGCACCCCTATCCCACGGGCCCATCCATGCATTCTTATTCGTTGATCCATCTTCTATTCTTCTAGTAATCTTCTTAAAGTTCTCTTCTCCAGAATTGTCGTGAGATATTCGTGGACTCTTTCCCTTTTCCTTCGACTAGTACATAATCTAAAAATTTACCCCAGATATCGTAGAAAATGTCTTTTTTCATTTCTCCTCGTTTAACCTTTAAACTGCAGGACAGTTTATCGTTTATAGCTGTATCCCAAAGTTCATTATACCAGTCTTCCATCTTGAATTCTAGTTTTGACTTCCAATTTTTTGCTATAATTAATCTAGCAGCTGTCATAAAATTTGCTATTAGTTCCTTTGTTGTAACATCTTAGTCTTTACTTGTTAACAATGATAATAATGCTATCTCTGGATTACAATCTATATCCATCTTAATCATATTACTTAACTCTAAAAACACTTTTTCCAGAACCTTTGGACTATTTCACAAAGGAGAACTCCTTGTTGATTAATTTCAGACCAGGTAAGACATTCACTACCACTTATCCCTGTGTCATATCGTAAAGGGAGAAGGCTTGGGGAAAAAGGAGAACGCTTGTTCTTCTCTTCTCTTCCCCCCACCCCTTTTCTACTTCTTTTTTAAGGAGATTGATCAAGCGTGTGTATTTTGGGGTGTTTGTTGTTGCTTTGAGGAAGGAGGGAGGGAGAGCAGTGGGCATTGGCGTGAGGGGAGCAGGAAGAATGGAGCAGTGGTGGAGGGAAGCAGTGTGTGGAGTGCTGGTTCTCCTCTGGCACCCCCTGAGCAGGTGGGTTTAGGTGGGGAGTGAGGGGGCGGGGTGGCTCAGTGGACTAAGGCTTCCGAAAACTGTCGGCTGCAAAGTCGGCAGCTCAGCGGTTCGAATCCCGGGTGCCACGTAGTGCAGCGAGCTCCCGCTGTTCACCCCAGCTCCTGCCAACCTAGCAGTTCGAAAGCATGTCAATGCAAGTAGATAAACAGGTACCACCGTAAAAATGCAGGAAGGCAAAACAGTGTTTCCTTGCAGCCACGCCGGCCATGTGGCCATGGACTTGCACAACACTGGCTCTTCGGCTTGAATACGGAGATGAGCACCGCCCCTAGAGTTGGACACGACTAGCACACATTTGGGGGGGGGGACTTTTACCTTTACCTTTACCTAACACTTGAATGAAAGTTTTGGAGAAAGAAAGAAGCCGCTTCCTATGTCTGTTAAAGGCAGCGTCAATGCTTCCACCCCTCCACTGCCACCACCAGCCTTTTTGTGATGATGCCTCCTCCTCCTCCTCCTCCTCCTCCTCCTCCTCCTCCTCCTCCTTTCCTTTTCCTCTTTTCCTCACCAGAGAGCAGGGGGTTTCTGGCTCTTAGCCAGCCCAGAAGCCTCTTGATCGGGTGCACAGAAAAGGCAGGAGGATTAAACATTTTTATTTTTATTTTGCTCCCCCAAGCCTGTGCTACAGCTGATCGGCACTTGGGGCAAAAAAAAAAACCCAAATGTTTAATCCCCCAGTTTTGCGTCCAGATCAGGCAATGTTGGGGGGAAACCCGGTGGGCTTCCCCCCATAGGAATGCATTGCTTCATGCATTCCGATGGGAAAACGAAAAACAAAACTGAACAAAGCGAAAATTTCTGCTTCATCTCGTTTCATTTTTCTTTGAGAGGGCTCTTCGTTATTGGCTTCGTTCGGTAACCAAATGGAGAACGAATAATGAAACAAACAAAAAATTCATTTCATGCCCATCTCTAGTGGCCAGTGTGCCAGCTGTTCAGACTTCGTAATCAGTTAACTTCTCACCTGTGTGGGTTCTGTGATGGCTAGTGAGGCTTTGAGAATCACTGAACCTCTTTCCACACTCCAGACATTCAAATGGCTTCTCGCCAGTGTGGATTCTGTGATGCTTAGTAAGGCTTCCAGAATCACTGAACCTCTTTCCACACTCCAGACATTCAAATGGCTTCTCGCCTAGGTGGGTTCTGTTATGGCTAGTAAGGTGTCCAGCTTGACTGAACCTCTTTCCACACTCCAGACATTCAAATGGCTTCTTGCCTGTGTGGATTCTGTGATGGATAGTGAGGCTTCCAGAATCAGTGAACCTCTTTCCACACTCCAGACATTCAAATGGCTTCTCGCCTGTGTGGATTCTGTGATGCCTAGCAAGGACCCAGACTGACTGAACCTCTTTCCACACTCCAGACATTCAAATGGCTTCTCGCCTGTGTGGATTCTGTGATGGCTAGTAAGGTGTCCAGAATGACTGAACCTCTTTCCACACTCCAGACATTCAAATGGCTTCTCGCCTGTGTGGATTCTGTGATGGCTAGTAAGGTTTCCAGAATCACTGAACCTCTTTCCACACTCCAGACATTCAAATGGCTTCTCGCCTGTGTGGATTCTGTGATGCGTAGCAAGGTTTCCAGAATGACTGAACCTCTTTCCACACTCCAGACATTCAAATGGCTTCTCGCCTGTGTGGATTCTGTGATGGCTAGCAAGGTCCCCAGACTGACTGAACCTCTTTCCACACTCCAGACATTCAAAGTTGACTGAACCTCTTTCCACACTCCAGACATTCAAATGGCTTCTCGCCTGTGTGGATTCTGTGATGGCTAGTGAGTTTTCCAGAATCACTGAACCTCTTTCCACACTCCAGACATTCAAATGGCTTCTCGCCTGTGTGGATTCTGTGATGCCTAGCAAGGTCCCCAGACTGACTGAACCTCTTTCCACACTCCAGACATTCAAATGGCTTCTCCCCTGTGTGGATTTTGTTATGCTTAGTAAGGTGTCCAGCATGACTGAACCTCTTTCCACACTCCAGACATTCAAATGGCTTCTCGCCTGTGTGGATTCTGTGATGGCTAGCAAGGTCCCCAGACTGACTGAACCTCTTTCCACACTCCAGACATTCAAATGGCTTCTCGCCTGTGTGGATTCTGTTATGGCTAGTAAGGTGTCCAGAATGACTGAACCTCTTTCCACACTCCAGACATTCAAATGGCTTCTCGCCTGTGTGGATTCTGTGATGGCTAGTAAGGTTCCAGAATTGACTGAACCTCTTTCCACACTCCAGACATTCAAATGGCTTCTCGCCTGTGTGGATTCTGTGATGGCTAGTGAGGCTTCCAGAATCAGTGAACCTCTTTCCACACTCCAGACATTCAAATGGCTTCTCGCCTGTGTGGATTCTGTGATGGCTAGTAAGGTATCCAGCTTGACTGAACCTCTTTCCACACTCCAGACATTCAAATGGCTTCTCGCCTGTGTGGATTCTGTGATGGCTAGCAAGGGTTCCAGAATGACTGAACCTCTTTCCACACTCCAGACATTCAAATGGCTTCTCGCCTGTGTGGATTCTGTGATGGCTAGTAAGGATCTCCAGCTCGACTGAACCTCTTTCCACACTCCAGACATTCAAATGGCTTCTCGCCTGTGTGGATTCTGTGATGGCTAGCAAGGTCTCCAGAGTGACTGAACCTCTTTCCACACTCCAGACATTCAAATGGCTTCTCGCCTGTGTGGATTCTGTGATGGCTAGTGAGGCTTCGAGAATCAGTGAACCTCTTTCCACACTCCAGACATTGAAATGGCTTATTGCCTGTGTGGATTCTGTTATGGCTAGTAAGGAGCCCAGCTCGACTGAACCTCTTTCCACACTCCAGACATTCAAATGGCTTCTCGCCTGTGTGGATTCTCTGATGGCTAGCAAGGTTTCCAGAATCACTGAACCTCTTTCCACACTCCAGACATTCAAATGACTTCTTGCCTTGTTGAATTTTCATATTGGAACAAATGGTTGAGGAAGTAGTGCAAGATCTTCCACACTTGTGATGCGCATTTTTCCCTCTCTTTTGGATGTTTTTGGAACACCTTTATCTTTCTCCTGACTAATAATAGATTTGTCCATTTTTCTATCTCTGTTTTCCTCTAAGCTTCTTTCTTCTGGTTTGATTCTCAACACCCTCTTTGTATCTGAATATTCAACCTCTTCCTCTGACGCTTGGTGACCTCTTTTATTTCTTCTCTACAGCATCTTACCTGCAAAATATGTAACCACAAAACAGTTTCAAATCAAGTAACAAACCCAATGCAGTGTCATGGTGGAGGCAGTAGAATGAGACACAGCTCCAGGGTAGGCACACCTCCACCCACCTCAGTGAGGAGGCCCATTGTGGCACCAGTGAATATCCTGAGGACAACCAAGGGATATATTACATTCCTCCCATGACCATCTGTGAGGAAATAGTTCTCTTCCATGCTGGGAAAAGTCTTGTGAAGTCCAGGGTAAGAAGCAGACCTCTGTTTATCTAGCAGGTATAAAATACTATATAAATGCTCTCATGTATTAAGAATCAGCCCACCTCTTAGGCACTGTTGTTCAACAGTGAACAGGCCCTGCCGTTGCAGCCTCTGATGGTAAGGAAAGTGTTCCAGTCCCCAAATCATTCTGGTTGCCCTCCTCTGCACTTTTCCCATTTCCATAATATCCTTCTGGAGGGAGGGTGACCAGAACTGTACATAATACTCCAGATGGGGCCTCACCACAGATTTATTAAGAGGCAAAAGGACACTTGCTGACTTATTTTCTATATCCTTCCTAAGGATGACTACCATTGAGTTGGCTTTTTTCACTGCTGCAGCAGACTGGGTTGACACCTTCCTTGAGGTGTCCACCGGGAGACCAAGGTCCCTTTCCTGGATATCCTGAAGAGAGTTCAGACCCCATCAGTTTATAAATGTAATTGGAGATTTCTGCCCCACTGTGCATCATTCTGCCCTTACTAATGTTGAAGCTCATGTTCCACTGGTTTGCCCATTCCCCCAGTGTCAAGAGATCCCTCTGGAACTCCTCACAATCTCTCTCATTTGTTACAACCATGTATAATAATAGACTGCATAATTGTATGTCTGTGTGCGTTGTGTCCTTACAGTTGTGACCGACTCTTTGTGACTCCATGTCCTTGGAGTTTTTCTTGACAGGAATCCTGGAGTGGTTTGCCAGTTCCTACTCTTGGTGGCTACAGTACCTGGTATTCCCTGGTGGTCGCCCATCCAAGTACTAACCAGGCCTAACCAGGTCTGGCCCTCCTTAGCTTAATTTTGTATAATTGCATATTGTGTGATGACTGATTGTAATTCTGTCAGGGCTCATTTCCAAAGGCCCCTCTCTGCCGCACCGTGCTTCTGAGAGAAGGGCTAGAGAGAGAGAAAGAAGGGCCCTTGGGGGGGGAGCCCTCTGCACATGGGCAGCAAGCAGGGGGGGACCCAGAGAGCCCCAGTGGGACCCAGGAGACCTGGGCTCAGATTATTGTTCAGGAGAAGGAAACCTGGAAGTGGAGGAACTTTAATCTCTTTCCTTCTTTCCCAACATTCTTCACTCTGCACTCCCCCAGTGTCAAGAGATCCCTCTGGAATGCCTCACAATCTATTTCAGTTTTTACTACCCTCTATAATTATATTTTTCACTACACGACTGAACGACTATAATTATATATTGTATCCCTGTATGTGTGTCTGTGTTGTGTCCATACAGTTGTGACTGACTCTTTGTGACCCCACACCCTTGGAGTTATTCTTGGCAGGAATACTGGACTGGTTTGCCAGTTCCCACTCTTGGTGCCTACAGCACCTGGTATTCCCTGGTGGCCGCCCATCCAAGTACTAACCAGGAACTTTAATCCCTTTCCTTCTTTGCCATCTTCCCTTATAATGGGAAAAAAAGGGGGGGGGCAAAATTCCTTTAAAATCCTGATTGTTGTGGATGTTTTGTTCTTTTTGTAATTTGTATTTATTGTAGTTTGTATAAAATTAAAGGCATTTTGAACCTAAATAATAAATAAATCCCGACCCAAAGGAGGGGAGTCCTGCCTGTTCCCCCCTCCCTATATATAGCTTCATTTTTTCCTGCCACTCTAAGAAGCAGCACTCGGTGCCTTTTCTCTCCCATGGGACCCCCCTCCCATTTCCCTCCAAATGACCCCCTCAGTGGGAGGGAGATCTGGATCTCGGGGGGGGAGGTGGAATTGCCTTCTTGAATCCTCCTCCTGCCTCCGGACCCAAAGGAGTGGGGGGACCCTTCCCTCCTGGACTCCCCCCATTGCATCTCCAACGCCCCCCTCCTCCTCCCCCTTGCAACCTCTCCCCCCCATTGCACTCCCCCATATCACCCCCAAATTGCACAACGAACCTCCTCCTCCTCCTGGGGGGGGATCTCTTTCCTTATCCTTCCAAGAACCACAGAGAACCTTTTGGAGGGGGGGTGGAAAGCCACGCGGAGAGAAGGTGCCCCCCCCCTCCCTGGGAGCCTTCGTTTCCTGCCACTCTAGGAAGCGGAACTCGCTGCCTTGGAGGAATCCGAATGACCCCCCCCATCCTTTCTCTGCCTCCCTTCTGGCTCTGCAAGGGAGGGGGAGGGGTAAGTAAAGATAAAGGTCCCCCCCCCGCCGCACATGCGTGCTCGTCTCCTTTTCCAAGCCGAAGAGCCAGTGTTGTGCAAGTCCGGGGCCACGCGGGCATGGCTGCAGGAAACACTGTTTTACCTTCTAACTTTTATTTTCTACAATGTTTTCCCCTTTTCATCTGCTTGCATTTTTACATGGTTTTCGAATCAGGCTGGGTTAGGCAGGAGCTGGGGGTTGAACCACAGGAGCTCACTCCGCTGAGCGGCAGCACCCGGGATTTGAACCGCTGAGTTGCAGACACATTGCAGCCCACCGTTTCAGGGAGCCCAGCCCCAAAAGGCAGGCAGGGATGGGTGGAGGGAAGAAGGGATCCGCCTTCCTCCTCCTCCTCCTCCTCCTCCTCCTCAGTAGCCAGAAAGGTGGAGAAGCTGTATCAGTGCTGCGTGTGCGGAAAGGCCTTTGCTTGGAAACTGTCCCTGACGTGTCACCAGGAAGCCCACGCAGGGGAGAAGACGCGCAATTGCCCCGATTGTTGGAGGACCTTCCGTAGCGACACAACCCTTGAGCGGCACCAAAGGGTCCGCCTGAAGAAAAAGCCACACATAGGGTGGGAAAAGCTTCGGTCACATTTCCAGCATCAACCTCCTCCACAGAAGAATCCACACAAGGCAGAAGCCCTGTGAGGGCGTAGTAGGATGTGGGAAACGTTTCGAACTGAAGGTGGTCGTTTAAAATGGAGACTCCGAGGAGAAGTCTCACGAGGGTTTAGAGCAGTGATGGCGAACCTTTTAGAGACCAAGTGCCCAAACTGCGATTCAAAACCCACTAATTATTCACAAAAGTGCCAATATAGCCATTTAACCTGGATACAGGTAGCTGTGAAGGGGCCGATCTCGGGTGCCCACAGAACGGGCTCCAAGTGCCACCTTTGGCACCCGTGCCATAGGTACGCCAACACTGGTTTAGAGTGTGGGGAAATCTTCAGCCACGTCCAAAACCTTAAAAAACACAAATAAATCCATCCCGGGGAGACACCCTATTGCTGCTCAGCCTGCGGAAAGACTTTTTATTTATTTTTATTTATTTATTTATTTATTTATTTATTTTAATTATTTTTATTTTAGAAATTTAAACAACACATAAATCCCCCACAACACATTGTGCTTAATTATCCACCACCCTCAGGATTATATAACAATATACTTTATAACATTATATAACATTGCATTCATTACAATCACATGTTTTATCTTAAACAACCTGTCTCCTTCCAAAATTGAATTGATTCTTTAGATGAAAAAAAACCGTGATCCAGAAATTTACACCAGATTCGATTTAAAACGTTCTCTTTTACCATCCCTTTTTTAATTTTCAATTTGCAGGTCAGTTTATCATTAATAGCCAAACTCCACATTTCTTCATACCATTCCTCTAGACTCAATTTCTTATTATCTTTCCAATTTTTTGCCATTATTAATCTTGCAGATGTTACCATAATTATAATCAGATTCTTCACCTCTTTTTCTATTTCACAATTTGAATTATGTTTAGCAATGCTATCTTTGGAGATCCTTCTATAGCAATCCCTATAATTTCTTTTATTTCATCAAAAACTATTATCCATTTTTTTGTTTTTCCTCACAGGACCACCACATAAGATAATAGTTTCCTTTTTCCTTTTTACACCTCCAACACAAGGGTGACACCTCCTTATTTATTGCATGCATTTTTACTGCTGTTAAATACCATCTCCAAATAACTTTTCCTTAATTCTTACTGACATATTTTTCATTATTCTTTCCCTCCATATTGCATTCCAAATTTCTTCCTTTATCTTTTCATTTAAATCTCTTTGCCAAACCAGTTTTAGTGCTGTTGTTTTATATTCCTCCTCAACTAATATCCGACATATTAGACTTATTATGCCTTTTCTTTGATACTGATCTTCAAACATTTCCATTTTTTCAATAATTTCTTCAAACTCAGTCATTGCCGTGCCTTTCCCTTCTTTTTTTATCCACACCTTAGTCCAGTTATCTAGCTGCCCTATGCTTAGCCAATTAAGATTTTCTTTCCTTAATACTTCTTTTATTCTCACTGTATCAAAGACATTTATCCAATCTTTAATTTTAATTACCGTCTGCTCTGTCAAAATCTTACTTATTTTTATCTTTAGGTTTTCTGGGAAGTTTGGTAAATCCACTATTCTAGTCAATGGGCATATCTTTGGGCTTAATATTCTTTTATACTTGGTCCAACACTCGAACATATAATTTAAATAGGGATTATCAATACTTTTTAACCTTTCTTTTAAATTTACACTAAAGAACATATTTAATACATTATCCCGAATCCTAAAGAATTCTAGATTACTCCAAATTAATTCCTTACTATTTATTATAATTTCAGGAATATGTCTCAATTGATTAGCTACATAATATAGTTTAACATCAGGAATCCCCAATCTTCCCCTCTTTTGTGGGAGATACCACAATTTTTTATTTATTCTTGCCCTTTTATTTTCATTACAGTATCTATTAATCAAATTCTGTAGTTCTTTTAATTCTTTGTCGTCTATCCTTAAGGGTAACATCCAAAAAGAAAATTTAATTTAGGGATAATCTTCATTTTTACAATTGCCACTTTTCCAAACCAATATATTTTCAATCTACTATATTCTCGAATTTGCTCCTTAATTTGTTTTTTCACATCACCTAGATTAGTTTTGACAGTTTCTTGCATTTCCCAAGTAATATTTATTCCCAAATATTTAATACTATTTTTAATCTTCCCTTCAAATTTTTGCTTCATATTACTTCTATCACTGTTATTATAATTTATCAAACATACATTCTGATTTGGCAGGAGGAAGAAGGATGAGGGGACCATGACAGGAGATGTAAAGGACAAATGGGTGAAGAAGCTCTCAAACAGGGAACTCACCCAGACAGAGAGAGGGGTCCTAGCCAAAGGCCTAAATTTTGCCACCACACCCAAGCAGGTTCCTGTTGTGGATTTCATCACAGCTGGCCATCCACAGCAACAATCTGCCAGCAGCAGAAGCAGAACTACTCAGGATAAAAGTCTCTGCTGCACTCTCCAGTGCTCAACCACCACCATCCAACCTCACCAGCCAAGAGAGAAGTGCTCTGACATCCCTCAGCAGGGATGAGAGCATCACAATTCTGCCTGCGGACAAAGGAGGCTGTCGACCTCAACACTGTGGACTACCACAAGAAGGTTATTACACTTTTAGATGACCAACACACATATGAAACACTAAAAAGAGACCCCACCAGCAATTACAGGAAGAAAGTAATAGAATGCTTAAAACTCTTGGGAGCAAGAAAACACAATTGACAGGGTGACCTATCACCAGTTATATCCCGGAGAGACCGTCCCCTGCTTTTATGGACTTCCCAAGATCCACAAGCAAGGAATTCCCCTCAGACCTATTGTCAGCAGTATAAATTCAGTGACATACAACATCGGAAAATACCTGGCAACTATCCTAGCCCCACTGGTTGGACTCACGGACCACCACGTACACAATTCAGAGGAGTTTGTTTCTAAAGTCAGGGAGCTGAAACTGGATACAGATGAAACCATGGTATCCTTTGATGTTACATCGCTCTTTACAAGCATCCCCACCACTGATGCCCTAACAATGGTAAAGAGAAGACTAAGAGAAGACAGCACCCTCACCTCCAGAAGCCGCCTCAACCCAGACCAGATATGCCTGCTCCTGGACCTGTGTCTGAACACCACATATTTCATGTACAGAGGGGACTTCTACAGACAGAAGCATGGCTGTGCCATGGGTTCCCCAGTGTCACCAATTGTTGCAAACCTATACATGGAAGAAGTGGAGAAAAAGGCACTCAACACCTTCCCAGGGACAACATCATCCCACTGGTTCAGGTATGTAGGTGATACCTGGGTGAACATCAAGACTCAGGATGTACAGGCCTTTACAGACCACATCAATGCGGTGCACCCTAATATTAGGTTCACTAAGGAAGACACCCAAGACAACAGGCTGGCTTTCCTGGATTGTGCAGTCATCATCAGACCTGACCGTGGCCTGGGCGTAGAAGTTTACAGGAAACCCACCCACACAGATCAATACTTACTGTTTGACTCCCACCATCCATTACAGCACAAACTAGGAGTCATCAGGACCCTAAGCCACAGAGCAGAGAGCATCCCCACCTCCACAGAAGCCAAGAAGAAGGGAGACAGGCACCTGAAGACAGCACTTAAGGCCTGTGGATATCCAAAGTGGGCCTTCAACAAAGCCGTGGGCCATCCCAGAAGAACAAGGGATCAGTCTGAGACCCAGACCCGATGGAAGAACCTGGTCATTCCTTACATGGCTGGAGTGTCGGAGAAGCTTAAAAGGATTTTTGGCAAACACCACATCCCTGTTTATTTCAAACCCACAAACACACTAAGGCAGAGACTTGTCCACCCAAAGGATCCGATACCAAACCATAAAAGGAGCAATATAGTATATGCGGTCCAATGCAGTGAGGAGTGTTCAGATCTCTACATTGGAGAAACTAAACAGCCATTAAACAGAAGGATGGCCCAACATAGGAGGGGCAACAGCTCAGGACCAGAATCAGCAGTACACCTCCATTTGAAGGACAAAGGGCACTCTTTCAAAGATGAGGATGTACACATATTAGACAAAGAAGAGAGGTGGTTTGAAAGAGGAGTAAGGGAGGCCATTCATGTGAGCATTGAAAATCCCTCCCTCAGCAGAGGTGGTGGGCTCCGGCATAGTCTATCTGCTACTTATCAGGCTGTGCTTTCCAAAGTATGGAGACAAATCAAAAAGCCTTCACCACCAAGGCCATAGCTAGTGACCCATTCTTGATAGGTTTCAGCACCTTAGGCCATTGTTCACCTTAAGGCTAAGGATACTATTTTCTCCCAACGAGCCTATTTAGGCCAGTGTTCATCTTATGAGCCTAATTCAGGCCAGGGTGACAAGAGGTCAAAGCTGCCTATAAGATGGAGGATTTGCACTAGCTGTATTCAGACAGATGAAGCTGTTTGGATGAACAGCGAAACGTTTCTATCTCTCAAAAAAGAAGTCCAGTAGCCATGACTCAACTTCCAGATAAACTCACCTGGATGACTGAGAATCTTCACAGACACATAGCCTAAACGGATTTTATTCAATTCTTTTAACACTGTAATAAAAAAAAATTCCTGGTTCTCATTTGGTGCATATAGATTCACCAGTGTACATTCTTCTCCTCTAAGTCTTCCTTGTAACATTATGTATCTACCCTCCTGGTCTTTTTTTTATTAAATTAGTTTTAAACTCACAGTTCTTTGATATTACTAAGGCCACTCCTCTAGATTTTGAATTTCCAAATGATTTTTCATAAATATCAATCCATTTGCCTTTAAGGTCATTTTCCCCCTCTCTTTTTTTGGCGGGTTTCTTCTGGAAACAGTATATCAGCACGCCCTTTGTTTATCATCCTCTGAACTTGGCCTCTTTTCACTTTGGAGCCCAGGCCTTTCACATTCCATGTTGTAATTTTTATATTTTTAACCATATTCCTTTGAATGAAATTTCAGCTTCTATAGTCCTGATCTGTGTTTCCCCCACACGTGCACAATAAACAATCCATAAACTCAACATAAATATGACACAAAATTGACACCACCCTGCTGACCCCTTCCCACATCTATCCCTCTCCTTCCCCCCTTCTTCTCACCAAGTATCCTTGGTTTAAGCTTCCTCCTACGGGAGGGGTGGGGGGTGGAGGCTGGGTTCAAGTTTCCCAGTTCCTACTCCTGGCGCCTACACCACCTGGTATTCCCTGGCGGTCGCCAATCCAAGTACTAACCAGGCCTGTTCCTCCTTAGCTTAATATTGAATAATTGTATATTGTGTGATGACTGACTGTTAATTCCATCAGGGCCCATTTCCAAAGGCCCCTCTCCAGCCTCCTCCTTTGGTGCTTCTGAGAGAAGGGCTGGAGAGAGAGAAGGGCCCTTAGGGAAGGAAAGCAGTATATAAGCTGTATAAATAAATAAATAAATAATAAAGCTCTCTGCACATGGGCAGAGAAGCAGGGGGGTGGACACAGAGAGAGCCCCAGTGGGACCCGGGAGACCTGGGCTCAGATTTTTGTTCAGGAGAAGGAAACCTGGAAGTGGAGGAACTTTAATCCCTTTCCTTCTTTGCCATCTCCCCCTACACTGGGGAAAAAAAAGGGGGGGGGCAGAATTCCTTCAAAACCCTGAATGTTGTTGATGTGTTTGTCTTTTTGTAATTTGTATTTATTGTAGTTTGTATAAAATTAAAGGCATTTTGGAAATAAATAAATAAATAAATATTTAAATGACCCGCCTCAGTGGGAGGGAGATTTGGACCCCCTCAGTGGGCGGGAGATCTGGGGGGGGGGGGTGGAATTGCCTCCTTTAGGACTCCTCCTGCCTCCGGACCCAAAGGAGTGGGGGACCCTTCCCTCCTGGACTCCCGCCATTGCATCTCCAACGCCCCCTCCTCCTCCCCCCCTTGCAAACTCTCCCCCATTGCACTCCCCCATATCATCCCCCCAATTGCACAACGCACCTCCTCCTCCTCCTCCTCCTCCTGGGGGGGGGTCTCTTTCCTTCTCCTTCCAGGAACCACAGAGAGCCTTTTGGAGGGGGGGGTGGAAAGCCACGCGGAGAGAAGGTGCCCCCTCCCTCCCTGGGAGCCTTCGTTTCCTGCCACTCTAGGAAGCGGAACTCGATGCTTTGGAGGAATCCGAATGACCCCCCCCCCTTCTCTGCCTCCCTTCTGGCTTTGCAAGGGAGGGGGAGGGGTAAGTAAAGGGAAAGGTTTCCCTCACACACACCGCACATGCGTAGTCCTCTCCTTTTTTCAAGCCGAAGAGCCAGTTTTGTGCAAATCCGGAGCTGGCATGGCTGCAAGGAAACGCTGTTTTACCTTCCCTCTTTTATTTAAATTTTCCCCTTTGATTTATTTTTCCTGCTTTTATTTATTTTTACAGTGTTTTCCCTTTTCATCTGCTTGCATTTTCACATGGTTTTCGAACCAGGCTCGGTTAGGCAGGAGCTGGCGGTTGAACCACAGGAGCTCAGTCCGCTGAGCGGCAGCACCCGGGATTTGAACCACTGAGTTGCAGACACTTTCCATCCCATCATTTCAGGGAGCCCAGTCCCCAAAAGGCAGGCAGGGATGGGTGGAGGGATGGAGGGATCCGCCTCCTCCTCCTCCTCTTGGCCCAGGCGGAATCCGGCCCTCAATCATAGCAATACACACCCCTTCTGGGAAACTCAAGGCTTTGGGGTGGGTGGGTGGGATGGGGGCAGGTTATTTATAATTATAATTATAGTTCTCCTCCTCCTCCTCCTCCTCCCCCAGTAGCCAGAAAGGGGAGCCCCCAAACCTTGCACCCTCTGCTCCTCCTCTTCTTCCTCTCCTTTGATATCCTTCCTTCTGCCCCATTTGAGTGGGGAGGAGGGAATCCCTTCCCTTCCCTTGGGAGCCCTCCATCCCTCCCTTCTTCTGAATCCACACCTTAGATGGAAGGATGCCTGGGGTCTCTCCTCCCCCCAATCATCCTTCTGGTCCCACCACCCATCATCCCAAGAGGAAGCAGGGAGGAGGCAAAGGGGGACGGAAAAGCTGGAGCCTGGGAAATCTTCCTTGGAGACAGGATCCCACCCCAAGTGGCTCCTCAGAGGATCGAGGGCCAGGAGACCAACCCCAGCCACCAGCAGCCAAGCATAACCACTCTGTTGCTTCTTGGGCAACTGTGGAGGTCAAGGCGGATTGGAGGACTTCTCCACCAAGAGTGCCCTCTGGCTCCAACTCTAGTTGACAGGGCAGCCGGGGACACTCGCCAGGTGTCTCGCCCATGAAAGGGGACAGAGTTGCAGGAATGAACCTGGAAACCATGCGAAATCCGAACCGTCCTCCCAGGAAGCCAACTCAGAGAGTGAGCTGATTGGTTCAAAGAGTAAGGCCGGGGAAGGGTTAGGGGGGTTACGGTTGGGGGGCCATAAAAGGAGGATGAGGATAAAAAGGTGATTGAAGGATCCTGTCTCCCCATCTGGGAACGGATCTGGTTAGAGAACCCCTGGACGCCCACATCGGAAAAACTCATGATGCCCAAGAAGGAGGCAGGTAAGAGGAGGTGGCTAGAGAACTGGGGTGAAAGAGAGACCTGGGAGTGGAGGAGGAAGATCGGAGAAGTAAGGCTACGAATAGAGAGAGAGGGAGAACGGTGAGAAAGAGCAGATTGGATCTGGTACTAGAAGATGGGTCAGGGAGAAAGGGGGGCCATGGGAGCACACAGAACTAAGCCAGGATGAATCTGTTTCCCTTGTAAAGGTTGCCAACATTTATTGATCAATCTTAGTTTATTTTAGAGTATTTAACCCCCCTTTCTCCTTCAAAAAGGACCGAAGGTGTCTTGCAGTAATGAGGGACAATAATCAGTCCAATGCAATCAAGACACATTCAAGTTTCAGAACAGAGAATTGAGGGACATCTTTCAGCATCAAAAGACAACATCAACACCACAAGAGAACGCAGCAGCCGAGAAGGCCCTTTCATGTGTACTCATGAGACACACCTGTCAAGGTGGCGGGATGGAGAGAGAGGCCTCTCCTGGTGACCTTAACACCGGAGTGGATGCATACTGCGAGATTCGCACCTTGAGGTAGCTAGGACCCAGGCCGTTTTGTGCTTTGTAGGTCAAGGTCAGCCCTTTGAATTGTGCCCGATAACTGATTGGCAGCCAGTGGAGCTGCTTTAGTAGGGGCTGTAATGTGGTCTCTGTAACTCGGTTACACCATGGATGAGTGAAGGAAGGCCTGTGTCCTGCCAGGTTTTATAAGATGATATGTTCTCTCCCCAAACATTTTCCCACACTCCAGGCATTTGGAAGGCTTTTTTCCTGTGAGGGCTATCGTTGAGATTTATCATGGGAAAATGAGTGGCAGAGGGCAATTCGAACCATTTGATGATGCAGTAGAAGATTTCGAGTCCTATATGGCACGTTTTGACTTTTACTTAGCAGCTCAAGAGATTACAGATGCAGCCTTGCAAAGAGCAACATTTTTTAGCCTGTGTGGGAGAGCCACCTTTGAAGTCGCAAGGGCCTTAATAGCTCCAGCACAACTACAGACAACGCCCTTTGATGTTACTAAAGAGAAGCTGAGGAATCATTTCTCACCACAGCCTTCAGAGATAGCCTGCCGGCACGCATTTTATAAACAAGATCAGGCAGAAGGAGAAAAAATCGCGGAATATATAACAGCATTGAGACAAGCTGCATTGCATTGTAATTTTACAGATTTAGAAACGGCGTTGAGGGATAGATTGGTCTGCAGGTTAAGATGAAAAGCTGCAAAGGCGTTTGTTTGCTAAGAAAGAGCTGACCTTCAGAGTGGCGTTTGAGGAGGCGTTAGCAGCAGAAGCAGCTGAGCAATCAACACGTGAGGTTCGTATGGCACGCAAACCTCCCCAGCTACAAAGGCCAGAGACTATCCATCAGGGGAGTGTGGCGGTCAGAAATTACCCACCAAGGGAGGACGTCGTGGAGGAAGAGGAAGTCCACCTGACAGAGAGTGTAAAGGCAAAAAGGAATGAAGTGCCCCATGGGTGTGCAGCTTGTGGGAGGAATCATGATAAAAGACATTGTGGGTTTCGTGAAGCCTTGTGTAGACTGTGTGGGAAGAAGGGACATATTTCGTGGGTTTGCAGAGCTAGAAGGCTCAAAGAACCAAGGACACAGCACAGACCGTGGGAACAGCAGAGAAGAGGACTGCAAGTGGAGGAATGTCTATAACAGAGTGACTATGCAGATCCGGTTTCTATCCAAAGTGTTCAAATGAGCACTCGCAAGAAGATTAAAGTGACTGTGCATATACAGGAGGTCCCATGTGAGATGGAGGTGGACTCAGGATCAGCTCTATCAATAATCTCAGAAGACACTTTCCAGCAGATTTGTGTAGGAAGGGGAAGGCTACAGTTAGAAACATTATGAGTTCAACTGATGGATTTTCAAGGGCGGCGTGTTCCAGTAATGGGAATGGGGACATTCCGAGTGCAGTATCAACAATTCAGGGGGCTTTTACGGCTGGTGGTAGTGAAAGGACATCGTGTGAATTTATTGGGATTGGATTGGTTTGAACCACTGGGGATTACTGTAGTGGGAATCCACCAGGTGGAGGGGGTGGATGTAGAGGCAATCTATCAGGAGTACCCGAGGGTGTTTGATGAGTCATTGGGACTATATAAGGGACCACCTATATCATTTAACCTTGACCCAATGGTCGCACCTATTCGTTTGAAGCCTGGGAGGGTACCTTTTGCATTGAAACCCCGAATAGATGAAGAGTTAGACCGGTTGATTGCCCAAGGAGTATTAGAACCAGTAGCGAATGCTCGGTGGGAAACCCCAATTGTGGCCCCCTTGAAGGCAAATGGAGCAGTACGAATCTGTGTGGATTATAAATGTACCATTAATAAGGCCCTGCAACAGCATTCATATCCGGTACCAGCAGTAAGCCACCTGTTGGCATCGCTGGCGGGGGGGAAAGTATTTGCAAAATTGGATCTAGCCCAGGCATATCAACAATTGCCAGTAGACGATGCCACAGCAGAAGCTCAAACTATCGTGACCCATCGGGGGGCGTTTAAGGTTAAGCGGTTGCAGTTCGGGGTCAGTGTGGCCCCAGGAATTTTTCAGAGCTTAATGGAGGGGCTGTTGAAGGGTATTCCAGGGGTCCTTCCATATTTTGACGATATACTTGTGGCAGGGAGTTCCATAGAAGAATTGTTAAAGCGTCTACATGAAGTGTTGGGCCGGTTACAAGATGCAGGGTTAAAGGCCAAAAAAGAAAAGTGTCAGTTTGGGGTGTCACAGGTGGAATTTCTGGGATATCTGATAGATGCTACCGGGATTCATCCCACCAATGCTAAGGTAAAAGCGATACAGGATGCCCCAGCACCTCGGTCGAAGAGGGAACTGCAACCATTCTTGGGGCTTTTAAATTTTTACCATGTGTTTTTACCCCATAAAGCCTCTGTGGCCGAGCCGCTACACAGGTTATTGAATAAGAGGACCCCTTGGGTGTGGGGTCGGCAGCAGAGCGAGGCATTCAATGCTGTTAAGAATTTGTTATCATCAGATAGTGTACTCACCCATTTTGATGAGAAGAAACCAATAGTATTAGCATGTGATGCATCCCCATATGGAGTGGGTGCGGTGTTGAGCCATCGCATGCCAGATGGAAGAGAGGCTCCAATTGCTTATTTTTCAAGGACCTTATCTGCGACGGAAAGAAATTATGCCCAAATTGATAAGGAAGCCCTGGCCCTGGTAGCAGGGGTAAAGAAATTCCATGATTATGTTTACGGTCGTCTGTTTGAGATTGTTACCGATCATAAACCCTTATTAGGCATTTTTGCCCCAGGACGTCAGACCCCCCCAAGTGTTGAATAGTAAGGTTCACAACACCGGAGATTCATCCAGACAGCTTTATTACACAACAATGAGGACAGACAACATGAAGCGAGCAACAAGGAAAACACACATGCGTATTTATACAGACGCTGCCAGGAGGTAGTCGTTAATCATCTGCAGCCGGCCTGCCACAGTTAACCCACTCCTCCCCCCGGCAATGCTGCCTGTAACTTCACTACATAACAGGCAGTGTATTAGAAATTCAGTTGCAATATATACAAAGCGTCCAAAACAGAATTACATCAGCAAGACAGTTTAACATGGCAATGTCAAGATATGTAAAATAGACAGTGCAAAGTGATCTGACTTCCACTTGTAACAACTCCCTTGTATACAACTCTTGCAGCAGTCACAGAATACATTACATCGTTGGACATTACATCAAGTTACATCAGCACAGACCAGTTGTACCAAATTATATCATTACACACATTTTATCAGATAAATTCATATGTGTCCAATCAAGAACTGGTATTGGAGATGGGCACGAAACGAACAATTTTCGTTTCCATTTCCGTTTTTTCATTTCGTTACGCAATGAAACGACAAATGAATTTTGTCTCTAAAATGAAATGAAATGAACAGAAACACCAGAAATTTTGTTGTGTGTTTCGTTTTCGTTACGGCAATACAGTGAACTGCTTTAAATGCTAAAAAAAAATCACAAAAATTGGAAATAAATGGTAATGAAACGGTAACGAAACGAACGAAAACGAAAACGATTTTTTTGCAAAAATTCACGAAAAATGGAAACGGGATGTAACAGAGAGTCTGACGAGACTCATCAAGCCCACAGATTCTAACCCATTTGTTTTGGTCCATGTAGGAACTAATGATACTTCCAAACGCAGCTTTTAGGATATCGCAGAAGCGTACAAAGAAATGGGTAGGAAGCTGAAGGACATGGGTGGACAGGTGGTAATCTCATCTCTCCTCTCTGTAGAAGGACGTGGTCCACGAAGGGAAAGATTAATAGTGGAGGTAAACAATTGGCTTCGCAGATGGTGCCGGCAGGAACAATTCGGATTCTTGGACCATGGTTTGCTTTTTCATACAGACGGGATATTGGGCCGGGATGGGGTGCACCTCACCACTGTTGGTAGGAATATTTTTGCAAAGAGGATTGCAGATTTAATAAGGAGAGCTTTAAACTGAGTTTGCAGGGGGAGGGAGAAAATTCTCTTAACGGGAGAGATTCAGAAGGGGTTGTGGAGACTAGCCCAAATGTTGAAATAGGAGCAGGACAAAAAGTAGGGCAGACCACCAGTGAGAGGAATAGCAGGTTAAGCAAAGGACAAGTAAGAAGTGTTCGCAGCCTAAAATGTCTCTACACCAATGCACAGAGCATGGGGAACAAACAAGAAGAGCTGGAACTCCTAATACACCAAAATAAATATGACATAATTGGCATCACTGAAACATGGTGGGATGAGACGTATGATTGGAATGTGGCCATTGGTGGGTATAACTTGTTTCAAAAGAACAGGCGGAGTAAGAAAGGAGGAGGTGTAGCTTTATATATTAAGGACATTTACACTGCTGAAGTAATACAAGATAAACAGCAGGAGAAGCATGTTGAGAGTATTTGGGTTAAAATCGGGTGTAAAAAACAGGAGGGATGTCACTGTAGGAGTATATTATAGACCCCCAAACCAGCCCGAGGAGTGCGATGATGCCTTCTCTGAGCAGATGGCCACACAGTCAAAAGGGAGAGATGTAGTAGTAATGGGCGATTTTAACTATCCTGATATATGCTGGCAGTCCTACTCAGCTAGGAATGCAAGGTCTAACAAATTCCTTACTGCCCTTGCAGACAATTTCATGGTCCAGAAGGTAGAGGAGGCAACAAGAGGCAAAACCATTTTAGATCTGGTCTTAACCAATAAGGAGGACCTTGTAAATGGGGTCGAAGTGGTAGGATCGTTAGGTAAAAGTGACCATGCCCTCTTGGAATTTGTTATACAGTTGGAAGGTGAAGCTAAGCATAGTCAGACAAGAATCCTGGACTTTAAGAAAGCCAATTTTTGTAAGCTTAGGGAATTATTGGCTGTGATTCCATGGACTGAAACACTGAAAGAGAAGGGAGTCCAAGATGGATGGGAGTTCCTTAAAACCGAGATATTAAAGGCACAATTTAAAACTGTTCCAACAAGAAGAAAAAATAGGAGAAGTCTAAAGAAACCACAATGGTTTACTAAAGAACTTTCAACTCAGCTAACTATAAAGAAAAACAAGTACGAGGAATGGAAAAATGGGAAATGCACCAAAGAGGAATATAAACAAACAGCTAATATATGCAGGGGGATGGTAAAAAAAAGCTAAAGCGCAAAACGAACTTAGACTTGCCAGAGACATTAAAGATAATAAAAAGGGTTTCTTTAGTTATGTCCACAGCAAAAGGAAAAATAAGGAAGCGATAGGCTCTCTGCGTGGCAATGAAAACCAGTTACTAACGGGAGACAAGGAAAAGGCAGAACTACTCAACACTTTTTTGCCTCTGTCTTCTCCCAAAAGGAAGAAGGAGATCCGCTGGGACAAAGAGTAGATGAGGTAGGACGGGAATTGCAACATAGAATAGGTAGGGAGGTAGTACAGGAACATCTGGAAACATTAAATGAATTTAAGTCTCCTGGGCCAGATGAGTTACACCCAAGGATATTAAAAGAACTGACAGAAGTAATTTCAGAACCATTGGCAATAATCTTTGAGAAGTCCTGGAGAACAGGGGAAGTCCCCATCGACTGGAGGAGGGCTAATGTTGTCCCCATCTTCAAAAAGGGGGGGGGAAAGAGGACCCAAATAATTACCGCCCAGTCAGCTTGACTTCAATTCCCGGAAAGATCCTAGAACAGATTATTAAGAAATCAGTCTGAAATTATCTAACAAACAATGCTGTCATTACAAAAAGTCAACATGGGTTTCTTAAAAACAAGTCATGCCAGACTAATTTGATCTCTTTCTTTGATAGAATTACAGGCATGGTAGAAGAGGGGAATGCTGTGGATATTGCTTATCTGGACTTTAGCAAGGCCTTTGATAAGGTTCCCCATGGTATTCTTGCTAAGAAGTTAGTAGGAAGTGGGATAGATAGTGCTACAGTGAGGTGGATTTGTAATTGGTTGACTGATTGCACGCAAAGGGTGATCATAAATGGCCTCTCATCATCTTGGAGACACGTGACCAGTGGGGTGCCCCAGGGTTCTGTTCTGGGTCCAGTGCTCTTCAATATCTTTATTAATGACTTGGAGGAAGGAATAGAGAGTATGCTAATTAAATTTGCAGATGATACCAAATTAGGAGCGGTTGCTAATTCCCTAGAGGATCGTATGAAAATCCAAAAGGACCTTGACAGATTAGAAGTCTGGGCCAAAGCTAATGGAATGGATTTCAACAGAGGGAAATGTAGGGTGCTACATCTAGGTAGAAAGAATGAATTGCACAGATATAGGATGGGGGACACTTGGCTAGAGAATAGTACCTGTGAAAGGGATTTGGGGGTCTTGGTGGACCACAAATTGAACATGAGCCAGCAGTGTGATGCGGCAGCCAAGAAAGCCAATGCGATTCTTGGTTGCATCAACAGAACCATAGCGTCTAGATCAAGGGAGGTGATAGTGCCACTCTATTCTGCTCTGGTCAGACCCCACCTGGAGTACTGTGTCCAGTTCTGTACGCCTCAGTTTAAAAAGGATGTTGACAACCTCGAGCGGGTGCAGAGGAGGGAGACTAGGATGGTTGAAGGCCTGGAAGAGATGTCTTATGAAGAACGGCTTAGGGAAGTGGGAATGTTTAGCCTTTCAAAAAGAAGACTGAGAGGGGATATGATAGTTATGTTTAAATATTTGAAAGGATGTCATATTGAAGAGGGAACAGGTTTATTTTCCATGGCTTCAGAGACTAGGACTCGGGGCAATGGTTTCAAACTACAGGAAAAGAGATTCCATTTGAACATTCGGAAGAACTTCATGACAGTTAGAGCTGTTCGGCAGTGGAATATGCTGCCACGGAGGGTGGTAGAGTCTCCTTCTTTGACGGTCTTTAAGCAGAGGCTGGATGGCCATCTGTCAGAAATATTGTGAAGGGGTTCCTACTTGGCAGGGGGTTGGACTAGCTGGCCCATGAGGTCTCTTCCAACTCTATGATTCTATCATTCTATGAACCGAAACGGACCCTCCAAACGACAAACAACAAACGAAACGCCATTTTTTTTATTCGTGCCCATCTCTAACTGGTATATATTGTATATTTATTTATTAATTAATTTCTATACTGCCTGTCTTCCCAATTGAACTCTGGGTGGTGTACAACAATTACAGAAAAATAAACCCAAATATCAAGCAAATGAACCAATTAAAAATGACAACAATAATTTGCAAGATGGTGGAACAGAACAAAAAAAAAACCCTAATGGCCGCCAAATGCGTCTCTGAAAAGCAAGGTCTTAAGTTCTTTTTTGAAGGCCGGAAGGGACTGTGCAAGGTGAATCTCACTTGGCAGTTTCTTCCAAATGTGGGGTGAAATCAGAGAAGGTCCGGTTTCAATAAATGGTTTTTGTGCCTCCCTGGGAATGGCCACCTGAAGAGAGAGCGCCTGAGATAGTGTAGTGGGTTGGGACTCAGTTGGTCTCTGGAAGACCCACTCTGACAGATACTCAGGTCCATAGCCGTGGAGGGTTTTCTAAGTCAAAACCGGTAACTTGAACCTTAGTCCTTCATGCAAAACCTTTCAGCCAATTAAAATTATTACATTTTAACCTATACATACATAGTATGAAATCTTAACATGGGTTGCTGAACAAGGATTGTGTAGCTTTTACCACACTCCAGATTTTTCAAAGGCTTTTTGAATGAGTGGGTCCTCAGGTGTGTAGAAAGGGCAACCAGAGTGACAGAAACAGGCTTCTCAGTTTATTCAAATCGCTCCTCTCCCGTGTGAGTCCTGTGATGGTTAGCAAGGCTTCCAGAATCACTGAACCTCTTTCCACACTCCAGACATTCAAATAGCTTCTCGCCTGTGTGGGTCCTGTGATGGCTAGCAAGGCCGCCAGCTTGACTGAACTTCTTTCCACTCCAGACATTGAAATGGCTTCTCGGCTGTGTGGATTCTGTGATGCTTAGTAAGGCTTCCAGAATCACTGAACTTCTTTCCACACTCTGAGATTCAAACGGCTTCTCACCTGTGTGGATTCTCTTATGGCTAGCAAGGTGTCCAGCTTGACTAAACCTCTTTCCACACTCCAGACATTCAAATGGCTTTTCACGTGTGTGAATTCTGTGATGCTCATCACGGCCTCCAGGGGCCAATAAAGGGACTCCCACATGAGAGAGGTCCAAGAATATTTGTTCTCATAGGAATAAATTAGCTAGTTTCATTTTAGCAATATTCCCAATCCTAAAAAAACACCTTCAATTCTTCATTTAATAAAGCAGCTTAGGTTACATTTGCCTAATTCGATATACAGTGGGTATAGGTTTACGTCTATTTTGTCTAACACCAAAAAATTAAGGTAGTGAAAAAGGGCTAGTCTGGGGGGAACAAGATGGCCACGATCAGCAGAGACGCTAGCTGAAGCAGTCCCAGCTAACGTCAATGTACCCCAGGTCCCAAGAGGGTTATATTCCATTCAAGACGACCCGCTGGGAGCAGAATCCATCCCAGAACCGATCCGGGGCACCCAGGCGTGGTTCCTTCTCCATCGGGAGAGGTTTGAAACCCCTGGTGCAATTCCTGTGCGGCTGAGACCTTGGGAGGTCCCGACGGAAGTCCGAGCTGCCTCTATCTCTCCAGAAATCGTGAGTGGCTTTTTCCCATCCGAAAGCCCTTTCAAATATATTAATCAAGCAACTTACCTAAAGAATTTGCCTCTATTCAATCATCTTTCCTGTTTTATCTGTTACCATCTGCCTCTCGGAGGACTGCAAATATTGGTTTCACTTTCATATTCATCTAACGGCAGATTTAACCCTAAAGCTCCCGATTTCACCATCCACTATATTCCTCGGACTCTGTTGGCAAAAGTGGGTATAGCACGCCATCTACTGGATTTTTCCATGTTTGCGACTCCACATATATTTCTTGAAAGCAGCAAACCAACTAGATTAGATTAACCCCTTCAACATGAGTAAAACCCCAATTATACAAAAGAAATCTGTTTTTGTTCCTTTGGCCCACCCAGCAGCTATGACCCAGCAATCAAGTCAATTAAGCCAATCTAATCAGATCCTAGATGCGCTTAATCAATTGAATCTCACTCAAGTTAAAATGATTTCAGACCAAAGCACTGGGTTTTCCAACTTAAGAGCAGAAATGAAAGAGGGTTTCTCAAATGTGGACGCCAAACTAGAAATCTTTGCTGGTCGTTTACAAGCGTTGGAAGAGAACATGAATGTCACTGACTTTCGTCTTGGAGAAATTGAAGCCACAATGGAATCAACAAGTAGACTGGTATTTACACAGGAAATCGAAGCCTCTTCCAAAATTCTAAGAATTCAAAACCTTACTGTGGACAAAGATGAAAACCTCTACACCACAGTTGGAAACAGCTTGGCCACCCTACTAGAGGCACCTGTTGAAGATTTTCTTCGTGAGGTAGACTTGATCTACCGTCAACCAACGGCTTATACCAGAAGAAACAAACTTCCCCCTGAGGTAATAGTCAAATTGGTTAGAAGATACACTCGTGATTGCATCCTTAAGGCTACTCAGGATAAGGAGGTGGAAATCAATAAATTCAAAGTGACAATACTAAAAGATGTCCCTTGGGAGGTTCGTCAACTGCGGAAAGAATATACATTTCTTACCAAACTTCTGCTCAAGCACGACATAAGATATAAGTGGCTCTACCCCCAAGGTTTGTCCTTCCAATGGGAAGGTAAATTACAGAAAATTGAATCCCATCAGAAAGCTAGAGCCTTCGTTGAAAAAAATGCAAGGAAGTTGGGTTACTTCCCCTCTTCTTCCTCATCATCCTCCACTGAAGGTGAGGATATGACCGGAACTCAAACCACTACCAAAGAAGACAACCGTGACAATCAGACTTCGAAACAAGAGACTTCAAAACATGACCAAGATTCTTGTGGCACAGTGGGAGGCGCCAGGCCGAAGCACTATCTCAGGCCAAAATCAGGGAAGAAGAAATATCGCTGGAAGTAGTAAGATGGCTCAAAAAATTCTAACATGGAATATCAATGGTTTGAACACTCCGCAGAAACGTCGGAAAACTTTCAATTTCCTCCAAAAACAACAATGTTCAATCATCTGCCTACAGGAAACCCACATATTGAGAAAACATGAACATTATTTAATACAAAATAATTTGGGAAAGCTACTTTCCACATCAAACAAAGAAAAGAAGCAAAATGGGGTGGCACTGTATATTAAACCAGAGCTTTCTCCAACCCTTCTGGAAAAGGATGAATCAGGCAGATGGATTCTTGTCCAAGTTAAAATTCAATCTAAAGAAACAACTATCGCTGGTATATACGCCCCCAACGATAAACACGGAAGACAAACCCTTTTTGAACAACTGACTCAGAAACTGTTGCAATATGGGAATCATCAGCTTATAATATTGGGAGATTTTAATGCTGTACATATTCCCTCAGTAGACAGGAAAACACCAAAAGGGAAAAAATTCAAGACTTCATCTTCCACACTGCCCAAATCGTTCTTGGACATGTCCGATATTTTAGAACTTCATGATATCTGGAGAAGGAAAAATCCACTAAAAGATGGTTACACCTTTTACTCAAGACAACATGCTTCCTTCTCCCGTATAGATATGTGTTGGGCCACATCTGATCTTTTACTAAATACAAGGGATATAGAAACCTTACCTCGAATGCTATCTGACCACAATGCTATTTTATGGACATTGAAATCTTTAGGTATGCCCAGGCACTGGAAAATTAACTCAACACTTTGGACCGATAAAGAATTCATTTCAGAGGCTGCTAGAGATCTGAACTTGTATTTTGAAACTAATCTAAATAAGGGTACACCACTCAAAACGGTATGGGATGCCTTTAAACCATATTTCAGAGGATTTGTTATCCAATATATGGCAAAACGGAATAAAAAGAGAGGAAAAAGAAATATGAATCAATTCTTAATATGATGAAAAAGCTTGAAATGGACTTAACACAAGACCCCCGTAATGACAAGCTGAACAAAGACCTGGCCTCTTGTAGGCATGAACTCAACCTGATCCTGACTGCAGATATAGCTCACAAAATTAAGCTGGCCAAACTGAATTTTGTGGAAAATGCAAACAAACCAGGTAGATGGTTAGTGTATAGGTTAAAAAAGGTACAATCACAAAAATTCATATTTTCACTCAAAGACAAAACTGGGGAAAATCAGACAGAGCAACTATTAATCCAAAAAATCATAGAGGAATATTACCAAAGATTATTCAAGCCGGAGATGATTGACAAAGATGCTATCTTCCAATATCTTGAACAAGCCAACTTTCCAAAACTTACTGAAGAACAGAGAGCCCAGATGAATGCTCCTATCACAATGATGGAAATAACAGAGGCTATTAATCATCAAAAATTGAATAAAGCGCCGGGACCTGACCAAATACCAGCCATATTTTACAAAAAATTTTCGGAGACAATCTCTGGAAATATGAAAAATCTCTTTACATCTATATTTGAAGGCGAAGATATACCAGATTCATGGAAATCATCACATACGACACTGATTCCCAAAGAAGGGAAATCCAAAGATTTGATACAGAATTACAGGCCAATTGCCCTCCTAAATGTGGATTACAAAATTTTTGCAACCATTCTGGCTAATAGATGGCGGATGATTTTACCTTCTCTGATATCACGCGACCAGACTGGCTTCCTTCCGAAAAGGAATCTCCAATCCAATATTAGAACTTTTCTTAATGTGTTGGAATATTACGAATCTCACCCCGAGAAGCAAGTAGCTTTTGCATTCATCGATGCTGAGAAAGCCTTCGATAATGTATCCTGGTCTTTACTCAAAACTCAATTAGATTACCTCCAGTGTGGCCATAGAATGTTGCGAGCTATTGAACAAATCTATTCTACTCAAAATACCAGGATTGTAGTCAATGGTCACCTTACAGACAAAGTTAATATACACAAAGGTACTAGGCAAGGATGTCCCCTTTCCCTCTTTTGTTTATAACTACCCTGGAAGTTCTTCTTCACGTTATAAGGGGAAACCCTGACATTCAAGGCCTACAAAACAAGGGAGAAGTTTACAAGGTACAAGCCTTTGCAGATGACATGATGGTTATCATGGAGAACCCTCAGACATCCTCCGTAGAACTTCTAAAGACCCTGGAGGCATATTCTAAAATCTCTGGATTAAAGGTGAATAGAGAAAAAACACTGATTTTAACCAAAAATATGACTCCATCCATGATTCAAAAATTGGTAAATCAATCTGGTTTTCAACATTCAAATAGGGTAAAATACTTGGGTATTACTATATCTAACCGATGTAACTCTTTACTCAAAGACAATTATGTCAATGTTATAAAAACAATCAAAGCTGACCTCGAAACTTGGTCAAGACTTCAGCTATCCCTAATGGGCAGAATCGCTGCAGTTAAAATGAATGTCTTACCTAAACTGCTTTTTTGTTTCAATCTCTGCCTATATTGCCAAACTTTAAGATCATTTCAGATCTGGAAAAAAGTATACGTATATTTATATGGCAAAAGAAAAAAGCAAGGATTTAAAATATTTATTTGCAGGATAGAACCAAATTTGGTGGTTTTGCCCTTCCTAATTTGGTACTATACTATAAGGCTGCTGCCTTGACTTGGATTAAGGATTGGATCTTGATGACAAATAAAAGAATATTGCAGCTTGAGAGTTATGGTCTTGATAAGGGCTGGCATCACTATTTGTGGCATAGGGGAAATTTACCTACCCTCTTTAAAAAGCACTGGATAAGGAATGCCTTACTCAAAATATGGCTAATGATTAAAAAACAATTTTACCTCAAAGCACCTATGTGGTTATCCCCACTGGGAGCAATTTACAGCTCCCAGGCAAGTGAAATCTCAAATGTTATAACCTACAGACACCTTCTGAATGATGACTTCTCATTGAAACCACTAGGGAAATTAGTATCAGAAGGCTATAATTTGGATTGGTGGAAATATCAACAAATACATTCACACTTCAAAGAGCTTTCCAAAGAGGGTGGTTTTATGACTACTGATACCTCATTTGATAAAATACTTTCCTCTGGTGACTCCAAGCTTCTTAGTAAATTCTATAGCATGTTGATAAATGAAAAAATGATTGATACACTGGTTAAAGACTGTATGATAAGATGGGCAGAAAACTTAGGCTATACTATTCATTTAAATAAATGGGACTCTCTGTGGAACACAGTTAAAATCTTTAAATCTATTTCGTTCAAGGAAAATTGTTATAAGATGTTTTATAGATGGCATTTCGCGCCTCATCGTTTATCCAAGATGTATAACTGTTCACCTAAATGTTGGAAATGTAATTATGACTGTGGAACCTTTTATCATATGTGGTGGACTTGTAAAGAAGCTAAGGCGTATTGGAACATGGTAAAATTTTTCTTAGAAAGATCTTTGAAAATTAAAATAGAGTCTAGACCAGAACTATTTCTGTTAAATATAGTAGATATGAATATTTCTTATGATCAGAGATATGTACTTCATCATGTAATTGTTGCTGCAAGAATACTGTACGCGAAATTTTGGAAACAACCAATCACGCCAACAGAGAAGGATCTTCATGGAAAGATAAGAGAATGCATCGAAATTGATAAACTCTCTGGTTATTTAAAGGGAGACTACGACGAGATCTTTCGGGAAAGATGGCAAGAAGTAACAAATCTATTAGTATTGTGACAACATTTGGCAATTTTAGCAATATGTTTAATTACTATTTCTATTTTGCTTGATACACTCAATGTAAATCTTAAAAACTGTATCCCCCCCTTTCTTTCCTTCTTTTCTTTTTCCTCTTACCCATACTCCTTCCCTTTGTTCCCCTCTTAAAAATCCAATAAAAATTTATTAATTCAAAAAAAAGAAAAAGGGCTAGTCTGTCTAATCTACAATCCTCGGTACACTATATCATCAACTCAATATATTTTCTCTGTTCACATAAATTTTACTAAATTTTCAGAACCTTATCTGTCTAAGATTAATACTTAATTGGTTATTAAAAGCTTATTGAGGTGTTTCACTGTGGGAAAACCGGAACCAGAACCTCTGACTGTTGCTGGATTCTGATATGCTGGGCTGGAAATCCTCAAAGAGTACGGGGGGTGGGCGGGGGGGGGATTTTTAACCTTCTTTTTTTCAGCCCGGCATATCAGAACCCATCAGATCGTTCAAATTCAACTGTTTTATTTGTAAGCAAAACAGCTAATAAAAGTAGGGATGATTGATTCACCTGACTGGCAGCGTCGCTCTCTCCCTTACTTTCCCTCTCCCTCCGTCTCCTGTTCTCTCTCTCTCTCTCTCTCTCTCTCTCTCTCTCTCTCTCTCTCTCTCTCTCTCACACACACACACACACACACACACACACACACACACACACACACACATATGCACACACACTCTCTGTGTCTTTTGCTGTCGAAGATACAGAGACAGGAGAAAGGAGGAGAGGTGGGAGGTAGACAAAGAGCGAGACTGAGCAAATCAATACAAATGGAAGCTCCAAAGCCGTAAAAAAAGTGTATCAGCACTTCGGAAGAGGGTGACAAAGAAGGCTTGTTGAAAGAGACAAGAGGAGGAGGTTCTAATAAATTTGGAAGGACACATTTCCCTGGCTTGGGGGAAAAGGAGAACTCCTTGTTGATTAATTTCAGAACAGGTAAGACGTTCACTACCACTTATCCCTGTGTCACAACGGAGAAGGCTCTTCTCTTCTCTTCCTCCCCCACCCCTTTTCTAATTCTTTTTTAAGGAGATTGATCAAGTGTGTGTATTTTGGGGTGTTTGTTGTTGCTTTGAGGAAGGAGGGAGGGAGAGCGGTGGGCATTGGTGTGAGGGGAGCAGGAAGAATGGAGCAGTGGTGGAGGGAAGCAGTGTGTGGAGTGCTGGCTATCCTCTGGCACCCCCTGAGCAGGTGGATTTAGGCGGGGAGTGAGGGGGTGGGGTGGCTCAGTGGACTAAGGCTTCTGAAAACTGTCGGCTGCAAAGTCGGCAGCTCAGCGGTTCGAATCCCGGGTGCCACATAGTGCAGCGAGCTCCCGCTGTTCACCCCAGCTCCTGCCAACCTAGCAGTTCGAAAGCATGACGATGCAAGTAGATAAACAGGTACCACCGTAAAAACCAGGAAGGCAAAACAGTGTTTCCTTGCAGCCACGCCGGCCATGTGGCCATGGACTTGCACAACACTGGCTCTTCGGCTTGAATACGGAGATGAGCACTGCCCCTAGAGTCGGACACGACTAGCACACATTTGCGGGGGGGTGAACCTTTACCTTTACCTAACACTTGAATGCAAGTTTTGGAGAAAGAAAGCCACCGCTTCCTATGTCTGTTAAAGGCAGCGTCAATGCTTCCACTCCTCCACTGCCACCACCAGCCTTTTGCGTGATGCCTTCCTCCTCCTCCTCCTCCTCCTTTCCTTTTCCTCTTTTCCTCACCAGAGAGCGGGAGGGCTTCTGGCCCTTAGCCAGCCCAGAAGCCTCTTGATCGGGTGCACAGAAAAGGCAGGAGGATTAAACATTTTTATTTTTATTTTGCTCCCCCAAGCCCGTGCTACAGCTGATCGGCACATGGGGCAGCAAAAAAAAAAAAAAAACCCAAATGTTTAATCCCCCAGTTTTGCATCCAGATCAGGCAATGTTGGGGGGAAACCCGGTGGGCTACCCCCCCCCCGAGGAATGCATGAATTCTGTGAATTCTGTGAATTCTGTGATGCGTAGCAAGTTTTCCAGAATCACTGAACCTCTTCCCACAATCCAGACATTCAAATGGCTTCTCGCCTGTGTGAATTCTGTGATGGCTAGTGAGGCTTCCAGAATCACTGAACCTCTTTCCACACTCCAGACATTCAAATGGCTTCTCGCCTGTGTGGATTCTGTGATGCCTAGCAAGGTCCCCAGAGTGATTGAACCTCTTTCCACACTCCAGACATTCAAATGGCTTCTCCCCTGTGTGGAGATTATGTGATGCCTAGCAAGGTCCCCAGACTGACTGAACCTCTTTCCACACTCCAGACATTCAAATGGCTTCTCACCTGTGTGGATTCTGTGATGGCTAGCAAGGTCCCCAGACTGACTGAACCTCTTCCCACACTCCAGACATTCAAATGGCTTCTCACCTGAGTGGATTCTGTTATGGCTAGTAAGGTGTCCAGCTTGACTGAACCTCTTTCCACACTCCAGACATTCAAATGGCTTCTCGCCTGTGTGGATTCTGTGATGCCTAGCAAGGTCCCCAGAGTGACTGAACCTCTTTCCACACTCCAGACATTCAAATGGCTTCTCGCCTGTGTGGATTCTGTTATGGCTAGTAAGGTGTCCAGCTTGACTGAACCTCTTTCCACACTCCAGACATTCAAATGGCTTCTCGCCTGTGTGGATTCTGTGATGGCTAGTGAGTTTTCCAGAATCAGTGAACCTCTTTCCACACTCCAGACATTCAAATGGCTTCTCGCCTGTGTGGATTCTGTGATGGCTAGTGAGGCTTCGAGAATCAGTGAACCTCTTTCCACACTCCAGACATTCAAATGGCTTCTCGCCTGTGTGGATTCTGTGATGCCTAGCAAGGTCCCCAGAGTGACTGAACCTCTTGCCACACTCCAGACATTCAAATGGCTTCTCGCCTGTGTGGATTCTGTTATGGCTAGTAAGGTGTCCAGCTCGACTGAACCTCTTTCCACACTCCAGACATTCAAATGGCTTCTCGCCTGTGTGGGTTCTGTGATGGCTAGTGAGGCTTCGAGAATCAGTGAACCTCTTTCCACACTCCAGACATTCAAATGGCTTCTCGCCTTGGTGAATTTTCATATTGGAACAAATGGTTGAGGAAGTAGTGCAAGATCTTCCACACTTGTGATGCGCATTTTTTCCCTCTCTTTTGGATGTTTTTGGAACACCTTTATCTTTCTCCTGACTAATAATAGATGAGTCCATTTTTCTATCTCTGTTTTCCTCTAAGCTTCTTTCTTCTGGTTTGATTCTCAACACCCTCTTTGTATCTGAATATTCAACCTCTTCCTCTGACGCTTGGTGACCTCTTTTATTTCTTCTCTACAGCATCTTACCTGCAAAATATGTAACCACAAAACAGTTTCAAATCAAGTAACAAACCCAATGCAGTATCATGGTGGAGGCAGTAGAATGAGACACAGCTCCAGGGTAGGCACACCTCCACCCACCTCAGTGAGGAGGCCCATTGTGGCACCAGTGAATATCCTGAGGACAAACAAGGGATATATCACACTCCTCCCATGACCATCCGTGAGGAAATAGTTCTCATCCATGCTGGGAAAAGTCTTGTGAAGTCCAGGGTAAGAAGCAGACCTCTATTTATCTAGCAGGTATAAAATACTATATAAATGCTCTCATGTATTAAGAATCAGCCCACCTCTTAGGCACTGTTGTTCAACAGTGAACAGGCCCTGCCGTTGCAGCCTCTGATGGTAAGGAAAGTGTTCCAGTCCCCAAATCATTCTGGTTGCCCTCCTCTGCACTTTTCCCATTTCCATAATATCCTTCTGGAGGGATGGTGACCAGAACTGTACACAATACTCCAGATGGGGCCTCACCACAGATTTATTAAGAGGCAAAAGGACACTTGCTGACTTATTTTCCATATCCTTCCTAAGGATCACTACCATTGAGTTGGCTTTTTTCACTGCTGCAGCAGACTGGGTTGACACCTTCCTTGAGGTGTCCACCAGGAGACCAAGGTCCCTTTCCTGGATATCCTGAAGAGAGTCCAGACCCCATCAGTTTATAAATGTAATTGGAGATTTCTGCCTCACTGTGCATCATTCTTCCCTTACTAATGTTGAAGCTCATGTGCCACTGAACTCCTCACAATCTCTCTCATTTGTTACAACCATGTATAGTAATAGACTGCATAATTGTATGTCTGTGTGTGTGTTGTGTCCTTACAGTTGTGACCGACTCTTTGTGACTCCATGTCCTTGGAGTTTTTCTTGACAGGAATCCTGGAGTGGTTTGCCAGTTCCCACTCCTGGTGCCTACAGTACCTGGTATTCCCTGGTGGTCGCCCATCCAAGTACTAACCAGGCCTAACCAGGTCTGGCCCTCCTTAGATTAATTTTGTATAATTGCAAATTGTGTGATAACTGATTGTAATTCTGTCAGGGCTCATTTCCAAAGGCCCCTCTCTGCCCCACGGTGCTTCTGAGAGAAAGGCTGGAGAGAGAGAAAGAAGGGCCCTTGGGGGGGGAAGCCCTCTGCACATGGGCAGCAAGCAGGGGGTGACCCAGAGAGCCCCAGTGGGACCCAGGAGACCTGGGCTCAGATTATTGTTCAGGAGAAGGAAACCTGGAAGTGGAGGAACTTTAATCTCTTTCCTTCTTTCCCAACATTCTTCACTCTGCACTCCCCCAATGTCAAGAGTTCCCTCTGGAATGCCTCACAATCTATTTCAGTTTTTACTACCCTCTATAATTATATATTGTGGGGTCACGAAGAGTCGGACACGACTGAATGACTGAACGACGACGGCGATAATTATATATTGTATCCCTGTATGTGTGTCTGTGTTGTGTCCATACAGTTGTGACTGACTCTTTGTGACCCCACACCCTTGGAGTTATTCTTGGCAGGAATACTGGACTGGTTTGCCAGTTTCTACTCTTGGTGCCTACAGCACCTGGTATTCCCTGGTGGCCGCCCATCCAAGTACTAACCAGGAACTTTAATCCCTTTCCTTCTTTGCCATCTCCCCTTATAATGGAAAAAAAGGGGGGGGGGAATTCCTTTAAAATCCTGACTGTTGTGGATGTTTTGTTCTTTTTTTAATTTGTATTTATTGTAGTTTGTATAAAATTAAAGGCATTTTGAACCTAAATAATAAACAAAGCCCGACCCAAAGGAGGGGAGTCCTGTCTGTTCCCCCCTCCCTATATATAGCTTCATTTTTTCCTGCCGCTCTAAGAAGCAGCACTGGGTGCCTTTTCTCTCCCATGGGACCCCCCTCCCATTTCCCCCCAAATGACCCTCTCAGTGGGAGGGAGATCTGGATCTCGGCGGGGGGAGGAGGTGGAATTGCCTTCTTGAATCCTCCTCCTGCCTCTGGACCCAAAGGAGGGGGGGCTTCCCTCCTGGACTCCCCTCATTGCATCTCCAACGCCCCCTCCTCCTCCTCCCCCTTGCAACCTCTCCCCCCCATTGCACTCCCCCATATCACCCCCCCAAATTGCACAACGAACCTCCTTCTCCTCCTTGGGGGAATCTCTTTCCTTATCCTTCCAAGAACTACAGAGAACCTTTTGGAAGGGGGGGTGGAAAGCCACGCGGAGAGAAGGTGCCCCCCCTCCCTGGGAGCCTTCGTTTCCTGCCACTCTAGGAAGCGGAACTCGATGCCTTGGATGAATCCGAATGACCCCCCCCATCCTTTCTCTGCCTCCCTTCTGGCTCTGCTAGGGAGGGGGAGGGGTAAGTAAAGGGAAAGGTTCCCCCCGCTGCACATGCGTGCTCGTCTCCTTTTCCAAGCCGAAGAGCCAGTGTTGTGCAAATCCGGGGCCACGTGGCCGGCATGGCTGTAAGGAAACACTTGTTTTCCCCTCCCGCTTTTATTTATTTTTACAGTGTTTTCCCCTTTTCATCTGCTTGAATTTTTACATCGTTTTCGAATCAGGCTCGGTTAGGCAGGAGCTGGGGGTTGAACCACAGGAGCTCACTCCGCTCAGCGGCAGCACCCGGGATTTGAACCACTGAGCTAAAGACACATTGCAGCCCACCGTTTCAGGGAGCCCAGTCCCCAAAAGGCAAGGAGGGATGGGTGGAGGGAAGAAGGGATCCGCCTTCCTCCTCCTCCTCCTCCTCCTCAGCAGCCAGAAAGGTGGAGAAGCTGTATCAGTGCTGCGTGTGCGGAAAGGCCTTTGCTTGGAAACTGTCCCTGACGTGTCACCAGGAAGCCCACGCAATGGAGAAGACGCGCAATTGCCCAGATTGTTAGAGGACCTTCCGTAGCGACACAACCCTTGAGCGGCAGCAAAGGGTCCGCCTGAAGAAAAAGCCACACATTGGGTGGGAAAAGCTTCGGTCACATTTCCAGCATCAACCTCCACAGAAGAATGAACACAAGGCAGAAGCCCTGTGAGGGCGTAGTAGGATGTGGGAAACATTTCGAACTGAAGGTGGTCGTTTAAAATGGAGACCCTGAGGAGAAGTGTCACGAGGGTTTAGAGCAGTGATGGCGAACCTTTTAGAGACCAAGTGCCCAAACTGCGATTCAAAACCCACTAATTATTCACAAAAGTGCCAATATAGCCATTTAACCTGGATACCTGTGAAGGGGCCGAACTCAGGTGCGCACAGAAGGGGCTCCGAGTGCCACCTTTGGCACCCGTGCCATAGGTACACCAACAATGGTTTAGAGTGTGGGGAAATCTTCAGCCACATCCAAAACCTTAAAAAACACAAATAAATCCATCCCAGGGAGACGCCCTATCGCTGCTCAGCCTGCAGAAAGACTTTTTTTTAATTTATATTTTTATTTATTTTAATTATTTTTATTTTAAAAATTTAAACAACACATAAATCCCCCACAACACATTGTGCTTAATTATCCACCACCCTCAGGATTATATAACAATATACTTGATAACATTATATAACATTGCATTCATTACAATCACATGTTTTATTTTAAACACCTGTCTCCTTCCAAAACTGAATTGATTCTTTAGATGAAAAAAAAACCTTTTTCCTTTAGAAATACGTGATCCAGAAATTTACACCAGATTCGATTTAAAACGTTCTCCTTTACCATCCCTTTTTTAATTTTCAATTCGCAGGTCAGTTTATCATTAATAGCCAAACTCCACATTTCTTCATACCATTCCTCTAGACTCAATTTCTTATTATCTTTCCATTTTTTGCCATTATTAATCTTGCAGATGTTACCATAATTATAATCAGATCCTTCACCTCTTTTTCTATTTCACAATTTTAATTATGTTTAGCAATGCTATCTTTGGAGATCCTTCTATATCAATCCCTATAATTTCTTTTACTTCATCAAAAACTATTATCCATTCCTTTTGTTTTTCCTCACAGGACCACCACATAAGATAATAGGTTCCTTTTTCCTTTTTGCACCTCCAACACAAGGGTGATACCTCCTTATTTATTGCATGCATTTTTACTGGTGTTAAATACCATCTCCAAATAACTTTGTAACAATTTTCCTTAATTCTTACTGACACGTTTTTCATTATTCTTTGCCTCCATATTGCATTCCAAATTTCTTCCTTTATCTCTTCATTTAAATCTCCTTACCAAACCAGTTTTAGTGCTGTTGTTTTATATTCCTCCTCAACTAATATCCTACATATTAGACTTATTATGCCTTTTCTTTGATACTAATCTTCAAACATTTTCATTTTTTCAATAATTTGTTCAAACTCAGTCATTGCCGTGCATTTCCCTTCTTTTTTTATCCACACCTTAGTCCAGTTATCTAGCTGCCCTATGCTTAGCCAATTAAGATTTTATTTCCTTAATACTTATTTTATTCTCACTGTATCAAAGGCATTTATCCAATCTTTAATTTTAATTACCCTCTGCTCTGTCAAAATCTTACTTATTTTTATCTTTACGTTTTCTGGGACATTTGGTAAGTCCACTATTCTAGTCAATGGGGATATCTTTGGGCTTAATATTCTTTTATACTTGGTCCAACACTCTAACATATCATAAAGAACTACTCTCCACCCTATCCAAACCAGCAGTGGATGCAGTCATAGAATTTGTCCAGAGAGCACAACTGGCTCAGCATTGCAAACACAAAGAGAGGCAAATGAAGAAGTTTGATCTTTTCCTCTCCCGGAAACAGTCAGCAAAAGAGTTTGGCAGGAGGAAGAAGGATGAGGGGACCATGACAGGAGATGAAAAGGACAAATGGGTGAAGAACCTCTCAAACAGGGAACTCACCCAGACAGAGAGAGAGGTCCTAGCCAAAGGCCTAATTTTTGCCATCACACCCAAGCAGGTTCCTGTTGTGGATTTCATCACAGCTACAGAATCGGCCATCCACAGCAACAATCTGCCAGCAGCAGAAGCAGAACTACTCAGGATAAAAGTCTCTGCCGCACTCTCCAGTGCTCAACCACCACCATCCAACCTCACCAGCCAAGAGAGAAGTGCTCTGACATCCCTCAGCAGATCTCAGAGCATAACAATTCTGCCTGCAGACAAAGGAGGCTGTCGTCCTCAACAATGTGGACTACCACAAGAAGGTTATTACACTTTTAGATGACCAACACACATATGAAAAACTAAAAAGAGACCCCACCAGCAATTACAGAAAGAAAGTAATAGAATGCTTAAAACTCTTGGAGCAAGAAAACACAATTGACAGGGTGACCTACCACCAGTTATATCCCGGAGAGACCGTCCCCTGCTTTTATGGACTTCCCAAGATCCACAAGCAAGGAATTCCCCTCAGACCTATTGTCAGCAGTATAAATTCAGTGACATACAACATCGCAAAATACCTGGCAACTATCCTAGCCCCACTGGTTGGACTCACGGACCACCACGTACACAATTCAGAGGAGTTTGTTTCTAAAGTCAGGGAGCTGAAACTGGATACAGATGAAACCATGGTATCCTTTGATGTTACATCGCTCTTTACAAGCATCCCCACCACTGATGCTCTAAAAATGGTAAAGAGAAGACTAAGAGAAGACAGCACCCTCACCTCCAGAACCCGCCTCAACCCAGACCAGATATGCCTGCTCCTGGACCTGTGTCTGAACACCACATATTTCATGTACAGAGGGGACTTCTACAGACAGAAGCATGGCTGTGCCATGGGTTCCCCAGTGTCACCAATTGTTGCAAACCTATACATGGAAGAAGTGGAGAAGAAGGCACTCAACACCTTCCCAGGGACAACACCATCCCACTGGTTCAGGTATGTAGATGATACCTGGGTCAAAATCAAGCCTCAGGTGGTACAGGCCTTTACAGACCACATCAATGTGGTGCACCCTAATATTAGGTTCACTAAGGAAGACACCCAAGACAACAGGCTGGCTTTCCTGGATTGTGCAGTCATCATCAGACCTGACCGTGGCCTGGGAGTAGAAGTTTACAGGAAACCCACCCACACAGATCAATACTTACTGTTTGACTCCCACCATCCATTACAGCACAAACTAGGAGTCATCAGGACCCTAAGGCACAGAGCAGAGAGCATCCCCACCTCCACAGAATCCAAGAAGAAGGGAGACAGGCACCTGAGGACAGCACTTAAGGCCTGTGGATATCCAAAGTGGGCCTTCAACAAAGCAGTGGGCCATCCCAGAAGAACAAGGGATCAGTCTGAGACCCAGACCCGACGGAAGAACCTGGTCATTCCTTACATGGCTGGAGTGTCGGAGAAGCTTAAAAGGATTTTTGGCAAACACCACATCCCTGTTTATTTCAAACCCACAAACACACTAAGGCAGAGACTTGTCCACCCAAAGAATCTGATACCAAGCCATAAAAGGAGCAATATAGTATATGCGGTCCATTGCAGTGAGGAGTGTTCAGATCTCTACATTGGAGAAATTAAACAGCCATTAAACATAAGGATACTATTGTCTCCCAAGGAGCCTATTTAGGCCATTTTTCATCTTATGAGCCTAATTCAGGCCAGGGTGACAAGAGGTCAAAGCTGCCTATAAGATGGAGGATTTGCACTAGCTGTATTCAGATCGAAAATGAAGTCCAGTAGCCATGACTCAACTTCCAGATAAACTCACCTGGATGACTGAGAATCTTCACAGACACATAGCCTAAAGGGAATTTATTCAATTCTTTTAACACTGTAATAAAAAAAAAATCCTGGTTCTCATTTGGTGCATATAGATTCACCAATGTACACATTCTTCTCTTCCAAGTCTTCCTTGTAACATTATGTATCTACCCTCCTGGTCTTTTTTTATTAAATTAGTTTTAAACTCACAGTTCTTTGATATTACTATGGCCACTCCTCTAGATTTTGAATTTCCAAATGATTTTTCATAAATATCAATCCATTTGCCTTTAAGGTCATTTCCCCCCTCTCTTTTTTTGGCGAGTTTCTTCTGGAAACAGTATATCAGCACGCCCTTTGTTTATCATCCTCTGAACTTTGCCTCTTTTCAGTTTGGAGCCCAGGCCTTTCACATTCCATGTTGTAATTTATATATTTTTAACCATATTCCTTTGAAATTTCAGCTTCTATAATTCTGATCTGTGTTTCCCCCACACGTGCACAATAAACAATCCATAAACTCAACATAAATATGACACAAAATTGACACCACCCTGCTGACCCCTTCCTACATCTATCCCTCTCCTTCCCCCATTCTTCTCACCAAGTATCCTTGGTTTAAGCTTCCTCCTACGGGAGGGGTGGGGGGTGGAGGCTGGGTTCAAGTTTCCCAGTTCCTACTCCTGGCGCCTACACCACCTGGTATTCCCTGGCGGTCGCTGATCCAAGTACTAACCAGGCCTGGTCCTCCTTAGCTTAATATTGAATAATTGTATATTGTTTGATGACTGACTGTTAATTCCATCAGGGCCCATTTTCAAAAGCCCCTCTCCAGCCCCCTCCTTTGTTGCTTCCTCGCCCATCAACTGCCCCACGGTGCTTCTGAGAGAAGGGGGGGAACCCTATGCACATGGGCAGAGAAGCAGGGGGGGGGACAAAGAGAGCCCCAGTGGGACCCGGGACACCCGGGCTCAGATTTTTGTTCAGGAGAAGGAAACCCGGAAGTGGAGGAACTTTAATCCCTTTCCTTCCAGAGCTCACAGAGTTCATCGCCGCTGCTCAGTTGAGGTCCCCGCACCTACTGGTTGTGGGTGACTTCAACGTGCATGCGGGCGGTGGACTTTCCGGTGCTGCCCTGGAGTTCATGGAATCCATGGCTTCCATGGGTCTATCCCAGCATGTTTTATGCCCCACCCACAGGTCTGGGCACACCCTGGATCTGGTTTTTACCTCCATGTCGGGGGACTCGTGTCTGGAGGTGGGGGGCATTGCCTCCCTTCCTGTGTCATGGACAGACCACCACCTGCTCTCATTCTCCCTGGCGATCCCGGCCCCTCCCCGCGGGGACCACCGGCCTTCTGTTCTGGCCCGCCCCCCGAGGCTCATGGACCCTCAGTGATTCAGTGAGCTCTTCGGGGGGCTACCTGGTGGTTTGACTGGCGATTCGGCTGAGGATGTGGCTAATCTCTGGCATGAAACAGCTGTCCACACCATAGACCAGATCGCCCCCATGTGCCTCCTCCGTTGCCGAGCCCGGCCCTCCCCATGGTTCACGGGGGAGCTTAGGGCAATGAAGCAGGAGAGAAGGAGGTTAGAGCGCAGCTGGAGGAAAACCCGGACGGCGTTGAGTAAGGCTGCTGTTGATGCCCAGTCTAGTCGCTACACCAACGCGATCAGGGAGGCCAGAACATCTTTCACCTCCCTGAGAATTGCTGAGGCCTCGAACCGCCAGGCGGAGCTTTTCCGGGTGGTTCAGGACCTCAGCAATCCTAGTCTGGCCAGGCCTCCTCCTACTGAGTTCAGTAGCGAGCAATTTGCAGCCTTTTTTTGAACTAAAATAGAGGCCTTCCGTGCCGGCTTTGACTCCGGTTGCAGTGGTCCTGCCCCGCCATCTCCAGTTGCTGGTCTGCCTTCGTCGCCATGGGGGGGGGGAGTTATCGGCCCCTTGGATTCTCCCTTGTGGGGTTCCACAGGGGTTGTCTCTGTCCCCCATGCTGTTCAACATCTACGTAAGGCCATTGGCGGGGGTCATCAGGAGTTTTGGAGTCTGCTGTCATCAGTACGCTGATGACACGCAGCTCTATCTCTCCTTTACCACCTCTGCTGTGGAAGCTGTGAGGATCCTCACCGGGTGCCTGGAGGCCGTACTGGCTTGGACCGGGGCGAACAGGCTTAAGCTCAACCCCGAGAAGACGGAGGTTATGTTCTTCGGGAGCTCGCCGTCGGAGTACGGTGGCCCTCTCCCCTGTCTGGGGGGAGTTTCCCTGCAGCTCGCGGAGAGGGCGCGGAATCTGGGTGTGCTCCTGGACCCAGCGCTCGCCATGGAGTCCCAGGTGGCATTGGTGACCAGGTCCGCCTATTACCATCTCCGTTGGATCGCCCAGATCCGCCCGTACCTCGACGCGAACTCTCTGAGAACAGTGGTCCAAGCTCTGGTGATCTCGAGGCTGGACTATTGTAACGCCCTCTACATGGGGTTGCCCTTGACTCTTCTCCGGCGTCTGCAGCGGGTACAGAACGCAGCGGCCAGGCTGGTGGCTGGTGTGCGTCGTTATGACCACATCACCCCAGTCCTGGCCCGCCTGCACTGGTTGCCCGTTGCAGCCCGGATTAGATTCAAGGTCTTAGTTTTAGTTTATAAAACCCTCCATGGCTTGGGACCAGACTAACTGGCAGAGCGTATCGCTCAGCGATCAACCTCGGCCTGTCCTGTTCGGCTGGCACGAGCGCACTTGCTTCGGGTTGCCACTCCTCGTGAAGCCCGGAGGACGAGTACTTTCTCAGTGGCGGCCCCTAGCCTCTGGAATTCCATCCCCAGTGAAGTGCGCTCTGCAGAGTCCCTGCTGGCCTTCCAGAAGGCGTTAAAGACCTATCTTTTCCGGGAGGCCTTTGGCAATTCTTAACTGAGTTTTTTTTCCCCCTCCGCCATTGCAAACTATTTTGCCTACCATTATTTAGTTATTGAGGTGCTATAAGGTTTTAACTTTGTCTAGCGTTATTATTATTTGTTTTTATCTGTGCATTTCTTGTAATTTGTGTGGCTATTGAAGCCTTGAAGCCTTGTAAGCCGCTTAGAGTACACAATGTATATAAGCGGGGTATAAATGCAACAAATAAATAATAAATAATAAATAAATCTCCCCCTACGGGGGGGGCAGAATTCTTTCGAAACCCTGAATGTTCTTGATGTGTTTGTCTTTTTGTAATTTGTATTTATTGTAGTTTGTATAAAATTAAAGGCATTTTGGACCTAAATAAATAAATAAATAAATAAATAAATAAATAAATAAATGACCCCCTCAGTGGGAGGGAGATCTGGATCTCGGCGGCGGTGGGGGGGTTGTAGGTGGAATGGCCTTCTTTAGGCCTCCTCCTGCCTCCGGACCCAAAGGAGTGGGGGGGGACCCTTCCCTCCTGGACTCCCACCGTTGCATCTCTAACGCCCCCTCCTCCTCCTCCCCCATTGCACTCCCCCATATCATCCCCCCCAATTGCACAACGCACCTCCTCCTCCTCCTCCTGGGTGGAGTCTCTTTCCTTCTCCTTCCAGGAACCACAGAGAGCCTTTTGGAGGGGGGTTGGAAAGCCAGGCCGAGAGAAGGTGCCCCCCTCCCTCCCTGGGAGCCTTCGTTTCCTGCCACTCTAGGAAGCGGAACTCGCTGCTTGGAGGAATCCGAATGACCCCCCCCCACCCATCCTTTCTCTGCCTCCCTTCTGGCTCTGCGCGGGAGGGGATGGGGTAAGTAAAGGGAAAGGTTCCCCCCGCTGCACATGCGTGCTCGTCTCCCTTTTTTCAAGCCGAAGAGCCAGTGTTGTGCAAGTCCGGGGCCACGTGGCCTGCATGGCTGCAAGATAACACTTGTTTTACCTTCCCGCTTTTATTTTATTTTTTATACAGTGTTTTCCCCTTTTCATCTGCTTGCAGTTTTACATGGTTTTCCAACTAGGCTGGGTTAGGCAGGAGCTGGGGTTGAACCACAGGAGCTCAGACCGCTAAGTGGCAGCACCCGGGATATGAACCACTGAGTTGCAGACACTTTCCATCCCATCATTTCAGGGAGCCCAGCCCCAAAAGGCAGGGATGGGTGGAGGGAAGGAGGGATCTGCCTTCCTCCTCCTCTTCCTCCTCCTCCTCCTCTTGGCCCAGGATGAATCTGGCCCTCAGTGAGAGCCATAGACACCCCTTCTGGGAAACTCAAGAGTTTGGGGTTGTAGGATGGATGGGTTAAGGTTCGGGTTATTTATAATTATAATTATAGTTGTAATTCTCCTCCTCCTCCTGCTTCCCAGTACCCAGAAAGGGGAGCCCCCAACCCTTTCACCCCTCCTCCTCTTCTTCTTCCTCTCCTTTGATTTCCCTGTTTCTGCCCCATTTGAGTGGGGAGGAGGGAATCCCTTCCTTTCCCTTGGGAGCCCTCCATCCCTCCCTTCCTCTGAATCCGCACCTTAGATGGAAGGATGCCTGGGGTCTCCCCTACTCCTCCCCCCAATCATCCTTCTGGTCCCACCGCCCATCTTCCCAAGAGGAAGCAGGGAGGAGGCAAAGGGGGATGGAAAAGCTGGAGTGTTGGAAATCTTCCTTGGAGCCAGGATCCCACCCCATGTGGCTCCTCGGAGGATCGAGGGCCAGGAGACCAATCCCAGCCACCAGCAGCCAAGCATAACCACTCCGTTGCTTCTTGGGCAACTGTGGAGGTCAAGGCGGATTGAAGGACTTCTCCTCCGCTAAGAGTGCCGTCTAGGGCATGAGTAAAGTGGATAGAGGGAAGCTCTTCTCCCTCTCCCAAAATGCCAGTAGGGGACACCCACTCAAATTGAGGGCTGGGAGAGTAAGAACAGACAAAAGAAAATATTTTTTCACTCAGCGTGTTGTTAGTCTGTGGAACTCCCTGCCACAGGATGTGGTGATGGCATCTGGCCTGGATGCCTTCAAAAGGGGATTGGACAGATTGCTGGAGGAAAAATCCATCACAGGTTACAAACCATGATGGAGATGTGTAATCTCCAGTCTTAAAACCGGGGTACGTCAAGGGCCATATGCCGGGGAGTGATATCACGAAACAGATATCAAGTCTCGTGCACTCCCAGACGCATCTGGTGGGGCCACTGTGAGATACAGGAAGCTGGACTAGATGGGCCATTGGCCTGATCCAGCATGGCTCTTCTTCTGTTCTTGTGTAAACCCTGGTGGACAGGGCAGCCGGGGGCACTCCCCAGGTGTCTCGGCCATGAAAGGGGAAAGAGTTGCAGGAATGAACCTGGAAACCGAGTGGTGGAGAGAGAAGAAATCCGAATCATTCTCCCAGGAAGCCAACTCAGACACTGAGCGGATTGGTTTAAAGAGTTAGGGTTGGGGGGAATTGGACTTTCAAGGGAGGAGGAGGATAAAAGGGTGGTTGAAGGATCCTACCTCCCTGAATAGGAATGGATCTGGTTGGAGAACCTCTGGACACCCACATCGGAAAGACTCATGATGCCCAAGAAGGAGGCAGGTAAGAGGAGGGGGATAGAGAACTGGGGTGAAAAAAAGACCCGGGAGTGGAGGAGGAAGATCGGAGAAGTAAGGCTACGAATCCAGAGGCAGAACGGAGAGAAAGAGCAGATTGGATCTGGTACCAGAAGATGGGTCAGAGAAAAAGGGGGGCCATGGGAGTGCACAGAACTTAGTCCTGGATGAATCTGGTCCCCTTGTTATAGTTGCCAACGTTTATTGATTTATTTTATTTTATTTTAGAGTATTTAACACCCCTTTCTCCTTCAAAAAGGATCAAAGGTGGCTTCCAGTAATGAGGGACAATATCCAGTCCAATGCAATCAAAATACATTCTACAGAGAACTGAGGGACATCTTTCAGCATTAAAAGAGAACATTAACACCACGAGAGACCGCAGCAGCCGAGAAGGTCCTTTCATGTGTACCCACAAGACTCACTTTTCAAGGTGGCGGGATGGAGAGAAAGGCCTCTCCTGGTGACCTTAACACCGGAGTGGATGGATGAGTGAAGGAAGGCCTGTGTCCTGCCAGGTTTTATAAGATGTGTTCTCTCCCCAAACATTTTCCCACACTCCAGGCATTCGGAAAGGCTTTTTCCCTGTGAGGGCTACTGTTGAGATTTATCATGTCCGGAAGAGAACTTAAATATATATTGCTTGCACACAGAGAGAGTATCCAGAAAAATCATATGGCAGTGTATTAGAAATTCAGTTGCAATATATACAAAGCATCCAACACAGAATTGCATCAGCAAGACAGTTTAACATGGCAATAGACAGTGCAAAGTGATCTGACTTCCACTTGTAACTACTCCCTTGTATACAACTCTTGCAACAGTCACGGAATACATTACATCGTTGGACATTACATCAAGTTACATCACCATAGACCAGCTGTACCAAATTATATCATTACACACATTATATCAGATAAATTCATATGTGTCCAATCAATAACTGGTATATATTGTATATTTCTATACTGCCTGTCTTCCCAATTGAATTATGGGTGGTATACAACAATTACAGAAAATTAAACCCAAATATCAAGCAAATGAACCAATTAAAAATGACAATAATAATTTGCAAGATGATGGAACAGAAAAACAAAAAAACTCTAATGGCCGCCAAACGCCTCTCTGAAAAGCAAGGTCTTAAGTTCTTTTTTGAAGGCCGGCAGGGACTGTGCAAGGTGAATCTCAGTCAGCAGTTTATTCCAAATATAGGGGCGGACACAGAGAAGGACCGGTTTCTAGTAATGGATTTCCTTGCCTTCCTGGGAGTGGCCACATGAAGTGAGTGCGCCTGTGACATTCTGGTGGGTTGGGCCTCAGTTGGCTTCTGGAAGATCCGTTCTGCCAGGAACTCAGGTCCCAAGCCGTGGAGGGTTTTGTAAGTCAAAACTGGTACCTTGAACCTTAGTCCTCCATGCAAAACCTTTCAGCCAATTGAAAATATTACATTTTAACCTATACATACATAGTATGAAATCTTAACACGGGTTGCTGAACAAGGATTGTGTGGCTTTTACCACACTCCAGATTTTTCAAAGGCTTTTCGAATGAAATCAGATGACAGAACAGATTATCTTATGCGGTGGAACGAGACAGGAATGTCTTTTATCACCAGTTCTGTTTTGCATAGTTATGGAGCTATTAGCTAACGCAATAAGGGAAGATCAACTAATTAAAGGTATGGGTAAGGAGGGTAAGATTAAAATTAGTTTATTTGCAGATGACGCTTTATTAACAGTAACAAATCTGCTAGAAAATATACCAAGAATAAAAGTACATTTAAAAGAATTTGGCGAAACAACCGGATTATGTGTAAACTGGCAAAAATCAGAAATTATGCTCTTCAATCATGATAACCGAGACATGGAGGAGATTTCCAACTATGGATTGAAAGTTTGTAAATATATGAAATATTTAGGGATACTTTTAGATAAAGATATTTGCAAGACTAAAGAACGAAACTTCATAAAAACAAAGGAAGAGATTCAGAAATAAATTACAAAAATACTCCAAACTAAACTTATCATGGTTTGGCAGAATAGCAATGGTAAAAATGAAAATACTTCCTAAAATTAATTTTCTTTTCAGAATGCTACCTATTCAATACACAGAAGCCAAAATTAAAGCTTATCAAGATCTTATAAACAGATTTTGTAATGGCGGCAAAAAAGCAAGAATAAGTAAAAGCTTATGGCATAGATCCCAAAAAGATGGAGGTATAGGCATTCCTAATCTTAGAACTTATCATACAGCTAACCAGCTTAGTTCTGTGGGAGAAGTATTATTTAAACCTGAAAAACTAATATGGTGGGATCTTGAATCAGACGAGTTAAATGGAGATATAAACAAATTTTTGTTTACCCTCCCCCCAAAAAGATAATTAAAAATCCGCTGTTGAGTTCCCTATTACTCACTTGGAAAAAGTACGGAAGGAAACTGATATCAGAAGGTTCCCCTCTAGGTTTGGTGATAGATCAGATAAACTTCCCCACGAATATGAAGAAATATGGAGAACTTTTTAAAATAAGGAAAGTGGCAAGATTAAAAGATTGGATTAAAAAGATGAGAACAAAGCAGGAAATTAAACGCATATTGCAAGTCCAGGATTTATCCTGGTTGAATTATGTCCAATTGGAAAGTTGGACGAAAGAATGGAAAAGGAGAAATACACAACTCAGAGGATACACAAAATTTGAGCAATTCCTGTTAACATATGAATCAGAGAAAGGAAATACAGGGAAAGGAGCAGTAGGCAAAATATACAAAATAATTCAAGATTCACTTGAGAATAGGGAGCTGGATACAATAAGAGAGATATGGAAACAAGACATAGACAAAGAAATAAATAATGACGAATGGAAAATAATTTGGAATTTGAGGATTTTACGGTCATTATCAGTTAGAATAAAAGAAAATTATTTTAAACTAGTTTTAAGATGGTATATGACACCAGTAAGACTGAACAGAATGAATCCAATATATTCTAAGCTTTGCTGGAAATGTGGAAAAAAGTTAGGTACCTACTTTCATCTGTGGTGGGAATGTGAAATAGTTCAAAAGTTCTGGTAAGAGATTTTTGATGAGACAAGAGTGTCAAGATATGTAAAAGTTGATAAAACATTTGTTATGTATATTTAACAGAATGTGTAAAGAGAATTGTAAAATGGAGGCAGTTAGAAAGTGTTAGAGACTAGTAATCACAAGCATGTTAAGTGATGAAGTGCAGGTGGAACTGATTATAACATCATGATTTGTAATGGTTAGATCAGATTGCATCAGATTGTTAATTAGTGATTGCATCAGATCTTATGAGTGCTGAATAGTATAAAAAGCACTAGCTTGCCATTTGTTACTGGGGACTGTTATGGTGAGAACAGTTTACCCCACACTCTGTCTGTTTGCTATATTGTATATAATGCTTGGTTGTTATGCTGTGTATATTTTGATGTATATATGAATATATGAGTTTTTACTCTATTCATTGTCATTGTATTTTTGTTAGCCTAACTCTGCAACCCTATATATCAATACTGACATTTTATCTACGTTACTGCTGCACTGCTCTGTGGCAAACACAAGTAAATATTATATTTGTTGCTTAAATGCTGAATGTGAAATAGTTCAAAAGTTCTGGCAAGAGATTTTTGATGAGACGAGAAATATTAAAAACTGATATTAAATGTGAACCTGAAATTGCATTGCTCTCATTACCACCCATTAATGAATATGATGTGAAAACAAAAAAATTAATTGCAAACCTTATGACAGCAGCAAGATTGATTATAGCTAAAAATTGGAAACTGAAATTAGATTTCAAAATTGCTGACTGGTACAAGGAAGTGTGGGATATAGGTTTAAATGAAAAACTATCTTGTAATATAAAAGTTTTGCATGGGGAAATAAAAAAGGATAATTTTATGACATTTGGGGGAAATTTATAGAATATGCATTACTAAAAGGGAAAGGGATACAACCGACTTATAATCCATTACAGTTCTGGAGAAAAGGACCCTAAGAAGCTGACGGAAAAAGAAAGATGAAGAAGCAAGAGAAGATTCATGAATACGGGACGGTCCTGGGGGGTGGGGGGCACTTCGTAGTCTTTATTATTGTTTATTATTGTTTATTCTATGTTTGTATGTCTTTCTATTAAAATAAAAATAAAAAAAACATAGTATGAAATCTTAACACGGGTTGCTGAACAAGGACTGTGTGGCTTTTACTACACTCCAGATTTTTCAAAGGCTTTTCGAATGAGGGGGGCCTTAAGGTGTGTAGAAAGGACAACCAGAACGACAGAGACAGGCTTCTGAGTTCATTCAAATGGCTTCTCTCCCGAGTGAGCTGTGATGGTTAACAAGACTTCCAGAATCAATGAACCTCTTTCCACATTCCAGACATTCAAACGGCTTCTCCCCTGTGTGGGTTCTGTGATGGCTAGCAAGCTGTCCAGCATGACTGAACCTCCTTCCACACTCCAGACATTCAAACGGCTTCTCCCATGTGGATTCTGTGATGACTAGCAAGGTGTCCAGGTCGACTAAACCTCTTTCCACATTCCAGACATTCAAATGGCTTCTCACCTGTGTGGGTCCTGTGATGTCTAGCAAGGTTCTCAGACTGACTGAACTTCTTTCCACACTCCAGACATGCAAACGGCTTCTCGCCTGTGTGGATTCTGTGATGCTTAGCAAGGCTTCCAGACTGAATGAACCTCTTTCCACACTCCAGACATTCAAACTGCTTCTCACCTGTGTGGGTAATGTTATGCTTAGCAAGGCTTCCAGAATGAATGAACCTCTTTCCACACTCCAGACATTCAAATGGCTTATCGCCTGTGTGGATTCTGTGATGGCTAGCAAGGGTCCCAGAGTGACTGAACCTCTTTCCACACTCCAGACATTCAAATGGCTTCTCGCCTGAGTGGATTCTGTTATGGCTAGTAAGGTGTCCAGCTTGACTGAACCTCTTTCCACACTCCAGACATTCAAATGACTTCTCGCCTGTGTGCATTCTGTGATGGCTAGCGAGGTGTCCAACTCGACTAAACCTCTTTCCACACTCCAGACATTCAAATGGCTTCTTGCCGGTGTGGATTCTGTGATGGCTAGCAAGCTTACAAGAGTCACTGAATCTCTTTCCACACTCCAGACATTCAAACGGCTTCTCCCCTGTGTGGGTGCTGTGATGGCTAGCAAGCTGTCCAGCATGACTGAACCTCCTTCCACACTCCAGACATTCAAACGGCTTCTCCCATGTGGATTCTGTGATGACTAGCAAGGTGTCCAGGTCGACTAAACCTCTTTCCACATTCCAGACATTCAAATGGCTTCTCACCTGTGTGGGTCCTGTGATGTCTAGCAAGGTTCTCAGACTGACTGAACTTCTTTCCACACTCCAGACATGCAAACGGCTTCTCGCCTGTGTGGATTCTGTGATGCTTAGCAAGGCTTCCAGACTGAATGAACCTCTTTCCACACTCCAGACATTCAAACTGCTTCTCACCTGTGTGGGTAATGTTATGCTTAGCAAGGCTTCCAGAATGAATGAACCTCTTTCCACACTCCAGACATTCAAATGGCTTATCGCCTGTGTGGATTCTGTGATGGCTAGCAAGGGTCCCAGAGTGACTGAACCTCTTTCCACACTCCAGACATTCAAATGGCTTCTCGCCTGAGTGGATTCTGTTATGGCTAGTAAGGTGTCCAGCTTGACTGAACCTCTTTCCACACTCCAGACATTCAAATGGCTTCTCGCCTGTGTGCATTCTGTGATGGCTAGCGAGGTGTCCAACTCGACTAAACCTCTTTCCACACTCCAGACATTCAAATGGCTTCTTGCCGGTGTGGATTCTGTGATGGCTAGCAAGCTTACAAGAGTCACTGAATCTCTTTCCACACTCCAGACATTCAAACGGCTTCTCTCCTGTGTGGGTGCTGTGATGGCTAGCAAGCTGTCCAGCATGACTGAACCTCCTTCCACACTCCAGACATTCAAATGGCTTCTCCCATGTGGATTCTGTGATGACTAGCAAGGTGTCCAGGTCGACTAAACCTCTTTCCACACTCCAGACATTCAAATGGCTTCTCACCTGTGTGGGTCCTGTGATGTCTAGCAAGGTTCTCAGACTGACTGAACTTCTTTCCACACTCCAGACATGCAAACGGCTTCTCGCCTGTGTGGATTCTGTGATGCTTAGCAAGGCTTCCAGACTGAATGAACCTTTTTCCACACTCCAGACATTCAAACTGCTTCTCACCTGTGTGGGTAATGTGATGCTTAGCAAGGCTTCCAGAATGAATGAACCTCTTTCCACACTCCAGACATTCAAATGGCTTATCGCCTGTGTGGATTCTGTGATGGCTAGCAAGGGTCCCAGAGTGACTGAACCTCTTTCCACACTCCAGACATTCAAATGGCTTCTCTCCTGTGTGGGTTCTGTGATGGCTAGCAAGGTTACAAGAGTGACTGAACCTCTTTCCACACTCCAGACATTCAAATGGCTTCTCGCCTATGTGCATTCTGTGATGGCTAGCGAGGTGTCCAGCTCGACTGAACCTCTTTCCACACTCCAGACATTCAAATGGCTTCTTGCCTGTGTAGATTCTGTGATGGCTAGCAAGCTTACAAGAGTCACTGAATCTCTTTCCACACCCCAGACATTCAAATGGCTTCTCACCTGTGTGGGTTCTGTGATGCTTAGCAAGGCTTCCAGACTGACTGAACGTCTTTCCACACTCCAGACATGCAAACGGCTTCTCACCTGTGTGGATCCTGTGATGCTTAGCAAGGTGTCCAGCTTGACTAAACCCCTTTCCACACTCCAGACATTCAAATGGCTTCTCGCCTGTGTGGATTCTGTGGTGCTTAGTAAGGCTTCCAGAATTACTGAAGTTCTTTCCACACTCCAGACATGCAAACGGCTTCTCACCTGTGTGGATCCTGTGATGCTTAGCAAGGCTTCCAGATTCACTGAACCTCTTTCCACACTCCAGACATTCAAACGGTTTCTCGCCTGTGTGGATTTTGTGATGCTTAGCAAGGCTTCCAGACTGAATGAACCTCTTTCCACACTGCAGACATTCAAACTTCTTCTCACCTGTGTGGGTTCTGTGATGTTTAGCAAGGCTTCCAGAATCACTGAACCTCTTTCCACACTCCAGACATTGAAACGGCTTCTCGCTTGTGTGGATTCTGTGATGGCTAGTGAGGTGTTCAGCTCGACTGAACCTCTTTCCACACTCTAGACATGCAAACGGCTTCTCACCTGTGTGGATTCTGTGATGGCTAGCAAGGTTACAAGAGTGACAGAACCTCTTTCCACACTCCAGGCATTCAAATGGCTTCTCGCTTGTGTGGGTTCTGTGATGGCTAGCAAGGTTTCCAGATCGACTGAACCTCTTTCCACATTCCAGACATTCAAATGGCTTCTCGCCTTGGTCAATTTTCCTATGGGAACAAAGTGTTGAGGAAGTAGTGTGGGATTTTCCACACTTGGCATGCTCAGTCTTTTCCTCTCCTTTGGATGTTTTTGGAACTGCTTGGTCTTCCTCCTGACAAGTAATAGATTTGGTCATCTTTCAATCTCTCTGTTTCTTCTAAGCTTCTTTCTTCTGGTTTGATTCTCATCACCCTCTTTTGCATCAGAATATTCAACCTCTTCCTCCGGCGCTTGGTGTCCTCTTTTATTTGTTCTTTACAACATTTTTGAGCCTGGTGTGCGAGACCAAGCAGACCTGCTCCTGAGAGAGCAAAACAAACAGAAAGAAGTGAGCACTGGTAAGTTTTTGGGCACTAGCAGTTCAACTAGGACTGTTTTACCTCTGCCTCTGCTAACCTAAACTGCTCCTTTAATTACAAAGAGCCATTAGTCAGTAAACCAAAGGAAATAGTTAGAAGCTTCTTCAAACACAGGAAGCAGGGAGTGGTGCCAGATTTCATTTAGACATCAAAGGATGAAAATAATACTAGATTATTTCTAGATCAATAGCTAGTAAAACTGTAAATTTTCAAGGCCCAGAATACTACACTCATTAAAATGGAGTCTGAGGGAGCAGCTGTAGTTACCTGTAACACTTGTGCCACGTTTGTCATCTTGAGAAAGCGCATGGAGAGCTACACTTGCTGCAAGTGCAAGCTGGTTGCACTACTAGAAGAGAAGGTCCACCAGCTGGAGGGCCGCATATCAAACCAGCAACAAATCAAGGAGCTTGAGCTGATCATGGACAGAGTGCAACGGACTACCCAGGACAAAGAAGAGACAGGGCACACTTCTGAGGAAGAAGTCACTTCCCCAACTCAGGAGGTGGATGTGTCGAGGAATGTGACTCAAAGGAGTAGAAACCCAAGGGATCCCTCAGAGAGTCCCAAATTGCAAAATCAATTTGAGGCTCTCTCGCTCATCACACCTAATGAGGCATGAATAGAGGAACAACTGGTTCCACCAGAAGATCTCTCCCTCATCGCAATTCATGAGATACAGGATCAGGTGCATGTAGATGAACAAGCTGCAGGACAGAGGCTTTGTACTAGGGGATTCTATTATTAGAAATACAGAGGGATGGATTTGTGATGAGCATGATAACCGTATGGTCACTTGCTTGCCAGGTGCAAAGTTTGCAGACATCATGCGAAATCTAGATAGCTTGTTAGAGAGAACGGGGTAGAAGCCAGTGGTCATTGTACACATTGGTACCAATGATGATGGGAAGGCGAAGCGGTCAGTCCTCTAAGCCAAGATTGAAGTTAGGAAGATTGAAGTCCCAGACTTCCAAGGTAGCATTTTCAGAAGTGATGCCTGCTCCTTGTGCAGGACCCGCCATGCAGGCAGAGCTCGGAAGGCTCAATGCGTGGATAAGGCGATGGTGTTGAGAGGAAGGCTTCAGATTTGTGAGGAACTGGAGAACATTTTGGGACAAGCCAAACCTGTTCAGGAGGCATGGGTTGCACTTGAATCATGATGGGACCAGATTGCTGGCACTCAGCCTCAAAAAGGCTGCACAGCAGCCTTTCAACTGATAACTGGGGGAAAGCCGACAGGAGCTGAGTGGCATCCGGTTTGGAACACCTCATCCCCGTGGAATGAGGTTGGAGAGGGGAGAGAATCACATAGAGATGACATAGCAGGGATTAACACTGGAAGAATAATGGAATGTGATAGTTTCTCTACTGAAAGTAAAAGCTGTGTGGGGGGCAGGGAGAACAAAGCTGCAGCCGTTGTTGGGGGTCCCACTGTATAGGTGCTGCTACGCCAATGCTCAAAGCCTCCGACCAAATATGGGAGAACTTGAACATTTGGCAGCTAGGGATAACATAGATATAATAGCCATAACAGAAACCCGGTGGAATGTGGAGAACCAGTGGGATACAGCAATCTCAGGCTATAAACTCTATAGAAGAGATAGAGAGTGGTGCGTTAGGGGTGTGCGGCCATCTATGTCAAAGAAGGGGTAAGATCCAAATCCAGCAGAATGGAGATTGACAGAGGGTCTGACTCCACCACAGAATCACTGTGGGTTGAACTACCAGGTCCAAGGAGTGATGTGATAGTTGGGGAATTCTATCGTTCACCAGATCAAAAACTTGAGGGGGACCTTGAAATGAAGAGACAAATCATGGAGGTGTCTAAGAGGGATAGAATAGTAATCATGGGGGACTTTAATTGTCTCCACAATGACTGGGCCAATGCGAGCTTGGGGCAAGAAAGAGAAACCAGGTTTCTTGACATGCTGAATGACTTTGCCTTACAGCAACTTGTCATGAAGCCCACCCGAGAACAGGCAAGTCTGGATCTAATACTGTGTGATACTCAGGACCTAGTCAGGGATGTGAATGTCACTGAGCCTCTGGGGAACAGTGACCATGCTGCAATCTCCTTTGCCATGCATGTTGGAGGAAGAGTGTGAAGCAACTCAGACATAAAAACCCTTGATTTCTCAAGGGCAAACTTCCCTCAGATGAGGGAACTAGTTAAGAAAGAAATTGAAAGGGAAGATTAAAAGAAACCAATCTCTCCAGAGTGCATGGAGCCTGTTTAAACATTGGAAATAGAGGCCCAACAGAAGTGCATACCACAAAGAAAGAAATCTCATGTAAGTTTAATAGGGCACCAACATGGTTAACGAGTGGAGTTAGAGAGGCTCTAAAGTGCAAGGAGAGGTCTTTCCGTAAATGGGAATCCTCCCCAAATATGTAAAATAAAACCGAACACAAACTCTGGCAAAAGAAATAGAAGAAGATGATAAAAGAGCCAAAGGAAGACTTGGAGGAACACATGGCTAGCAATATAAAGGGTAATAATAAAAGCTTCTTTAAATATGTTAGAAGTAGAAAACCTGCTAGATAACCAGTTGGCCCTCTGGATGGTGAGCGAGGAAAAGGGGAGGTTAAGGAGGACTTGGAAATTGCCGAGAAATTAAATGAGTTCTTTGCATCTGTCTTCACGGCAGAAGACCTTGGGCAGATTCCGCTGCCCAAATGGCCTGTCTTGACTAAAGAATTAAATCACATAGAGGTTAAAAGAGAGGATGTTTTAGGATGAATTGACAAATTAAAGATCAACAAGTCACCAGGCTCAGATGGCATACATCCAAGGGTTATTAGGGAACTGAGAAATGAAATTGTGGATCTCTTAATAGTAATATGCAACTTGTCTCTTAAAATGGCCAGTGCCGGTGGACTGGAGGATAGCGGATGTCACACCAATTTTTAAAAAAGGAAGGAGGGGGGACCCAGGAAACTTCAGCCGGTTAGCCTTACATCTGTCCCAGGGAAGATGGTAGAAAGCCTCATCCAAGAGAAAATCTTAAAACACACAGAAGAACAAACCTTGCTGAGAGAAAACCAGCATGGCTTCTGTAAGGATAAATATTGCCTTTTAAATATTTTAGAATTCTTTGATAAGGTCAACAGGCATGCGGTTTTGGGTGAACCGGTGGATATTGTCTGTCTGGATTTTCAGAAGGCTTTTGACACAGTCCCTCACCAAAAGCTGCTGAGAAAATTACAGTCAAGGAATAAGAGGGCAGTTCCTCTTATGGATTGAGAACTGGTTGAGATCCAGGAAACAAAGAGGAGGTGTCAATGAGAAAATTTCACAATGGAGAGAAGTGAAAATGTATTCCTTTGTTTGTTGTTACATGTTGTAAACTGCCCAGAGTAGCCCTTGGTCTAGATGGGCGGTATAAAAGTCAAATAAATAAATAAATAAATAAATAAATAAATAAATAAATAAATAAATAAATAAAATAAAAGCGGTGTGCCCCAGGGATCTGTCCTGGGACCGGTCCTTTTCAATCTGTTCATAAATGACCTGGAGACAGGGATAAGCAGTGAGGTGGCCAAGTTTGCAGATGACACAAAACTTTTCTGTGTGGTAAAAACCAGAGAAGATTGTGAAGAGCTCCAGAAGGATCTCTCCAAACTGAAGGAATGGGCTGTGAAATGGCAAATGCATTTTAATGTAGCCAAATGTAAAGTAATGCATATTGGGGCAAAAAAATCCAAACTTTTATCTATCAACTCATGGGCTCTGAGCTATCCGTGACGGCGCCTGATGGGGGATATGACTGAGATGTACAAAATAATACAGGGCATGAGTAAAGTGGATAGAGGAAAGCTCTTCTCCCTCTCACAAGATACCAGAACTAGGGGACATCCACTCAAATTGAGGGTTGGCAGAGTAAAAACAGTCAAAATAAAATATTATTTCACCCAGTGCGTTGTTAGTCTATTGAACTTCCTGCCACAGCATGTGGTGATGGCATCTGGCCTGGATGCCTTCAAAAGGGGATTAGACAGATTCCTGGAGGAAAAGTCCATCACAGGTTACAATCCATGATGGGGATAATCTCCAGGCTTAAAACTGGGGTATTTGAAGGGCCAGATGTAGGGGAGTGGTATCTGGAGACAGATATTGAGTCCCATGTGCTCCCAGAGGCATCTGGTGGGGCCATTGTGAGATACAGGAAGCTGGACTAGATGGGCCTTTGGCCTGATCCAGCATGGCTCTTCTTATGTTCTTATCTTACCTGCAAAACACAAGGGACCACAGAAAACAGAGTTTCAAATCAAGTAACGAACCCAATGCACTGCCATGGAGGAGGCAGGAGAATGAAAGACATCTCCAGGGTGGACCCACCTCCACCCACCCAAGTGAGGAGGCCTGTTGTGGCATCAGTGAATATCCTGAGGAACACGGGGGATTGATCACACTCCTCCTGTGACAATTTGTGAGTAAATAGTTCTCTTCCACGCTGGGAAATGTCTTGTGAAGTCCAGGATAAGAAACGGATGCAAATTGTTCCACCGCCTCCTGCAGTTTATTCCCCCAAACTATTTATTTCAAATAGTGCTACCCTGCTTTTCACCTTAAAAGATACCCAGTGTGGCTGAACTCTGCTTAGAGCAGGGGTCCTCAACCTTTTTAAACAGGGTTCACTGTTCACGATTCACGGTTCACTGTCCCTCAGATACTGTTGGGGGCCGGACTAGATTTTGAAAAAAATATGCACCTATGCACACTGAACATATTTTATTTGTAGTGCACAAAAAAAGGAAAAAGAATGCAATAATAATAATAATAATAATAATAATAATAATAATAATAATAATAATAATAATAATAATAATAATACAGTGGAAATAACTGAGCCTCCCTCCAGTACCTCAAAAATGTTTGGAAGAACAATTATAAGAATATAAGAACATCCAAGATGCATTTGGTGGGGCCGCTGTGAGATACAGGAAGCTGGACTAGATGGGCCTCTGGCCTGAACCAGAATGGCTCTCCTTATGTTCTTATGTACTAAAAAACAGCCTTACTGGAACAGGCCACAGCCCGTCCAGTCGAGCATTCTGTCTCACACAGCAGCTCACCGTTAGCTTCAGGTTATTCCCAAGCAGGTGTCTTCCCCTGCTATATGTCTGAAGAAGTGGATGTGTCCACAAAAGGTTACATTAAAACAGGGCTGCCCAACTTTGAACAGGTCGAGGTCTACTTTTTCCGTCCCAAAGTGCCAGAGGGCTACTACATGAAAAATAAGGTTAAAAATAAGTTTTCTCCTCACTCCCCCTCTCCCTTCTCTTTTTTTCTTTCTTTCTTTCTCTCTCTCTCTCCCTCCCTCTTTCTTTCTTCCCACTCTCCTTCCTTCCTTCCTTCCTTCCTCTTTCTCTCTTTCTTTCTTTCTTTCTTTCTTTCTTTCTTTCTCTCCCTCCCTCCCTCTCCCTTCTTTCTTTTTTCTTTATTTCTCTCCCTCTCGCTCCCTCTCTTTCCTTCTTCCATCCCTCCGACTCTACCTCCTTCCTTCCTCATTTTCTTTCTTTCTTTCTTTCTTTCTTTCTTTCTCCCTCCCTCCTCCTCTCCTTCCTTCCCTCCCACTCTCCTTTCTTCTTCTTCTTTCTTTCCCTTTTCTTTTTTCTTTCTTCCTCTCTTCTCTCCCTCTCCCTTCTTTCTTTCTTTATTTCCTTCCCTCCCTCCCTTTCTTTTTCTTCCTTTCTTCCTCATTTTTTCTTTCTTCCTCCCTTCCTCCTTCTCCCTCCCTCTTTCTTTCTTTCTTTCTTTCTTTCTTTCTTTCTTTCTTTCTTTCTTTCTTTCTTTCTTTCTTTGTTCCTGCCTCTTCCACTCCTTCCTTCCTTCCTCCCCTTCTCCCTTCATATCAGTCCCACAGCTTCCCTGGGACCACCAGCAAAAGCAGATTGCACCCAGTTGTGAAAAACACGCTTGTGTGCCCTGACAGCCTCCAGGAGCCTGCATGCCTGAAAGTGCACAAGAGCACATTGACACCCGTGGGTCGGCCACATTGCACACACCACCCCCTTGTGCAAATGGCACAAAACTGGGACATTCTGGACCTCCAGGTATAAACAGGCGTGGGCCAACATATTCAATTTTCATCCAAGGACAATGAACTACACTACAGTATCAAGGAATGATGTAAGGCAGGAGCCACACAAGACACAACTTCCCAAAATATATCTCAAAACCCCGTCAGCTTTGGACCCCAAAGCCCCCCCACACACACACATCCTCACCTCCCTGCCCCCCCTCTCCCTCCTGACCCTCCCTTGTCCCTTTTAGCTCCTCCTCTGTCCGCATTTGCTGGAATCCTCGGGGCATCTCTTTGGGCAGGCGGGTGGCGAGTTCAGATCCTGGAGGGGCGAACAACCTCCCCCCGCACGCCTCCGGCCCCGACTTCCGCGGCTGCTCCCAAGCCCAGCCGCTGCCGTTGCTGCTGCTGCTTCTGCTGCAGCCGCCAAACCGCGGGGAGCTTAATGGCGCCCTTGCGCGTGTCGGCGTAGCGGCGCTTCCCCTTTTCCCTCCTCCTCCTCCCTCCTTTTCCTTCCTTCAGGAAGGAGGTGGGGGGAAAGAAGAGCCACCACCACCTCCCCTCCCCGCCTGGCTGGGACCGGGAGCCCCACAACAACCCCCCCTCCCTGCGGCTTCTTAGCGCCGGGCTGGGAAGCGCGGGCGCGGGCGCCACGAAACCCTGTTTAAGCCACGGGCAGCAGCAGCAGCAGGAGCGGGGGTGGGCAGGGGAAGGGGCGCACATCCAACCCCCCCCACAGGCCTCCCGCCCCGACTTCCGCGGCTGCTCCCAAGCCCAGCCGTTGCTGCTTCTGCTGCAGCCGCCAAACCGCGGGGAGCTTAATGGTGCCCTTGCGCGTGTCGGCGTAGCGGCGCTTCCCCTTTCCCCTCCTCCTCTTTTTTCCTTCCTTCGGGAAGGAGGTGGGGGAAAAGAGCCGAGGGGCGGGTGGTGGAAAAGAGAGAGAGAGAGAGAGAGAGAGAGAGCGTAAGGGGAAGCGGGTGGGGGGGTTCGCCGCCAGTGCCGCCGCCTCTGCCTCTGCCTGGAGAGCCGTGCGCCCTGGCGCGCAAAGTGGACCTCGCCTTGGCCGAAGGGAGGAAAGGAGGCGCGTGGCGGTGGCGGTGGCGGCAGTGGCAGCAACAACATGCGCAAGGAGGAGGAGGCGGGGGCGCCTAAGGTGGGGTGGCGGCAGCGGCTTCTTCAGATCCCTGCAAGCGGCGGTGGCAGTGGCAGCGGCGGGAGGAGCAGGAGAGGAGCGCACGGAGCAGCCGCCCCGGGAATGCGGAGGCAGCAGCAGCAACACCACCACCAGCAGCAGCAATGGCGGCGGCGGCTGTCCGAGCCCGCGCTCTCCCCAGGAACCCGAAGAAGCCGCTGCCGCCGCCGAGTTCAGATCCTGGAGGGGTGAACACCCCCCCTGCACGCCTCCGGACCCGACTTCCGCGGCTGCTCCCAAGCCCAGCCGCTGCCGTTGCTGCTGCTTCTGCTTCTGCCACGGCCGCCAAACCGCGGGGAGCTTAATGGCGCCCTTGCGCGCGTCGAGCAGGAGTAGAGCGCACGGAGCGGCCGCCCCAGGAATGCGGAGGCAGCAGCAGCAACACCAGCAGCAACGGTGGCGGCGGCTGTCCCAGCCTGCGCTCTCCCCAGGTGGGGGGGGGCGGGGGTTGCTGTTGCTTCCGGGGGCCGGATTCAGGGTCCCTGGGGGCTGGATCTGGCCCGCGGGCCGTAGGTTGAGGAGCCATTGTGGCTTTGAGGTTTCGGCCTCACTTACCTAGGAGGCATAAAAATACTATATAAATGCTTTCACCCATTAAGAAGAGAAGAACAGCCTAGCTGGAACAGGACCCAGCCCATCCAGTCCAGCAGTCTGTCTCACACCGTGGCTCACCATGGTATTCCCAAGCAGATGTCTTCACCTGCGTAAGATTTCACATTGAGAAATCTCCTGCCTATCTCTCCAACTCAGAGGTTGTCCTTAGGTATCCATAATGATAGCTATTGATACCCTTGCCCAAGCCTTTCTTAAAACTGTCAGGGTTCCAGAGACCAGTGATCCTTGAAGTGAAGAAGTACTCTCTTATTTATTTGAGATCAATCACCCAACAGTTTTATGGAGTGCCTTCTAGTCCTATTTATTATTTATTTATTTTATAGTAGTTTTACCCGCCTTTCTCCTTGGAAAATGACCCAAGGCGGTTTGCAGTAATGAGGGATAATATACAGTCCAGTACAATTAAGACATGTTCAAGTATTTGAGAACAAGCAATTGAGGGACATCTTACAGGATTAATAGACAACATTGCATTAAAGCAACACGGCTATAAGTAGTTCTAGTGTTCTACGATAGGCAAAACAGCTTTTCTTTATACACTTTGTCAACACCATATACGATTTTTTAAACTTCAATGAGGTCACTTATAAGGCACCGTCGTTCAAGACTGAAGAGGCCCAAGCCATTGCAGCCTCAGATGGTAAGTTGTTCCAGATGGTAAGGAAAGTGTTCCAGTCTCCAAATCATTCTGGTTGCCCTCCTCTGCACTTTTCCCATTTCCATAATATCCTTCTGGAGGGAGGGTGACCAGAATTGTACACAACACTCCAGATGGGGCCTTACTATAGATTTATAAAGAGGCAAAAGGACACCTGCTGACTTATTTTCTATACCCTTCCTAAGGATCACTAGCATTGAGTTGGCTTTTTTTCACTGCTGCAGCAGACTGGGTTGACACCTTCTTTGAGCTGTCCACCAGGACACCAAGGTCCCTTTTCTGGATATGATGAAGAGAGTTCAGATCCCATCAATTTATAAATATAACTGGGGATTTTTGTCCCAACGTGCATCACACTGTCAATAATGCTGAAGCTCATTTGTCACTGGTTTGCCCACTCCCCCAGTGTCAAGAGATCCCTCTGGAGCTCCTCGCTATCTCTTTCAGTTTTTACTACCCTCTTATTGTATAATTGTATATGTGTGTGTTGTGTGTTGTGTTTACCAAACCTCCTTGGAGTTTTTCTTGGCAGGAATCTTGGCGTGGTTTGCCAATTCCAATCCAGACGCCTACAGCACCTGGTATTAGTTTAATACAGTGGACCGTTGTATAACAAACAGCTTGTATAACATAAAATTTGTACAACATAAAAAATTCCGGAGATAGGGGAAATTTGCTTAACATAATTGCCTATGGGAAGAATCCGTACAACATAAAAATGGGATCACTCCGTTTTCAATGCATTCCTGTGGGAATTTGTATAAAGGAAAATTCCGTCAGGGCCCATTTCCAAAGGCCCCTCTCCAGCCTCCTCCTTCGTGGCTTCCTCGCCCGTCAATTGCCCCACGGTGCTTCTGAGAAAAGGGCCCTTGGGGGGGAAAGCCCTCTGCACATGGTCAGAGAAGCAGGGGGACACAGAGAACCCCTTTCGGGTCTGGGTAAAAGGCGGAACTTGACGGAACTCCCTGATTTCATATGATTTTTACATGGGATCCTTCCCAAATCACCATCAAATCACACATCCCATTCATGGTCAACTATTACACAAGAATAATCACGTTTCCTCCAGCACATGACTCGGCAGTGGCGCAAAAACATGGTTCCATCGCATGGAACCATCTGATTTCATATGATTTTTACATTGGATCATGATAAATCCACTATCATATATAGAGCCCATTTCAATCCACAGATTGCACAACAAAAATCACGGGTCCATCAGCGCATGGCTCCACAGTGGTGCAAAAACATGGTTCCAAGGCATGGAACCACACGGAACTCCCTGATTTTTACCCAGGATCAACTCCAAAACACTATCATATCCTAGGCCCCATCCATATGAAAGGTACAGGAATACCGGGTCCACTGCCTGCAGGCAGAGGCACTGCAAAATGCAATGAGCAGTCTGGGTCTCGAAGACAGGAAAAGGATTTATTTGGTTGGCAACCAGAGAAATCTCACTTGATGCAAAACAAGTGAGAAGTCCACCGAACAAAGGAAATGCAGTATACTTTATAGACTCACAATCACTCTTCTTTCCCCCCGCCCGTCCGAATTCACGTCACACACATCTGTTACATACATCAAACATTAATTGACATCTTTGGCAATTTATTTTGTATTCCTGACACCAATTAAATGTATTCTTTGGGTCCGTACCTGGGTACGTTTGATCTAACTTACACAGGCTGGGAGTGCCTATATCCTTGGCATCATCTTTGCCAGGGAAGCGCTCCAGGTGAGCTCACAAAGAGAGAAACAGAGATAAGATTTTCTTGGCTGGCTACATGTTAATTAACTGTGTGTAAGATAAATTGGCCTCTATACAGCTACAACTTAATTGACGTCCTTGGATTCATTGCGCTTGCTCAGAGACATTGCAGATCTACAACGGATGTCTCTCCTTTTAGTGGTCTGCCTTGCCGGAAGGCTTTGACCAAAGTTTGTTTTGCAAGGAATCAAGGTTCGTCTTGTGACATGAGAATACACATGTGATGAGAATATACATGTGGATACATGTGGAGTGCTGAGTGGATATCACTATCTTTAAATATATAATTTGTGTCACTTGTGTGGCTATATATAATACATTGTTATTGAGGATTGTCAATGCCTGGGAGTTACTAAAACAGCTACAGATGCTTGATCAATACCCTTCACATACACACAGACTGCACACCCGAAATCAGGCGTCCGTCAGCGCATGGCTCTGCAGTGGCGCAAAAACATGGTTCCAAGGCACGGAACCACACGGAACTACCTGATTTTTACCCAGGATCAACTCCAAAACACTATCACATCCTAGGCCCCATCCATACACACAGACTGCACACCCGAAATCAGGCGTCCGTCAGCGCATGGCTCTGCAGTGGCGCAAAAAATGGTTCCAAGGCACGGAACCACACGGAACTACCTGATTTTTACTCAGGATCAACTACAAAACACTATCACGTCCTAGGCCCCATCCATACACAAAGATTGCACACCCGAAATCAGGCGTCCGTCAGCGCATGGCTCTGCAGTGGCGCAAAAATATGGTTCCAAGGCACGGAACCACACGGAACTACCTGATTTTTACCCAGGATCAACTCCAAAACACTATCATGTCCTAAGCCCCATCCATACACAGACTGCACACCCGAAATCAGGGATCCGTCAGCGCATGGCTCTGCAGTGGCACAAAAACATGGTTCCAAGGCACGGAACCACACAGAACTCCCTGATTTTTACCCAGGATCAACTCCAAAACACTATCACAACCTAGGCGCCATCCATACACACAGACTGCACACCCGAAATCAGGGGTCTGTCAGTGCATGGCTCTGCAGTAGCGCAAAAATATGGTTCCAAGGCACGGAACCACACGGAACTCCCTGATTTTTACCCAGGATCAACTCCAAAACACTATCACATCCTAGGCCCCATCCATACACACAGACTGCACACCCGAAATCAGGGGTCCGTCAGCGCATGGCTCTGCAGTGGCACAAATATATGGTTCCAAGGCACGGAACCACACGGAACTACCTGATTTTTACCCAGGATCAACTCCAAAACACTATCACATCCTAGGCCCCATCCATACACACAGACTGCACATCCGAAATCAGGCGTCCGTCAGCGCATGGCTCTGCAGTGGCGCAAAAACATGGTTCCAAGGCGCGGAACCACATGGAACTAAATGATTTTTACCCAGGATCAACTAGAAAACACTATCACGTCCTAGGCCCCATCCATACACAAAGACTGCACACCCAAAAGCTGGCATCCGTCAGCGCATGGTCCTGCAGTGGCGCAAAAACATGGTTCCAAGGCACGGAACCACACGGAACTACATGATTTTTACCCGGGATCAACTCCAAAACACTATCACATCCTAGGCCCCATCCATACACACAGACTGCACACCCGAAATCAGGCGTCCATCAGTGCATGGCTCTGCAGTGGTGCAAAAATATGGTTCCAAGGCACGGAACCACACGGAACTACATGATTTTTACCCGGGATCAACTCCAAAACACTATCACATCCTAGGCCCCATCCATACACACAGACTGCACACCCGAAATCAGGCGTCCATCAGTGCATGGCCCTGCAGTGGCGCAAAAACATGGTTCCAAGGCACGGAACTCCCTGATTTTTACCCAGGATCAACTCCAAAACACTATCACATCCTAGGCCCCATCCATACACACAGACTGCACACCCGAAATCAGGCGTCCATCAGTGCATGGCTCTGCAGTGGTGCAAAAATATGGTTCCAAGGCACGGAACCACACGGAACTCCCTGATTTTTACCCAGGATCAACTCCAAAACACAATCACGTCCTAGGCCCCATCCATACACAAAGACTGCACACCCGAAATCAGGGGTCCATCAGCGCATGACTCCGCAGTGGCGCAAAAACATGGTTCCAAGGCACGGAACCACACGGAACTCCCTGATTTTTACCCAGGATCAACTCCAAAACACTATCACATCCTAGGCCCCATCCATACACACAGACTGCACACCCGAAATCAGGCGTCCATCAGTGCATGGCTCTGCAGTGGTGCAAAAATATGGTTCCAAGGCACGGAACCACACGGAACTCCCTGATTTTTACCCAGGATCAACTCCAAAACACAATCACGTCCTAGGCCCCATCCATACACAAAGACTGCACACCCGAAATCAGGGGTCCATCAGCGCATGACTCCGCAGTGGCGCATAAACATGGTTCCAAGGCACGGAACCACACGGAAATGCAGGTTACTTACCTGTAAGTTAAGTTCTTCGAGTGGACCTCTGTAAATACACACAATGGGTCTTCGCGCCTGCGCACTTGAGTTCCCATTCGTTCCAAGCTTAAGGCTTACAAGCCCCTCCACTCCGTGCGCATGCTCACCCATCTCCCACCTTGCTGACTCAGTTCCCCCCTGGTCCGCCGCTGACCCTTTGAGAGTACAACGAGCCATGATGGAGAGAAGTGAAGCGGGTAGGTGGTGTGTATTCACAGAGGTCCACTCAAAGAACTTAACTTACAGGTAAGTAACCTGCATTTCTTCTTCGTGGACTCTGTGAATCCACACATAGCGTGACTGGCAAGCTGACTTACCGGTGGAGGGTAGTCATGGTAGCACAGTTGTCAAAACTGCTTTGCCAAATGCGGCTGATCTCTGCGTCCTGACATCTAGCTTGTAGTGCCTCAGGAACGTAGATGGTCGAGACCAGGTAGCCGCTTTGCATATGTCTTCCAGGGCACTCCTTTTAGGAAAGCCGTGGAGGAGGCTACTACTCTTGTAGAGCGTGCCTGAGGCATGACAGGTAGGGAGACATGCGCAGTGGTGTAAGCCATTTTGATAGTTGTAACAATCCATCTGGAGATGGATTGAGGGGGATACCTGATGACCTCGAGATGGTGCCGAGGTCCTGATAAAGAGCTTGTGTGTCTTTCTAACGGAAGCTGTTCTGGAAGTATAAAGAGGAGAGCTCTTTTGACGTCGAGGGAGTGGAGCTTTCTCTCGAGGTGAGTACTTGGGTTTGGGAAGAAGGTCGGTAGAATAAGTGGCTGAGACACGTGGAAGGATGACACTATCTTCGGTAAGAAAGAGATGTCCGGCCAAGTTCCACTCTGTCATGATGGAATTTGAGGAACTGTGGGTCTGCTCTGAGTGCAGCGAGTTCTGAAGCTCATCTGGCTGATGTGATTGCCACTAGAAAAGCTGTTTTTAAGGTAAGTAAGTACAGAGACGTGGTCGCCATAGGTTCAGGTAGTTAGACAGTTCAGTACCAGGAAGAGAGACCATTGTGGTGTCAGGGCTCTATGTTGTGGACTTAGGCTAGCGATGCCTCGTAGGAACCTCTTAAGTTTAGGATGAATAAACAAGGCTGCCGCCTCCGAATCAGGTGGTTGATGTGCACTACGGCTGCAGTGTAGACTCTTAAGGTAGATAAGGATAGTCCTCTGTTGAAGAGCAAGAGGAGGAATTCTAGGAGGACCTGAATGTTAGTTGGACTCGAGGGTTGAGAGTTGGCTCAAGTGAAATGTAGGAAGGACGCGCACTTATGTGCATATAGTGTATTTGTAGACTTCTTCCTGGAGCTTGTGTGCATCTGTAATTGTTAGCAGATGTACCATGCCGTCAGGTGGAGAGTCAGGACATCTGGGGTCTGACTTGGCCCTGGTGTTGTGTCAGGAGATCAGGCGTTGATGTCAGCCTGATAGAGTCGATCGCCATTGTTTGTAAGACTTGAAACCATGGCTGTCTTGGCCACCACGGGGCCAGCAGTATGACATGGGCTCCGTGGTACCTGATCTTCATCAGCATTCTCTGGATGAGTGGTATTGGTGGGAACACGTAGAGAAGACCCGGGGGCCAGCTGGTGGCAAAGGCATCTCCCTGTGAGTGTTTGCCTATTCCTGCTCTGGAGCAGTACAAGCTGCATTTGGTGTTGGCTTGAGATGCAAATAGATCCATGGTTGGGGTGGCCCACCTGGTGCAGAGGATCTGAAACGCTGTCTCTGAGAGGCTCCACTCGTGGTTGTCGTGGGTGAGGCAGCTCAGTTCATCTGCCGCCACATTGTTGCATGACGCAATATGTATGGCTATTGGGTGAATGCCCTTGGCTATGCACCATCTCCAAAGTTTGAGGGTGAGGTGCAGTAGATTTCGAGTGAGTTCCTCCTTGCTTGTTCAAGTAATAAAGTGCTGTAGTATTGTCTGTTATTACTTGGACCGTCTTGTGTGCAAGGAGGAGTTCGAATGCCTTGAGGGCTTTGAAAATGGCAAGGAGTTCTAGGTAGTTGATATGATGGGCTTGCTCCTTGAGTGTCCACCTGTGATGGATCGAGAGGTGGTTGCAGGTGGCACCCCATCCCGTCGTACTGGCATCTGTGGTTACCTGGATGGATGGGTAACGCTGTTTGAAGGGCCTTCCCGTTCTTAGATCGCGGGAGGACTTCCACCACCTTAGGCTGGTGAGGAGGGCGGAGGTGACTCTGAGCCGTTTGGAGGGGTTGTCGCGGTGAGGTCAAAACTGGGCTAGAAGCCATGAGGTCTCATGCGGAGTCTGGCGTGTGGAATGATAGCTGTAGTTGAGGCCATCAGGCCTAGTAAGCGTTGGGCCTGATGTGCAGATACCTTTGTGGAGTCCAGAAAGGGGCCTAGGATGTGATACTGGTTTGGAGCTGCTCCTGGGTAAAAATCAGGTAGTTCCATGTGGTTCCGTGCCTTGGAACCATGTTTTTGCGCCACTGCAGAGCCATGTGCTGACGGACGCCTGATTTCGGATGTGCAGTCTGTGTGTATGGATGGGGCCTAGGATGGGATAGTGTTTTGGAGTTCATCCTGGGTAAAAATCAGGGAGTTCCGTGTGGTTCCGTGCCTTGGAACCATGTTTTTGCGCCACTGCAGGGCCATGCGCCGACGGACGCCTGATTTCGGGTGTGCAGTCTTTGTGTATGGATGGGGCCTAGGACGTGATAGTGTTTTGTAGTTGATCCTGGGTAAAAATCAGGTAGTTCCATGTGGTTCTGTGCCTTGGAACCATGTTTTTGCGCCACTGCAGAGCCATGCGCTGACGGACGCCTGATTTCGGATGTGCAGTCTGTGTGTATGGATGGGGCCTAGGATGTGATAGTGGTTTGGAGTTGATCCTGGGTAAAAATCAGGGAGTTCCGTCAAGTTCCGCCTTTTACCCAGACCCGTTTTTGCACCGCTGTGGAGCCATGCACCGACGGACCCCTGATTTCGGGTGTGCAGTCTGTGTGTATGGATGGGGCCTAGGATGTGATAGTGTTTTGGAGTTGATCCCGGGTGCTTTGTAGGTCAAGGTCAGCCCTTTGAATTGTGCCCGATAACTGATTGGCAGCCAGTGGAGCTGCCTTAGTAGGGGGTGTAATGTGGTCTCAGTAACCTGCCCCAGTCAGCAAGCTACCTCCTTTACACCATGGGGGGGGACAACTCCTCGTGACCCCATGCCCATGGAGTTTTCTTGGCAGGAAAACTGGAGTGGTTTGCCAATATCCCAAGAGGAATCCCTACCCTTCCCTTGGTAGACCTCCATCCCCCCCTTCTTCTGAATCCACACCTTAGATGGAAGGATGCCTGGGGTCTCCCCTCCCCCCAATCATCCTTCTGGTCCCACCACCCATCATCCCAAGAGGAAGCAGGGAGGAGGCAAAGGGGGACGGAAAAGCTGGAGCGTGGGAAATCTTCCTTGGAGCCAGGATCCCACCCCAAGTGGCTTCTCAGAGGGTCAAGGGCCAGGAGACCAACCCCAGCCACCAGCAGCCAAACATAACCACTCCATTGCTTCTTGGGCAACAGTGGAGGTCAAGGCGGATTGGAGGACTTCTCTACCAAGAGTGTCCTCTGGGTCCAACCCTGGTTTACAGGGCAGCCGGGGACACTCGCCGGGTGTCTCGCCTATGAAAGGGGAAGGAGTTGCAGGAATGAACCTGGAAACCATGCGAAATCCGAACCGTCCTCCCAGGAAGCCAACTCAGAGAGTGAGCAGATTGGTTCAAATAGTAAGGCAGGGGAAGGGTTAGGAGGGTTAGGGTTGGGGGGAATTGGACTCTCAAGGGAGGAGGAGGAGGATAAAAGGTACCAGAAGATGGGTCAGAGAGCAAGGGGGGCCATGGGAGTGCACAGAACTTAGTCCGGGATGAATCTAGTCCCCTTGTTAACATTGCCAACGTTTATTGATTACTTTTATTTTATTTTAGAGCATTTAACCTCCCTTTTCTCCTTCAAAAAGGACCCAAGGTGGCTTCCAGTTATGAGGGACGATATCCACTCCACACATTCGAGAACAGAGAACTGAGGGGCATCTTTCAGCATTAGACACACCTGTCAGGGTGTCAGAATGGAAAGGCCTCTCCTGATCACCTTAAGACCGGAGTGGATGCATACTGTGAGATTCGCACCTTGAGGTAGCTAGGTTCCAGGCCATTTTATGCTTTGTAGGTCAAGGTCAGCCCTTTGATGTGGGAAATCAGGAAGGGCTAGCAGCTGGGGGCAGAGCTATGACGTTGCAAGCATGCTCAGTAATGTTAGGGTTTAGACCAATAAATGCCATTATTTGGGCTTGAACTAGCATGGAAGTTTTTGATTGGTTGAAAAACTGCCGCGGGGTAACATGGGAACTGTAGTTTTTTACTGTTTAATAAAAAGGCTTTGCTGGGTGCGGCGAGCAAGGAGTCTTCTCCATTTTGTGCACCAGATAGAAGCGTCTGGGGTCTTTCTTTTCAATCCGCCTTGGGGCTTGCTGGTCAGGCTTTTTTGGTGGGTTCCCACATCTGGCGAGCTGAACCAGGAGTACTTTTCCTTCGTCACTCACCCCCAGTCTGGGAGAAAGGACATCGAGTGCTCAATTTCACATTCGGAAGGCAGCCTTTTGATTCCCGGGTGAGTGACCCCCCCCCGAAACATGGGTTCTGCACTATCCACTGCCCAGCAAGCTTTCAGAGATGACCTTAAATCTCTACTACTGAAAGATGGTCATCAAACCTCCACTTCTGAGGTGGAAGATCTGATTAAAGCCATTGACGAAAATTGCCCTTTTTACCCAGAGGGTGGCTCCCTAGATTTACAAGAATGGGACAAAGTAGGGGCTGTTTTTCATAATCATCTTCGCATCACAACAAAAGTCCTGTACACATGGTGCAAGATTCGTTCCTGTTTGGCTAAATTAACGCCCCAAAACATAGCTCACAACAGTCAACTCATGTGGCCCCTTAACCATCCTCCGCCTGATCGTGGAAAGCCTCCGGACTTGCCTTATTTGACTGTGGAACAGCCTGCAGCACTGCTGGCGCCCTCGCCGCTTTAGCAGACGCTCTCACAGCTGCCATTACCCCCCCCCCGCATCCCCCCTCGGGGCGACCATGCCGGCTCAGCAACCACAGCTGCAAACTCAGCAGCCACTGGCTTACAAAGGAATTTACCCTTCATCAAGCACTTTGCCTGACTATTCATCACGCCCTCCTTGTGAGGCTTCAGGAAGGATCACTAAATTAGCTCTGCTTGATGGCTCATTTACTTTCCCAGAGGCTGGTGCCAGCGTAGAGGACTCTAATGTGTTGTTCCCTGTGATTACCACCCCGGCGGGCGGGAGGAACTGGGAGGCGATCAGTTACAAGCTTGTGAAGGAATTGGCTAAATCAGTCAAGGAGAATGGTGTGCATGCCCCTTACACTTTAACGATTTTGCGTAGCGTTGGAACTTTGCAATTGCTCCCTGAGGACTGGAGGGCTATTGTGGACACAGTGCTTTCTCCTACGCAGCGTTTGATGTTTTTCCATGAGTGGGAAATGGCCACTCAGGGCTATGTCAACAGGGCGTTAACACCACTAATTGGTATGAGCAAATGATGGGGTATGGGGCATTTAGAACGCCTGCAGCTCAGCTTGTGATTCCTGCAAGGCGTTTGGAGGCTGTTACACAAAACGCCTTGGCTGCATGGGACAAAACTCCTGTTGCAGAGGGGGCTGCCTCTGTAACCTCTCTTAGCAGCATCAGACAAGGTCCTAAATAACCTTTTCAAGCCTTTGTGGATCGCCTCATGACTGCAGTCATGAAGCAAATAGACTGCCTTCCCACTGCCATCCTGTATACACCGGACAACCCTCGTCGAGTCTGCATTGTTGAATGGCTGCACTTTTCCAACACCCCACCAAAAAGTATCTACTCAATCATTGATTCTACCTCTGACCTGATCAAGAAATGCCGCCTTAGGGCTGTTCAACTTTCTGGCAGGGATGTTTCTACAATTAACCTTCCCTTCAAGCAAGATCAACTTGATTTCCTGATGGCTTCTTCAACCCCTTTCCAGATTGCAGTGGCTGATTTTTGGGTCACTTTTCTTTATCCCCTCCCAAGGATGCCCGCCTTACTTTTTTGTCTTATGTGCCTTATGAACTAACCTCTTGTTTTGTGTTGCAGCCTATCCTTGATGCAGTTACAGTTTTTACTGATGGGTCCAAAACCAGAGGCGTTGTTACCTGGCAGGATCAAGCCTCTGGGGAATGGCACTCTGCATTCACAGACAAGCAGAGTTCTGCCCAGTGTGCAGAGCTAGCTGCTGTCATTTTGGCCTTTGACATTTTTAAACACCAGCCCTTTAATCTGATTGTTGATACTCAATATGTTTATCGTTTACTGTTTGGTTTACCATTCTCTTATTTGAATCCCTCTCTGGACAGAGACTTGTTGACTTTGTTTTTCATTCTTCAGACATGGCTGAAGCAGCGGTGCTTTTCTTGTTTTGTAGCCCACATTCACTCACATTCCAACTTCCCTGGGTTTTTGGCTGAAGGGAATCAGAGGGCTGATGAGTTATTGCGTACTAACTGTTTTTCTGTGTTTTCTAGCCCTATCGACTGTCATGCTAAGTTTCATCTACCAGCAAAGGTTTTACATAAAAGGTTTTCAATCCCAATGACTCAGGCGAAGGACATCGTCTCTTCTTGTGCCTCCTGTTCCAAAGCTCCCACGGCCATTCCATATGATGCTGTCAACCCCCGGGGAACTCAAGCCAACCAGATTTGGCAGATGGATGTCACACAAGTACCCGCTTTGGCACCCTTGAACAAACTGCATGTGACTGTGGACTTGTACTCAGGTTTCATCTGGGCTACCCCTGCCAAGGGTGAAACGGCTCAACACGTCATTCTACACTGCTTGGCATGCTTTGCGGTCATGGGGGTGCCCTGCACTTTGAAAGTGGACAATGGGCCGGCCTATATCTCTAGGGAATTTGCTCAGTTCTGTTCCCTGTGGAACATAAAACTCATTCATGGTCTTCCTTTTAATTCGACAGGTCAAGCCGTGGTGGAGAGAGCACATGGAACAATCAAAACCATGTTGTTCAAACAAGCCAACTGCAAGAATCTTCGGACCCAGGAGATCAGTCCCATGATTCATCAAGTTCTCTTTACTCTTAACCACCTGCTTACTCCCCATAACAGGTCGGCTACCCCGGTTGAGCTGCACTTTCGCTCAGAGGAACAGCTTCCCAGACCGTTGGTTGCCTGTCGCCAACCTCCTGATCCACGGTGGAAGGGTCCTGTACCTCTCATCACTTGGGGACGTGGGTATGCTGCAGTCGCCCTTGAGGATCGGACTGTTTGGATGCCTGCGCGCTGTGTCCGTCCCTGGCGATCTCCTCCACCAGCTGCCTCTCAGGAGTCGCTGGAAGCATTGATTGCACTGTTTGAAGACTGATGATTAGATTTGGACTTCTGTTTGCTCTCTGTATGTGTTTTATCAAAACCAATTGTTTTGTACAGTTACATATTGTTCATTATGGCTGCTTTCCACTCCACAAGTTATGGATGGAAGATTCCCATATGTGTACCATAGCCCAAGAGCCCCGTTTTCGGTGGCAAAAAAAAATAAAAGAGTGACATGTGGGAAATCAGGAAGGGCTAGCAGCTGGGGGCGGAGCTATGATGTTGCAAGCATGCTCAGTAACGTTAGGGTTTAGACCAATAAATGCCATTATTTGGGCTTGAGCTAGCGTGGAAGTTTTTGATTGGTTGAAAAACTGCCGCGGGGTAACATGGGAACTGTAGTTTTGTACTGTTTAATAAAAAGGCTTTGCTGGGTGCGGCAAGCAAGGAGTCTCCTCCATTTTGTGCACCAGATAGAAGCGTCTGGGGTCTTCTTTTCAATCCGCCTTGGGGCTTGCTGGTCAGGCTTTTTTTGGCTGGTTCCCACACTTTGAATTCTGCCCGATAACTGATTGCAGTGGAGCTGCTTTATTAGGGGCTGTTAATGTGATCTCTGTAACTCTGTTCCACCATGGATGAGTGAAGGAAGGCCTGTGTCCTGCCAGGTTTTATAAGATGTGTTCGCTCCCCAAACATTTTCCCACACTCCAGGCATTCGGAAGGCTTCTTCCCTGTGAGGGCTATCGTTGAGATTTATCATGTCTGGAAGAGAACTTCAATATATATCGCTTGCACACACACAGAGTATCCAGAAAAATCATATGGCAGTGTATTAGAAATTCTGTTCCAATATATACAAAGCATCCAACACAGAATTACATCAGCAAGACAGTTTAACATGGCAATAGACAGTACAAAGTGATCTGACTTCCACTTGTAACAACTCTCGTATACAACTCTTGCAGCAGTCACGGAATACATTACATCGTTGGACATAACATCAAGTTACATCAGCATAGACCAGCTGTACCAAATTATATCATTACACATTATATCAGATAAATTCATATGTATCCAATCAATAACTGGTATATATTGTACATTTCTATACTGCCTGTCTTCCCAATTGAATTCTGGGTGGTATACAACAATTACAGAAATATAAACCCAAATATCAAGCAAATGAACCAATTCAAAATGACAATAATAATTTGCAAGATGATGGAACAGAACAAAAAAACCAAAACCCTAATGGCCGCCAAATGCCTCTCTGAAAAGAAAGATCTGAAGTTCTTTTTTGAAGTCCAGCAGGCAAGGTGAATCTCTTTTTTTTTATTAAATTTTAAGCTGCATACAAACAACATAAGGAAATAAAAAACCTACAATAAACAATATAAGTGTACTCCCATTCCACGGGACCATCCATGCATTCTTATTCGTTGCTCCATCTTCTAGTAATCTTCTTAAAGTTCTCTTCTCCAGAATTGTCATGAGATATTCGTGGACTCTTTCCCTTTTCCTTCGACTAATACATAATCTATAAATTTACCCCAGATATCATAGAAAATGTCTTTTTTCATTTCTCCTTGTTTGACCTTTAAACTGCAAGACAATTTATCGTTTATAGCTATATCCCAAAGTTCATTATACCAGTCTTCCATCTTGAGTTCTAGTTTTGACTTCCAATTTTTTGCTATGATTAATCTAGCAGCAGTCATAAGATTTGCTATTAGTTCTTTTGTTGTAACATCATAATCTTTGCTTGTTAACAATGATAATAATGCTATCTCTGGATTACAATCTATGTCTATCTTAATCATATTACTTAGCTCTAAAAACACTTTTCCCCAGAACTTGTGGACTATTTCACATTCCCACCAAAGATGCAAATATGTGCCAAGCTTTTTTTCACATTTCCAACATATCTTAGAGTAACCAGAATTCATTCTATTCAGTCTAATGGGGTTAAATACCATCTAGAAACCAATTTAAAATAGTTTTCTTTTATCCTGACCGATAATGATCTCAAAATTCTCATATTCCAAATTTTCATCCAGTCTTCTTTCTTTATCTCTACATTGAGATCTTGGTTCCAGATTTCTCTCAAGGTATTTAACTCCTTCATTTCCAATGATTCCCCTAATATTTTATATATTTTACGTGTTGTTCCTTTCTCTGAATTTTCCTGTTCAGACTCGAGCGATAATAGGAAGTGTTCAAATTTTGTGCACTCTCTGGTTTGATTATTTCTTTTTCCCCAGTCCTTTGTCCATTTCCCCAATTGAATATAATTTAATCATGTTAAATCATGAATTGTTTTAATCTTGAGCATCCAATTCTTTAGTCTGGCTATTTTCTTAATTTTAAATAACTCCAGATAATGCTTCAAGTTGACAGGGAAGTTTTCCAAGTCAGTAACTAAAGCCAGTGGGGATCCCTTTGGAGACAAAATTTTTCTCCATGTAGCAATTAGACTATTCAAAAGTGGGTTATCAATCTTTACTTTGTTTTTGACTTCCGTGAATAAAAATTTATTTATTTCCCCCTTTATGTCCGAAGATTCTTGCTCCCACCATATTAGCTTCTGTGGTTTAAAAAGAATTTCCCCCAAAGAACTGAGTTGATTGGCTATATAGTAATTTCTTATATTGGGTATACCTATTCCTCCTTCTTTCTGGGATCTATACCACAAACTTTTATTTATTCTTGATTTTTTTCCTGCATTGCAAAACCTATTTATCATGTCTTGGAGAGTTTTAAGTTCCTTTTCTAAAAACTGAACTGGTAACATTTTAAAAATAAAGTTAATTTTTGGAAGTATTTTCATTTTTATCAATGCAATGCTACCAAACCACGATCATTTTAATTTAGAGTAGGATAATAGTTTGTTTTTCATCTCTTCTTTTAATTTTAAAATATTTCTTTCTTTAGTTTTAGTAAATTCTTTATGGAGTTCTAATCCTAGATATTTAATGCTTTTTCCCGTTTTAGGTCCGAATTTTTCAATTATCTTTAAGTCTTGTTTTCCATAATTGAACAATAAACTCTCTGATTTTTGCCAGTTTACACATAGTCCTGTTATTTCTCCAAATTCTTCTAAATGAGTTTTTACTCTTTGAATATTCTCTATTGGGTTTACAATAGTCAAAAGAGCGTCATCCGCGAATAAACTAATTTTAATTGCCCCATCTTTCCCTACACCTTTAATGGATTCATCGTCCCTTATAGCATTTGCCAGGAGCTCTATAACAATACAAAAGAGAACTGGAGAAAGAGGACATCCTTGTCTAGTTCCCTGGCCTAGGGTAATTTGTTCAGTCAATCCATCATTAACTATTATTGAGGAAGTGCCCTTTGAATATAATTGGTTTATTACTCCCAAAAAAGGTTTCCCAAATCCCCATTTTTCTAACAAGATTTTTAATGTGCACTATTGAACGCAATCAAAAGCTTTAAAAAGATCTAGAGACAACATTCCAGTTTTAGTAGTACTCTTTCCCATTTTGTAAAGAACATTCAAATTTCTTCTAATAATATTTGCCATTTGTCTACCTTTAATAAAACCACATTGATCCTCTTTTAATATATTTAGCTATAAATTTATTCATTCTTTTAGCCAGAATTGCAGTAAAAATCTTAGCATCTTGATTTAATAAGGATATTGGTCTGTATGACCCAATGTCCATTAAATTTTTATTAGGTTTTGGTATTAAAATAGTTAAAGAATGGGTCCATGATCTCGGGATTTGTTCTCCATCCAAAATTTCATTATATAGCTTCTTTAATTTGGGTATTAGTACTACTTTAGAAAGTTTATAAAATTCAGGTCCCAGAGCATCCACTCCGGGCGTCTTATTATTCTTTAATTTGTCTATTACCTCGCTTATCTCTTGGTCTGTAATAGGCTTTTCCATTTCCAGCATATCTTCCTGTTCCAATACCCTTTTTAAATTTTTAGTGATGTACCTTTCCATATCCTCCTTGGGTTTATTTTTTGCGGTATATAACGACTGATAAAACTCTTGTATAGCTTTTAACTTTTCCTTCATTTGTGTACATATCTTGCCTGAGGAGTCTTTTATGATCCCTATTGTGTTCTTATCTTGCCTTTTCTGAGCTAGTCTGGCTAAAAGTTTTGAGTTCTTGTTGCTATATTCAAAAAAGTTTCTTTTTAAGTAGATTCCTTTGTGTTTGTTGTAGACCCAAATCTTCTAGCTCTTTTTTTCTTGCTTCAATCAACCTCAGTATCTTATTATCCTTAGTAAAGAAAATTGGGTTTCTAAATCTGTTATTAATTTTTCTAAATTTCTTTTATTGAGTTCTTCCTATTTTTTAATTTTAATATTTTCTTTTATGATAAGGCCTCTGGCTACCGCTTTCAGGGTGTCCCATATGATTGGCGTTTGGCTACCTGCCTTCTCATTTATATCCCAAGTTTCCAACCAATCTTTTTTAACCTTTTCCAGCACTTCTGGATATTGAAATATTTTTAAGTTCATTCTCCACCTTTTAGCTTCTCTGTAATTTTTATTTGTTGCTAAATCGATCGACATTAAAGCATGGTCAGATGTTTTTATGATCTCAATCTCAGTATTGTTTACTTTGGGTATTAAGCTTTGCGAGACAAACACAAAATCTATCCTAGAATAGGTTTTGTGTACTAGTGAATAGAAGGTGTATTTTGTTTCATCTCCTTTCAGTTCTCTCCAGACATCCTTCAATCCTGTTGTGTTTATAAACTTTGCTAGTGTGTCTTGCCCTCCAATCTTCCTTTTTACAGAATGATTTATCTTTAATTTTATCTAAGACCATATTAAAGTCCCCTGCCATTATTAAGTACCCCTTTTTAACAATTTCAATCTGGTCCCAAAGGAGATTGTAAAAGCGACCTTGGTTGACTTTTGGTGCATACAGATTTACCAAAGTATAATAATCTTTCCCCATTAAAACTTGCAATATTATATATCTACCTTCTGAGTCTTTTACCACATTTTCAATAACACATTCACAATTCCTTGAAATTAAGATAGTGACCCCTCTTGCTTTAGATGTGCCAAAGCTTTTTTCATATATATCAACATTTGAAATTTTTAATTCATTAAAACCATCTCTTGTTTGGTGAGTCTCTTGCAAAAAGGCAATATCTATTTTGTGTCTTTTAATCATCGCTTCGATTCTCTTTCTCTTCGAAAATGACCCCAGACCTTTTACATTCAACGTTGCTAATTTTATAAACTTTCCCATAACCTAGTTCTTTTGGTTTCAATATTCTGGAATGGTCCCGTTGTGCACACAAAAATAAAAACAACAATTAATAAAAAAATAACTAAACTAAATCTAATCCTCCACCCTAAAAAACTATCCCACCCCACCAGCTATCATACTATTTAGCATGTGCATCAAGGGGATGGGAGGGAGGAGGTCCGTTCACGGACAATAGCCAGCCAAGATCTCATTTGCTCTTAAGTAACATGTTACTGTAATTTCAAAATTTATTCTACCCCCCTCTAAACCACCCTCTCACCATCACCACCCCCTCAAAAAGGGGGGGAAGGGGGAAGGGAAGGGATAATAAAAAAAACCCCAAGGAGAGAATTAAAAAAGGGGGGAAGGGGGGAGGGAAAGGGGGAGGGAAAGAAGGGAGAAGGATAGGAGAAGGGGGTGGGAGGGGTGAGAGAGGGGGAAGGAGAGAGAAGTAAGCTGAATGAATTTCAAATATTGTTAATCGAAGATTCTAGGAGCCGGAGTAAGAAAAAAGTTCACTGTCCTGATGTTGCCATAGAAGTTCCCGGGGACGAGTGAGGAGAAGCCGAGTCGTCTTGGATATTCCATGCTTCAAGAAGGTGCTGGCCTTCTTCTAGAGAGTGAATTGTGTGCTGAACAGAGCCTTTCCAAACTTTCAAGAATAGGAGGTGGCCCCAAGAGTAGCGATAGTTTTTTTCCCATAGTATGATTGTAACTGGTTTCATCGATTTACGCCAATCCGCAGTTTCTTTGGAGAAGTCTTGATAAACTTGCACAGTTGCATCACCTCTCTTAAGAATATTAGGATTGGCTCTTATTGAAGACATAAGACACTCTTTGTTTACATAAGAGGCAAATCTTACTATCACTGGTTTTGGGGCCCCATCTCTCGAATTGCCCAGGTAATGAACTCTCTCTATGTCATCGTCGTCTAATTGTTTGGGTAGAAAAGAGTTAAGCCAGGTTATAACTTCTTATTTTAATGCCCCCTTCTTTTGGATCACAAAATTAATCAGTTTAACATTCTGTCTTTGAGAGTAGTCCTCGATATAAGTTAGCTTTTTTTTGGTTGTGAGTAAGATCTGTTTCTGAGAGCTAATTTCAGTTTCATTTTTCGTTACACGTATCTCCAAGTTTTTAAACTCTCCTGCCAAATTTTCGAGCCGCTGGCCGTTTAGCTTTATTTCATGTGATAAATCGTGTTTAGTGTCTTGAAGTTCCTTTGAAAGGCCATCAATTCTACGTATCACATCCTGCTGGTTGATACTCATCATGCTGGCTAATTCTGTCCTTATCAATCACATTTCCTTCATGAAGTCTTGATCTGTGGGGGGAGGAGTAGCCTCCCTCTTCTTCTCCGCTGATCCTGTCGCCATTTTTTCGAGCCCTCCCTCGTCCGGGAGCTGCTCGACACGCTGCAGAGCTTGGCGATTGTGTACTGTATCAGGTGGTTTCCTAATCCAGAAGTTTTTTAATTGATACAATTTAGATTGTGGGTCTTCTGATGGCAATTTTAGTGTGATGTTTTAGTATAAGGTTTTTATTGTTGTTTTAATTATTTATTGTTGTTTGATGGTTTTTTCCTAATCCAACCTTTTGGCTGGGGGTTCTTTTTTGCTTTTTTACCCAGCATATAATTAATCAAAAAGCAGGCATAAGAAAGTCTCACTGCTTGCAATCATCTATACAGCTTCCCAAGCAGCCAGCAGAAACAGCTCAAAGGGCTCAGATAGGCAGGCAAAACCGAAAGTAGCTTCGTCGCTAATAAATCAAGTTTATCTACTCTTTGAAGAGACATATATTGCTTCTCCTGTCGCCCCTGAGTAATTTATTAACGCGTTACTCACGGCACCACAGCATTAAACAGTAGTTTTAAGGCTTTTTTCAGATCGCGGCACGGAGCTATGAGATCAGGCTGCCGGCATGTCTGGTGGGGGGACTTCCTCCTGCAAGGTGAATCTCACTCAGCAGTTTCTTCCAAATATAGGGGCGGACACAGACCGGTTTCTAGTAATGGATTTCCTTGCCTCCCTGGGAGCGGCCACATGAAGGGAGTGCGTCTGTGACATTCTGGTGGGTTGGGCCTCAGTTGGCCTCTGGAAGACCCGCTCTGACAGACACTCAGGTCCCAAGCCGTGGAGGGTTTTGTAAGTGAAAACCGGTACCTTGAACCTTAGTCCTTCACGCAAAACCTTTCAGCCAATTAAAAATATTACATTTTAACCTATACATACATAGTATGAAATCTTAACATGGGTTGCTGAACAAAGATTGTGTGGCTTTTACCACACTCCATATTTTTCAAAGGCTTTTCGAATGAGGGGGTCATCAGGTCTGCAGAAAGAGCAACCAGAGTGACAGAAAAAGGCTTCTCAGTTCATTCAAATGGCTTCTCGCCTGTGTGAATTCTGTGATGCTTAGTAAGGCTTTCAGAATCAATGGACCTCTTTCTACATTCCAGACATTCAACTGGCTTTTCAACTGTATGGATTCTGTGATGCTTAGTAAGGCTTCCAGATTCACTGAACCTCTTTCCACACTCAAGGCATTCAAACGGCTTCTCCTGTGTGTGGATTCTGTGATGACTAGCAAGGTGTCCAGCTAGACTAAACCTCTTTCCACACTCCAGACATTCAAACGGCTTCTCGCCTGTGTGGGTCCTATGATGGCTAGCAAGGTGTGCAGCTTGACTAAACCTCTTTCCACACTCTAGACATTCAAATGGCTTCTCGCCTGTGTGGGTCCTGTGATGGCTAGCAAGGTGTGCAGCTTGACTAAACCTCTTTCCACACTCCAGACATTCAAACGGCTTCTCGCCTGTGTGGATTCTGTGATGCTTAGCAAGGCTTCCAGACTGACTGAACCTCTTTCCACACTCCAGACATTCAAATGGCTTCTCACCTGTGTGGATTCTGTGATGGCTCGTGAGTTGTACAGCTAGACTAAACCTCTTTCCACACTCCAGACATTCAAATGACTTCTCGCCTGTGTGGATCCTGTGATGCTTAGCAAGGTGTCCAGCTTGAATAAACCTCTTTCCACATTCCAGACATTCAAACGGCTTCTCGCCTGTGTGGATTCTGTGATGACTAGCAAGGCTTCCAGAATTACTGAACCTCTTTCCACACTCCAGACATTCAAATGGCTTCTTGCCTGTGTGGATTCTGTGATGGCTAGCAAGGTGTGCAGCTTGACTAAACCTCTTTCCACACTCCAGACATTCAAACGGCTTTTCGCCTGTGTGGATTCTGTGGTGCTTAGTAAGGCTTCCAGAATCACTGAACATTTTTCCGCACTCCAGACATTCAAATGGCTTCTCGCCTGTGTGGATTCTGTGATGACTAGAGAGCTGTCCAGCTTGACTAAACCTCTTTCTACACAGCAGACATTCAAATGGCTTCTCCCCTGCGTGGGTCCTGTGATGGATAGCAAGGTTCTCAGACTGACTGAACTTCTTTCCACACTCCAGACATGCAAACGGCTTCTCACTTGTGTGGATCCTGTGATGCTTCGCAAGGTGTGCAGCTTGACTAAACCTCTTTCCACACTCCGGACATTGAAACGGCTTCTCACCTGTGTGGATTCTGTGATGCTTAGCAAGGATTCCAGACTGACTGAACCTCTTTCCACACTCCAGACATTCAAACTGCTTCTCACCTGTGTGGGTTATGTGATGCTTAACAAGGCTTCCAGAATCAATGAACCTATTTCCACATTCCAGACATTCGAATGGCTTTTCACCTGTGTGGATTCTGTGATGGATACCAAGGTGTCCAGCTTGACCAAACCTCTTTCCACACTCCAGGCATTCAAACGGCTTCTCGCCTGTGTGTATTCTGTGATGCTTAGTAAGGCTTCCAGAATCACTGAACCTTATTTCACACTCCTGACATTCAAAAGGCTTGTCGCCTGAGTGGATTCTGTGATGCCTAGCAAGGCTTCCAGAATAACTGAACTTTTTTCCGCACTCCAGACATTCAAATGGCTTCTCCCCTGTGTGGATTCTGTGATGAAGAGCAAGGTATCCAGCTTGACTAAACCTCTTTCCACACTCCAGACATTCAAACGGCTTCTCGCCTGTGTGGATTCTGTGATGCTTAGTAAGGCTTCCAGAATTACTGAACTTTTTTCCACACTCCAGACATTCAAACTGCTTCTCACCTGTGTGGGTAATGTGATGCTTAGCAAGGCTTCCAGAATCAATGAACCTCTTTCCACATTCCAGACATTCAAACGGCTTTTCACCTGTGTGGATTCTGTGATGGATACCAAGGTGTCCAGCTTGACCAAATCTCTTTCCACACTCCAGACATTGAAATGGCTTCTTGCCTGTGTGGATCCTGTGATGGCTAGCAAGGTGTGCAGCTTGACTAAACCTCTTTCCACACTCCAGACATTGAAACGGCTTCTCGCCTGTGTGGATTCTGTGATGTTTAGCAAGGCTTCCAGAATTACTGAACCTCTTTCCACACTCCAGACATTCAAATGGCTTCTCGCCTGTGTGAATTCTGTGATGGCTAGTGAGGTGTCCAGCTCTACTGAACCTCTTTCCACACTCCAGACATTCAAATGGCTTCTCGCCTGTGTGGACACTGTGATGGCTAGCAAGGTGTCCAGCATGACTGAACCTCTTTCCGCACTCCAGACATTCAAATGGCTTCTCACCTTGGTCAGTTTTCCTATGGGAACAAATTGTTGAGGAAGTAGTGTGAGATTTTCCACATTTGGCACCCTCAGTCTTTTCCTCTCCTTTGGATGTTTTTGGAACTGCTTGGTCTTCCTCCTGAGAAGACATAGTTTTGTTCAGCTTTACATCTCTCTGTTTTCCTCAAAGCTTCTTCCTTCTGGTTTGATTCTCATTACCCTCTTTTGCATCTGAATATTCAATCTCCTCCTCTGGCGCTTGGTGTCCTCTTTTATTTGTTCTGTACAGCATTTTTGAGCCTGGTGTGTGAAACCAAGCAGACCTGCTGCTGAGAGAGCAAAACAAACAGAAAGAAGTGAGCACTGGTAAGTTTCTGGGCACTAGCAGTTCAACTAGGACTGTTCTACCTCTGCCTCTGCTAACTTAAAGTGCTCCTTTAAATACAAAGAGCCATTAGTCAGTTAACCAAAGGAAATAGTTAGAAGCTTCTTCAAACACAGGAAGCAGGGAGTGGTGCCAGATTTCATTTAGACATCAACGGATGAAAATAATACTATATTATTTCTAGATTTGTAGCTAGTAAAACTAAATTTTCAATGCCCAGAATACTACACTCATTAAAATGGAGTCTGAGGGAGCAGCTGTACTTACCTGTAACACTTGTGCCACATTTGTCATCTTGACAAAGCGCATGGAGAGCTACACTTGCTGCAAGTGCAAGCTAGTTGCACTACTAGAAGAGAAGGTCCACCAACTGGAGGCCTGCATATCAGACCAGCAACAAATAAAGGAGCTTAATCTGATCCTGGACAGTGTGCAATGGACTACCCAGGACAAAGAAGAGACAGGGCACACTTCTGAGGAAGAAGTCACTCAGGAGGTAGATGTGTGGAGGAATGTGACTCAAAGGAGTAGAAGGCCAGGGGATCCTTCAGAGAGTCTCAAATTGCAAAATCAATTTGAGGCTCTCTCGCTCATCACACCTCATGAGGCATGCACAGAGGAACAACTGGTTCCACCAGAGGATCTCTCCCTCATTGCAATTGATGAGATACAGGATCAGGTGCATGTAGATGAACAGGCTGCAGGAGAGAGGCTCCTTGTACTAGGGGATTCTATTAGTAGAAATACAGAGGGATGGATTTGTGATGAGCATGATAACCGTATGGTCACTTGCCTGCCAGGTGCAAAGTTTGCAGACATCACGAGAAATCTAGATAGCTTGTTAGAGAGAACGGGGAAGGAGTCAGTGGTCATTGTACACATTGGTACCAATGATGGTGGGAAGATGAAGCGGTCAGTCCTCTAAGCCAAGATTGAAGTTAGGAAGAAGATTAAAGTCCCGGACTTCCAAGGTAGCATTTTCAGAAGTGATGCCTGTTCCTCGTGCAGGACCCACCAGGCAGGCAGAGCTCAGAAGCTTCAATGTGTGGATGAGGCAATGGTGTTCCTCCAGTTTGTGAGGAACTGGAGAACATTTTGGGACAAGCCAAACCTGTTCAGGAGGGATGGGTTGCACTTGAATCATGATGGGACCAGATTGCTGGCACTCAACCTCAAAAAGGCTGCAGAGCAGCTTTTAAACTGATAACTGGGGGAAAGCCGACAAGAGCTGAGTGGCATCTGGTTTGGAACACCTCATCCCCGTGGAATGAGGTTGGAGAGGGGAGAGAATCACATAGAGATGACATAGCAGGGATTAACACTGGGAGAATAATGGAATGTGATAGTTTGTCTACTGAAAATAAAAGCTGTGGTGGGGGAAAGAACAAAGCAGCAGCTGTTGTTGGGGGGCCCACTGTACAGGTGCTGCTATGTAAATGCTCGAAGCCTCCGAGCAAAGATGGGAGAACTATAATAGCCATAACAGAAACCTGGTGGAATGTGGAGAACCAGTGGGATACAGCAATCCCAGGCTATAAACTCTATAGAAGAGATAGAGAGGGGCGGGTTAGGGGTGTGTGGCCATCTATGTCAAAGAAGGGGTAAAATGCAGCAGAGTGGAGATTGACACAGGGTCTGACTCCACTACAGAATCACTGTGGGTTAAACTACAAGGTCCACGGAGCAATGTGATAGTTGGGGTATACTATCATCCACCAGATCAAAAACTTGAGGGGGACCTTGAAATGAGGAGACAAATCATGGAGGTGTCTAAGAGGGATAGGATAGTAATCATGGGGGACTTTAATTATCCCCACATTGATTGGGCCAATGTGAAGTTGGGGCAAGAAAGAGAAACCAGGTTTCTTGACATGCTGAATGACTGTGCCTTAGAGCAACTTGTCATGGAGCCCACCCGAGAACCGGCAACTCTGGATCTAAGACTGTGTGATACTCAGAACCTACTCAGGGATGTGAACGTCACTGAGCCTCTGGGGAACAGTGACCATGCTGCAGTTTCCTTTGCCATGCATGTTGGAGGAAGAGTGTGAAGCAATTCAGACATAAAAACCCTTGATTTCTCAAAAGCAAACTTCCCTCAGATGAGGAAACTAGTTAGAAAGAAATTGAAAGGGAAGATTAAAAGAATCTCCAGAGTGCACGGAGACTGTTTACAACATTGGAAATAGAGGCCCAGCAGAAGTGCATACCACAAAGAAAGAAAGCTCATGTAAGTCTAATAGGGCACCAGCATGGTTAACGAGTGGAGTTAGAGAGGCTCTAAAGTGCAAGGAGAGGTCTTTCCATAAATGGAAATCTTCCCCAAATGAGGAAAATAAAAAGGAACACAAACTCTGGCAAAAGAAATGTAAGAAGATGATAAGATGGAGCCTTGTGGCGCAGTGGTTAAATGCCTGTACTGCAGGTAAAACTGTGCTCACGACCTGGGTTCAATCCCTGGTAGCAGGCTCAATGTTCACTCAGCCTTCCATCCTTCCAAGGTCGGTAAAATGAGTACCCAGCTTGCTGGGGAGGGTGCAATGTGTAGCCTGCACACTGTAATTAAAATTCTAAACTGTCCAGAGACTACTTGTAGTGGTATGGGACGGTATATAAGCAGAACACTTTAAAAGAGCCAAAGGAAGACTTTGAGGAACGCATGTCTAGCAATATAAAGGGTAATAAAAAAGCTTCTTTAAATATGTTAGAAGTAGAAAACCTGCTAGATAACAAGTTGGCCCTCTGGATGGTAAGGGAGGAAAAGGGGAGGTTAAGGAGGACTTGGAAATTGCAGAGAAATTAAATGAGTTCTTTGCATCTGTCTTCACAGCAGAATACCTTGGGCAGATTCCACTGCCCGAATGGCCTGTCTTGACTAAAGAATTAAATCACATAGAGGTTAAAAGAGAGGATGTTTTAGGACTAACTGACAAATTAAAGATCAACAAGTCACCAGGCCAGATGGCATCCATCCAAGGGTTATTAGGGAATTGAGAAATGAAATTGCGGATCTCTTAACGGTAATATGCAACTTGTCTCTTAAAATGGCCACAGTGCCGGTGGACTGGAGGATAGCGGATGTCACACCAATTTTTTAAAAAGAAAGGACGGGGGACCCGGGAAACTACAGGCCAGTTAGCCTTACATCTGTCCCAGGGAAGATGGTAGAAAGCCTCATTCAAGAGAAAATCTTAAAACACATAGAAGAACAAACCTTGCTGAGAGAAAATCAGCATGGCTTCTGTAAGAGTAAGTTTTGCCTTTCAAATCTTTTATAATTCTTTGATAAGGTCAACAGGCATGCAGTTTTGGGTGAACCGGTGGATCTTGTCTATCTGAATTTTCAGAAGGCCTTTGACACAGTCCCTCACCAAAGGCTGCTGAGAAAATTGCACAGTCAAGGGATAAGAGGGCAGGTCCTTTTATGCAGTGTTCCCCAACCCCCGGTCCGCGGACCGGTGCCGGTCCGTGGATGAATCGGCACCGGGCCACCGCCCCGCCACCCCCCGCAATCGCCCCCCCGCCGCTGCGACCCGTCCGCAATTGCCCCCGCTGCTGCTGATCCTCTGGCGGCGGCGGCGGGAGGAGGAGGAGGAGGAGGCTCGTCGGTGCCGCGAGGGCGCTTCCCGGCGCGGCCGGGCGGGTGCCGTGCGCAGGGCGCTGGGGCCAGGAGCTGCGTGCGGGTCTCGCTGCTGGCGCCCCGCTCGCTTTCCCCGGCGGAGGAGGAGGCCCATGGCGGCGGCGGCAGCAGGAGCAGGAGCAAGCGCGGCGCCAGGAGCAAGACCCGCGCACAGCAACCGCCCGCCCACGCCGGGAAGCGCCCTCGCGGCACCGACGAGCCGCCACCGCCTCCTGCTGCTGCTGCTCCTTCTCCGGTTCCGCCTCCTCCTCCTCCTCCTCCTCCCGCCGCCACCGCCGGAAGAGCAGGAGCAAGCGTGGCGCCAGCAGCGAGACCGCGCGCAGCTCCCGGCGCCGGAGGAGGAGGTGGGGGCCCGCCTGCCCAGGAGCCCCGGGTTCCCCCCCACCCCGCCCGTGTGTGGGGGGGGAGTGGCACGCCCGACGCCCAAGCTGGTGAGTGCCGCCGCCACTGCTCTCGTGCCTCCCCCTCTTCCTTCCCTCCCATCCTTTGCTTCCACCCCCCCTTTTGCCTCCCTGCCGGACCCCCCTTTCGCATTCCTTTATCTCCCCCCCTTCCCCCCCCCACCCCCAGCTTTGGGCCACAGAAAAATTATCAAAAATTTCCCGGTCCGCGGGGATAAAAAGGTTGGGGAGCACTGCTTTTATGGACTGAGAACTGGTTGAGATCCAGGAAACAAAGAGGAGGTGTCAATGGGAAATTTTCACAATGGAGAGAAGTGAAAAGCGGTGTGCCCTAGGGATCTGTCCTGGGACCGGTGCTTTTCAGTCTGTTCATAAATGACCTGGAGACAGGGATAAGCAGTGAGGTGGCCAAGTTTGCAGATGACACAAAACTTTTCCACGTGGTAAAAAACAGAAAAGATTGTAAAGAGCTCCAGAAGGACCTTTCCAAACTGAAGGAATGGGCTGTGAAATGGCAAATGTGTTTTAATGTAGCCAAATGTAAAGTAATGCATATTGGGGCAAAAAAATCAAAACGTTATCTATCAACTCATGGACTCACCTCTGAGCTCTCCGTGACGGACCAAGAAAGAGATCTTGGTGTGTTGGTGGACAGGTCCCTGAAGGTGTCTACCCAATGTGTGGCAGCGGTGAAGAAAGCCAATTCCATGCTAGGGATTATCAAAAAGGGGCTAGAAAATAAAACAGGCAACAGTATAATGCCATTAGACATGGTCCCGGAGCGGCAAAATTATCATTTCCATTTTCTGTTTTCGTTTCCATTAAGTAACGGAAACGGTAACGATAATTAAGCTGCTCCAGTTCGAACCTGAACCGAAAAAAAAATGGTTGGTTTTTTCGTTTTCGTTTGTGGCATCGCGGCGATCACGCGATGCGACGCACAGAAACAGTTTTTAAAAGTTAAAAAACTAAACCCGACTCCCGGCCAAAAAAGTAGGCGAAAATATGCCTGCCTGAGGCTTTGCCACCTACCAGAGGGGTGGTTTCTGGGGGGGGGTCCCAGGCCTTCCCCCCGCCTCTCCTGTCCTGGGCTGCTTGCACCAGGCTGGGGGGGGTCATCCTCATCGTCTCGCCATGCCATGCCATGCGGTGGGGGGGATCCAAAATGGCGACCGCAATTTTTATTTACACACCAAATCACCACAGAAACGTGTGAAATTTGTTTATTTTAAATGCCTGAACTTTAATTTAATAGTAGCAGCAGTGGGTTTTTTATAGCAATAAAACGTCGCATTGATTTTATTTTATTTTATTTTTTATTTTTTGAGACCTGCCCATTTGGGCTGGGCATGGGCTGGGACCATGCAAATTTTTTGAACAATTCCACCAATGGTATGGCCAGGTTTTGACGGACACTTCTGGATGTCTCGGAGGGCATAAAAATCCGAGGCACCTTCCAGAAACCACAGTCGGGTCGGATGTGGTTGAGGGTGGAGTGCTGTGGCTCCTGCTGGCTATCCAATCTTGATTAATATTGGAGAAGGGAGGCCTGGGTGGAGGCTTTAGGCTTTTAAGTTAGGCAGGCAGGGAGGGAATTGATTTTATTAGAAAATAATTTCTTTGACTGGGAGTGGGAGGTGTGGATTTATTTTAAAAATATATTATATACTACTATTTATTTTCTATTTTACCAACTTCAATTTGCTTGCACACACACACATTTGGGGTACAAGCCAAGAACAGAACCTCTATCCTAAGTGGAGAATATTTTACAATATTTTACAATATTATTTATTTAGTTTACTAATTAATTACTTCAGAAAATTATTTTTATTTTATTCCCTGACTACAACTAATACTAAACTACATTTTTTTTAACTTACACCCCAATATCTTTCTTGGGAGGGTGCTGCTGCTGATATCAGCCTTACACAATATTATTGATTCATTACTCCACTGTTTGTTTGTTTACATACAAGAATAAATAAAAGTCTATGGTATAGATCTCAGAAAGAAGGAGGAATAGGTATACCCAATATAAAAAAATATTATATAGCCAATCAACTTAGTTCTTTGGGGGAAATTCTTTTTAAACCACAGAAGTTATTATGGTGGGAGCAAGAGTCTTTGGATATAAAGGGGGAAATAAACACATTTTTATTCACGGAAGTTAAAAACAAAGTAAAGATTGACAACCCCCTATTGAATAGTTTAATTGTTACATGGAGAACATATAGGAAAATCTTGTCTCCGAAGGGATCCCCACTGGCTTTAGTTACTGACTTGGAAAGCTTTCGAGACAACTTGAAGCATTATTTGGAGTTATTTAAAATTAAGAAAATAGCTAGACTAAAGGATTGGATGCTCAAGATTAAAACAATTCAGGATATAAAAAATATTTTGCAACCCAGTGATTTAACATGGTTAAATTATATTCAACTAGGAAAATGGATAAAGGACTGGGGAAAGAGAAATAATCAAATCAGAGAATGCACAAAATTTGAACATTTCCTACTATCGCTTGAGTCTGAACAGGAAAATTCAGAGAAAGGAGTAACACGTAAAATATATAAAATACTAGGGGAATTATCAGAAATGAAGGAGTTAAACACCTTGAGAGAAGTTTGGAACCAAGACCTTAATGTACAGATAGAGAAAGAAGACTGGAAGAAAATTTGGAATATGAGAATTTTGAGATCATTGTCAGTCAGGATAAAAGAAAACTACTTCAAATTGGTTTCCAGATGGTATTTAACCCCAGTAAGACTAAATAGAATGAATCCTGCTTACTCTAAGATATGTTGGAAATGTGAAAAAGAGCTTGGTACTTACTTGCATCTTTGGTGGGAATGTGAAATAGTCCAAAGGTTCTGGAAAAAGTGTTTTTAGAGCTAAGTAATATGATTAAGATGGATATAGATTGTAATCCAGAGATAGCATTATTATCATTGTTAACAAGTAAAGATTATGTTGTTACAACAAAGGAACTAATAGCAAATTTTATGACAGCTGCTAGATTAATTATAGCAAAAATTGGAAGTCAAAACTAGAATTCAAGATGGAAGACTGGTATAATGAACTTTGGGATATAGCTATAAACGATAAACTGTCCTGCAGTTTAAAGGTTAAATGAGGAGAAATGAAAAAAGACATTTTCTACGATATCTGGGGTAAATTTTTAGATTATGTACTAGTCGAAGGAAAAGGGAAAGAGTCCACGAATATCTCACAACAATTCTGGAGAAGAGAACTTTAAGAAGACTACTAGAAGAATAGAAGATGGAGCAACGAATAAGAATGTATGGATGGCCCCGTGGGATGGGGGTGCACTTATATTGTTTGTTGTAGTTTTTTTTTACTTTCATTTTTTATGTCGTTGTATGTAGTTTAAAATTTAATAAAAAAACATTTAAACAAACCCACAATATTATTGATTCATTACTCCATTGTTTGTTTGTTTACATACATACACTTGTTGTGTTGTGTGTGCAGTTGAACACACAGGCAGGCACATTCCATTTTAGTGCATCAAGTTGAATTCAAAAAATTATTTCTACTTTATTCCCTGACTACAACGAATACTAAACTATATTGTATTTATTTACACCCCAATATCTTTCTTGGGAGGCACAGTACCTCTACTCATGTGGCTGAAGCCACCTGTCCAGCTGCTGCTGCTGCTATCTGCCTTACAATATTATTTATTCATTACTCCAGCTCACTGTTTGTTTGTTGTGTTGTGTGTGCACTTGAACACACAGGCAGGCACATTCCATTTCAGTGCATCAAGTTGAATTCAGAATTTAGAAAACTATTTTTATTTTATTCTCTGACTGTGCCTGCATGCACTGCAGTTTTGCTGACTGAGTGCTGAAGAAGGGACGAGCAGTTCTTCTGGACTTCCAGTCTGGATTTTGTTTCATTTCAAATACTACCACTTGTTTTCTAGTTTTTCCTCCATTTCAGTGGATCAAGTTGAATTCCAAATTTAGAAAATTATACCAAGGGCCAGCAGGGCAACATTGAAAGATCGTACAAAAGAACACAGTGTGATAGTAAGCTTGTGGGTCAAAAGGATAAGTTTATTAGATTAGTTTGTTACTTAACACAAATATAATAAGAAAATATATTTCTAATACTTTTGAGAAATAACAAAAATGAGGAGGGGTGGCAGAACCAGAGGGAAGGGCAGGGGGACCCCCACTAAAATAAATAGGGGCACATTTCTGAAGGAAGGCACAGGAAGTAGTGCAGATAGTGATATTGCTGCCACTCCCTCTCCAAGGTGCAGCTGCACAACCAGCACGACCGGACCATCTTCTGTCACTGAGGGAAGCATGGATGACTGCATGCAAGCCGCCATGCTTTGACATGGACACCCCCTCCCCCGTTTATCAGGAAGAAGACGAGGACTTGGAATCAGAAATGGGCTCTTTGCATCTACATATGCCAGATTCTGAGGACCTGTTGGCAGGAACAGAAGAAAGGCAGGCTTCAGGCAGTGATGGAAGGAGCAGCCCTCTTTCCACCCAGAGTACCACCAGTGACAGCAGCAGTCAATTGTCCCAGCAGGGCACAAGCCACACCACCACCAGCACAGCAGTGGCAGGCAGTACCAGAGGGAGCAGTACTTTCCATAAGCCTCGCGGGTCTCTCTGGGAGCATTTTGAGAACAGCCCGGAAGATTCGAGGCTTGCGGTGTGCAAGAAATGCGGGGTGGTCGTGCGCAGGGGGAATGACCCTAAACACCTCTCAAGTGGCTTGCGTAGGCACCTCATGCGAAGGCACCCTGGGACTCTGCCTGGAACAGTGTCAGGCCCTGGTTCCTCAGGGAGGAAGAGAGGGGAAGCAGGCATGGGGAAGGACTCCAGAGACAGCTCCGCTGAGAGTGGGACGAGGCAGGCCACTCTGCAGGAAGTGGTGCCGCTGTGTGGGAGTTTTGTCAGCCAACGAAATAGGGCCAAGGCACAGGAGACCACCACTCGCGTGGTTAGTGAAATGGTGGCCATGAACGGGTTGCCCCTCTCCTTTGTGGAGTCATCAGGCTTGAGGCACCTGATGAAGCACGTGCCTCCATGGTACGAGCCTCCATCCCGGCGTACCTTCATCAGGTGGGTGATTCCCTCCCTTTTTGAGTCCATCAGGGACATGGTCCGGGCCCTGCTGCAGGGGGCCAGAGGAAGGAAGATCACTTCTGACCTCTGGACCGGTGGGCACCACGGATACCTCTCTCTGACGGCTCATTGGTGGCAACCCAAGGAGGTCCTTGACACCAGGGCATCCCAAGAACAGCTGCAGTGGGAGCCACAAGGGAGCACCCCAAGAGGGTACTGGCTGGTGCTTCTCCAGGCACAAAGCATGGAGGACAGTGCCAAAGGCATCCACATTCCTGAGGCCCTCAAGACGGCACTGCAAGAGTGGGCACCCGAGGGGCAGGTCAATTGCGGATTTATGGTTACTGACGCAGGCCGTAACATGATCAACACGGTTGATAGGGCAGGGCTCCATGGCATCGTGTGCACAGCACACAAACTGCACCTAGTGGTGGGCGATGCCATTGGGCTGGGAGCACCAAAGGACTCCTGGGATGAGGGGACCCTGGAGACCAAGGCCTTGCTGGACAAGTGCAGGAAAATAGTCGGGCACTTCTCACGCAGCGTCAAGGCCTCCAGGATGATGCGTGAGAGGCAGGCGGAGACGGGTCGACCAGAGCATGTTTTGATCCAGGACATGACCACCAGGTGGAACTCCACCTACAAAATGGTCAAGTGCCTGGTGGAGCAGAGGCAAGTGGTGGAATATGTCATGTCCCACACTCCCGTCCTGCCTGGGGGAATGGTGTTAGACATTGGTGCTACTGAGTGGCTCACCCTCTCCCAGATGGTGGGTATCCTGGAGCCTTTTGAGGAGACCACCCACGTCCTCAGCAACTACAATGCCAGCCTGAGCCACGTACTCCCCCTGGTAAATGCCCTTCGCCAATGCCTAGAGGCCGGTATCCGTGAAGAAGCCGATCTTCTCCCAAACAGCAGGGCCTTGGCAGACAGGCTGCTGACCGGCGTGGATACCCGCCTTAGCCCACTGAGGAGGGAAAAGGTGTACCAGATGGCATGCCTGTGCGACCCTCACGTCAAGGGTTCCCTGGCGGGCAGCGCTGCCAACCTAAACTCCTGGAAGATGGAGCTATGCCGTCAAGTCTGCAGGGCTGCCTCAAATCAGGCCCAGGTGTTCCCGGGGGCGCACGGAAGCCAGAGCGATGCAGAAGAGGAATCCTCGCAAGGATCCTCTTCCTCCACTACTGCAGGAGTGTACACACAGAGACCAGGTTCCGCACCAGCATCCAACTACATGGCCTCTGCCCTAGCCATGGCAGTCTCCTCCTCATTGGATGCAAGGGAGGAAGAAGAACCGGACCCCACTCTGACCATGGTGAGGGAGTACATGGCCGAGCCCCTCCAACCCCTCACCTTGGACCCATTCCACCACTGGGCCAGAAAGGCAGACATCTGGCCCGCTCTTTCGACTCTGGCATTGGACCTCTTGTCCATCCCACCCACCAGTGTCCAGAGTGAGCGTGTCTTCTCCCACATAGATGTCCTGAGGCCACGCCGCTCTCAACTGGACCCGGAGACCGTGGAAAGGTTGACTTTCACCCGCTTCAACCTGTCCACATTGGGATTACCCCAACACTCCAAGACCTAGGTCCAAAGTCGTTCTTCCATCAGTTCCTTCCAAACAGGCCTCCGTTGCTCTAACATGCACTACCAGAGCAACACTTATGCCTGCCTGCCTGCAATTATGCCTGCATCCCAGCTTGGCTTCCTCCCTGCAAGCCCAACTTCCTCCCTCCCTCCCTGCCTTCCTGCTTGCCTGCCAGACTACCTGCCTGGCTGGCCCTGTGCCTACCTGCCTAACTGCCCGCTTGCCTGCCTTCCTGCATTCCCACTCAATTTTGAAGGGTTCAATTAATTTTTCTAGGCCTTGCCTGCCTCCAAACCAGGGAGGACCACTCAATGTGTCATTTGAAGGGAATCATACTGTATATGTAAACCCAAGTTTTCTAGGCCTTGCCTGCCTCCACCCCAGGGAGGACCACTCAATGTGTCATTTGAAGGAAATCATACTGAATCTGTAAGCCCAATTTTTCTAGGCCTTGCCTGCCTCCAACCCAGGGAGGACCACTCAATGTGTCATTTGAAGGGAATCATACTGTATCTGTAAGCCCAATTTTTCCAGGCCTTGCCTGGCTCCAACCCAGGGAGGACCACTCAATGTGTCATTTGAAGGGAATCATACTGTGTCTGTAAGCCCAAGTTTTCTAGGCCTTGCCTTGCTCCAAACCAGGCAGGACCACTCAATATGTCATTTGAAGGGAATCATACTGTATCTGTTAGCCTAAGTTTTCTAGGCCTTGCCTGGCTCCAACCCAGGGAGCACCACTCAATGTGTCATTTGAAGGGAATCATACTGTGTCTGTAAGCCCAAGTTTTCTAGGCCTTGCCTTGCTCCAAACCAGGCAGGACCACTCAATGTGTCATTTGAAGGTGATCATACTGTGTCTGTAAGCCCAAGTTTTCTAGGTCTTGCCTTGCTCCAAACCAGGGAGGACCACTCAATGTTTATAATTTTGAACTGGACAATTTTGAACCCTAACCCTAACACAATCTAACCAATGCCTGTATGCCTCCCATCCTAACATTCCACCAGCACAACACAGTTATGCCTGGTTGTCTGCTCTGTCTATATGACTGCCTGCCTGAATGCTTCGCCTGCCTGCCTGCCTTCCACCTTTGTCTGCCTCAATGCCTATAATTCCGCTGCATGTATGGATCTAATAAGCGCTACATAATTAGCCCTGTTTTTATAAGGCTTCCCTGGTCTTTATAGCAGCCCAGGAATATTATTTTCTAGGGTCAGTTTAGGCCCAATATTTCCCCATTGGCCATGGCTGGTCTGAGTGTAGTACACCCTAATACCTGCCTTCCTCGATGCGTTCCTCCCTTCCCTGGGGTTTTGGAGCCACTCTGCTTACAAAGTGGTTGAGATGCACTTTACAACAACCTACCTCAAAGACTGATTAGCAGGGGGCTAGCTCTCCTTACAGCCTTAAAGAAATAGCCGTTTTCTCTTGCATCCACTCTGTCTCCTGGGTTGAAGAAACTCAGTCTCCTGGGGTGGAGAAACTCTGCCTCCAAAGGCAGAAACAATCCTCCCTTATGGCACTTTAGCTTTGTGCCTTCCCTAGCCTGGGTGGGTACCCTGCAAGCCTGTCTTCCTACCTGTAAGCCAGACTGCCTGCTTCCCTGCCTGCCTGGCTGTCGGCCCGCCCCTCTGCCTACCTGCCTGCCTGTCAGGCGCCCGGGACTCCCAGCTTGGAGGAGGCCTTCCAGGTGCTTCTCCTTCAGCCTATCAGTGGTTCAGTGCTTCAAGTTCAGCCTCTGAGCTGACATGCGCCCTGTCGGCCACTCTCCTCGACTTCCCCAGGCAGCAACCCGGATGCCCCCACCTCTAGGCGGAAAATCACTTGAGGAGACCAACTTTAACAGGCACAGTCATCATCATCAACTATTTTGTTTAGAATTGGGGTACTCTGTCCTCCAACATGGGGGGGTTCACTCTCTCCGGTTACAGTCCAGGTTGGGAAATCCCTTTGCAGAAGCAGGGGAGATTCCTTCCAACTAGCACTCCAGCTTTCAAAGGCAGAAGAAACAATCCCTCCCTAACATTTGCACTCTGGCTTCGTGGCTTTCCTGGGTGGACTGTGTCTCCACTGGGCAGTCAGAACTCTCACTAGGTGGCCTCCAAAGTAGGTGGCTGAAAGATTCCTTCCCCGTTGTTCCCCGCAGTTCTGGCTTCATGGCTTTGCCGCGTGTGTGCGTGTACTCTGTCTCCACTGGGTTGGTGGAACTGGTCTCCTTCTCAAGGCTTCCTTGAGAGAGAAAAGTACCAGGCTGAAAGAATCCCTCCCCGTTGTTCCCCGCCGTCCTGGCTTTGTGGCTTTGCCGCGTGTGTGCGTGGACTCTGTCTCCACTGGTTGGTGGAGCTGGTCTCTTTCCTGGAACCTTCGCTGAGAGAGAAAAGTACCAGACCGGAAAGAATCCCTCCCCGTTGTTCCCCACGATTCTGGCTTTGTGGCTTTGCTGTGTGTGTGCATGGACTCTGTCTCCACTGGGTTGGTGGAACTGGTCTCCTCCCTGAAAGCTTCGCTGAGAGAGAAAAGTACCAGGGTGGAAAGAATCCCTCCCCGTTGTTCCCCGCTGTTCTGGCTTCGTGGCTTTGCTGCGTGTGTGCATGGACTCTGTCTCCACTGGGTTGGTGGAACTGGTCTCCTCCTCGAGACTTCCTTGAGAGAGAAAAGTACCAGGCTGAAAGAATCCCTCCCCGTTGTTCCCCGCCGTCCTGGCTTCGTGGCTTTGCCGCGTGTGTGCGTGGACTCTGTCTCCACTGGTTGGTGGAGCTGGTCTCCTTCCTGGAACCTTCGCTGAGAGAGAAAAGTACCAGACCGGAAAGAATCCCTCCCTGTTGTTCCCTGCCGTTCTGGCTTCGTGGCTTTGCCGCGTGTGTGCAGGGACTCTGTCTCCACTGGGTTGGTGGAACTGGTCTCCTCCTCGAGGCTTCCTTGAGAGAGAAAAGTACCAGGTTGAAAGAATCCCTCCCTGTTCTTCCCCGCCATTCTGGCTTCATGGCTTTGCTGCGTGTGTGCATGGACTCTGTCTCCACTGGGTTGGTGGAACTGGTCTCCTCCTCAAGGCTTCCTTGAGAGAGAAAAGTACCAGGTTGAAAGAATCCCTCCCTGTTCTTCCCTGCCGTTCTGGCTTCGTGGCTTTGGTAAAAGCAGAAAAAAGCAGCTGAAGGTGGGCCCACATGTCCTCTGGATCATGCTGAGCGGGAGGGAAGCCTCCGCCCGCAGCCACCTGAGAGAACACTGAGGCCACTTCCTGCGACACGGCAGGGAAGCCGGATGGGGTGGAGGGCAGCGGAGGGTATCTGCCCTGGAGATGGGCCTCAAAATGCACCAGCTGGTCAAGGAGAGAGAAGGCCTGCTCGCTCCATGAGCGAACCGGTCTCCTCGGGGTACTCCAACTGGCGAATGATTCCCCAAGAGATTGAGGGGAACTCATCCAGATGAGTGTGTGTGTGTGGGGGAAGCATCTGAATCTCTGACTGCTAGTTGACCAGGGTGGCATTTGCTTGGCTTTACAAGGAGTGTCATGGGGAGGGGACATTGAGAGGAGTAGACCCTCATCCAGATTTGGGGAGGAATGGAATACTGTGTCTCCTGCTGCCTCTGAGAGGTGGAGGGGAAATGGGATGGATAAAGGCTTCAAAAAATAAAAAAAATAACAGGCAGCCAGACCAAATAGGGTGGCCGGTTCAGTCAGCGTTGCCCAAGAGAAAAAAAAAGAATATTGCATTCTGCTCACTTTGTTTGCATTATTGCATAGGATGCAGTCTTATGCTATGATATATTTATTAAATATATTATTCATCACCCAGTTTAAAGTGTTTTCCGCCTGCTCTGGGTCATTGCGGGACGCCCCCATGCTCTGGGAAGTCAAATCACGCTAAATCTCGGTAGAAACGACAAACGACAAACGAAATGACGAAACAAAAAATTTCCGAAAAATTCTGCAACAAACGGAAACAAAACAAAATAGACCCATTCTGACAAACTGTCAAGCCCCACACACAGAGCACACACACAAACAGGATTCAGTTCTTTGCCAAGATCTTTAGTGGAAAGCCAGGCAAGTTCAAGTCTTTTGTTACAATCAAGTGCCAGATAGATAACAGATTCCAACTCCCAGCAATTACCAATCCAAGTCAAAACCAGAATAGCTCATGGAAACCAGATGCCAAACTCAAGGGAACAGATCAAGCCGTGGTCCAGGAAGCCAGTCCGAAATCAGGAAACAGAGCCAAGGTCACATACAGGAACGTGGTTGCAATTTCAGATGACACATTGCTCCCACACAGAGCTCAAGGTGAGCTTACCAGCTTTATCCCAAAACAGGGAACACACCCTTGCTTCTAGAAAGGCTCCTGCTAGTACTCAGGGCTTCCTGACCTGATTCCACATCTAGCATCAAAAACCCTTTCCCTAGCTCTCCTGGTAGCACGTCTTTGCAGAATCCTGCTCATAGCACTACTAGGGGGAGAAGATATGTTTTCAGCTGAGTCATCAGACCGGAGCTGCCTGCTGACTTGAGCTGCAAGGCTCCTCCAGCAGCTCTTCACCATTTAACCCTACAGAGTCAGGTTCTGTGACAGGCAGGGTCCTGGCACAAACAAAAAATTGAAACGTCATTTTTTCTCGTCATGCCCATCTCTAAATGCCATTATACAAAACAGTAGTAAGGCCACACCTAGAGTATTGTGTACAATTCTGGTCACCGCATCTCAAGAAAGAAATAGTGGAACTGGAAAAGGTGCAGAAGAGAGCGACTAAAATGATTACTGGGCTGAGGTACCTGCCTTATGAGGAAAGGCTAAAACATTTGGGGCTCTTTAGTCTGGAAAAAAGGCGCCTGAGGGGGGATATGATTGAGACGTACAAAATAATGCAGGGCATGAGTAAAGTGGATAGAGGGAAGCTCTTCTCCCTCTCACAAAATACCAGAACTAGGGGACATCCACTCAAATTGAGGGCTGGGAGAGTAAGAACAGTCAAAAGAAAATATTATTTCACCCAGTGCATTGTTAGTCTATTGAACTCCCTGCCACAGCATGTGGTGTTGGTATCTGGCCTGGATGCCTTCAAAAGGGGATTGGACAGATTCCTGGAGGAAAGGTCCATCACAGGTTACAATCCATGATGGGGATGTGTAATGTCCAGGCTTAAAACTGGGGTACTTGAAGGGCCAGATGTATGGGAATGGTATCTGGAGACAGATATTGAGTCCTATGTGCTCTCAGAGGCATCTGGTGGGGCCACTGTGTGATACAGGAAGCTGGACTAGATGGGCCTTTGGCCTGATCCAGCACGACTCTTCTTATGTTCTTATGCTCTTATCTTACCTGCAAAACATAAGGAACCACAAAAACAGAGTTTCAAATCACGTAACGAGCCCAATGCACTGCCATGGTGGAGGCAGGGGAATGAGACACAGCTCCAGGGTAGGCACACCTCCACCCACCTCAGTGAGGAGGCCTATTATGGCACCAGGGAATATCCTGAGGAAAACTAGGGGATTTATCACACTCCTCCTGTGACAATCTTTGAGGAAATGGTTCTCTTCCATGCTGGGAAAAATCTTATGAAGTCCAGGGTGAGAAACGGATGCAAATTGTTCCACAGCCTCCTGCAGTTTATTCCCCCCAAACAATTTATTTATTAAGGAGGTATAAAATACTATATAAATGCTTTCATGTCTTAAGAACATAAGAACAGCCTTCCTGGAACGGGCCCCAGCCCATCCAGTCCAGCATTCTGTCTCACACAATGGGTCACCATTTTCTTCAGGGTATTCCCAAGCAGATGTCTTCACCCGCTTACGATTCCCTGCAAATGGCATTGAGAGATATGTTGGCTATCTCCCCAACCCAGAGGTTGTCCTTTACGCATCCATATTGAGAGCCACTGATGCCCTTGTTCCCCATGAAATTGTCCAATCCTTTCTTAAAGCTGTCAAGGCTGACAGCTGTCACCACTTCTTCTGGCAGGGAGTTCCACAGACCAATGATCCTCAGGGTGAAAAACAGGCGCAAATTGTTCCACAGCCTCCAGCACTTTATTCCCCCAAACTATTTATTTCAAATAGTGCTACCCTGCTTTTCTCCTTAAAAGAGACCCAGTGTGGCTGAACTCTGCTTAGAGGTTTGGGCCTCACTTACCTAGGAGGCATAAAAATACTATATAAATGCTTTCACTCATTAAGAACATAAGAACAGCCTAGCTGGAACAGGCCCCAGCCCATCCAGCCCAGCAGTCTGTCTCACACCGTGGCTCACCATGGTATTCCCAAGCAGATGTCTTCACCTGTGTAAGATTTGGCATTGAGAGATCTCCTGCCTATCTCTCCCAGAGGTTGTCCTTAGGCATCCATGATAGCCATTGATACCCTTGCCCAAGCCTTTCTTAAAACTGTCAAGGTTCCAGAGACCAGTGATCCTTGAAGTGAAGAAGTACTCTCTTATTTGTTTGAGATCAATTACCCAACAGTTTTATGGAGTGCCTCCTAGTCCTATTTATTATTTATTTGTTTTAGAGTAGTTTTATCCACCTTTCTCCTTGGAAAATGACCCAAGGCGGCTTACAGTAATGAGGGATAATATACAGTCCAGTACAATTAAGACATGTTCAAGTATTTGAGAACAAGGAATTGAGGGACATCTTACAGGATTAATAGACAACATTGCATTAAAGCAACACGGCTATAAGTAGTTCTAGTGTTCTGCGATAGGCAAAACAACTTTTCTTTATACACTTTGTCCACACCATGTATGGTTTTATAAACTTCAGTCAGGTCACTTAAGGCACTGTCCTTTAAGACTGAAGAGGCCCAAGCCGTTGCAGCCTCAGATGGTAAGTTGTTCCAGATGGTAAGGAAAGTGTTCCAGTCCCCAAATCATTCTGGTTGCCCTCCTCTGCACTTTTCCCATTTCCATAATATCCTTCTGGAGGGAGGGTGACCAGAACTGTACACAACACTCCAGATGGGGCCTCACTATAGATTTCTAAAAAGGCAAAAATGACACCTGCTGTCTTATTTTCTATACTCTTCCTAAGGATCACTAGCATTGAGTTGGCTTTTTTCACTGCTGCAGCACACTGCGTTGACACCTTCCTTGAGCTGTCCATCAGGACACCAACGTCCCTTTTCTGGATGCCCTGAAGACAGTTCAGACCCCATCAGTTTATAAATGCAATTGAGATTTCTGCCCCACTGTGCATCATTCTGCCCTTACTAATGTTGAAGTTGATGTGCCACTGGTTTGCCCACTCCCCCAGTGTCAAGAGATCCCTCTGGAGCTCCTCTTAATCTCTCTCAGTTTTTACCACCCTGTGTCTGTGTGTGTGTGTGTGTGTGTGTGTGTGTGTGTGTGTGTGTGTGTATATATATATATATATATATGCATGTTAGGGTGGATTCGGGTTTCTTCCCGTGTAGAAATCTGGTTGTTCTGGCGACGTTTCGACGAGGTCTCACTCGTCATCTTCAGGCTGGTGTTCTGGCTTCTTTCTTCTTGAAGCAAAGTGTGGTCTCAGTTGAAGTCCTTCTATAAATACTGCTGGGGGGGTGTGTGGTTTGCTTGCTCTGTTGCTGATTGTAGGTTCCTTTGTTCCTTTGTTCTTTTGTGATCTGCTGTGTGGCTGAGGCGATCGTTAAGGGATTAACTGCTGATGGCTGTTTAGATGGCTGTTTACATGCTGGTGGGTTAGATGGCTGGTGGGTTCTGGCAGTATCCTGGGCTTTGGTGGAGTGGGGTCCTGTGTCTTGTGAATTCATTTTGGTCTGGCTACGTGTCTGTGGTCTCCCAATGTTTTTTTGGGGTGTGTGAGTGTGCTCCATGTGGTGACTGGAGTGGGGTGCCGCAGTAGATGGTGCAGTCGTGGTTTTGTTATTGGATGGTGGTTTCGTTTCATCTGTGGGAAGGGTCTGGGTTTGTGTTTGGTGTGGATGGAAGGTGGTGGCATCTTGTGTCCTTTTGGACCTGGTGTCAGTCTTTGTGACAGAGGCTCGTCTGTTGACCAGGGCTAGTTTCCAGATGTCAGGCAAGCGGGAGGTGTCATCACGTTTATTCATGTTGTTTGGGTGTTTCTCTATTTCAATGGCTTCCATGATTATTCGACTGTTGAAGTGTTCAGTTTTGGAGATGAGTTTGGTTCTTTCAAAGTCAATTTCATGACCTGTTGTTTTTATGTGCTGGAAGAGAGAGGAAGATTTTTCTTCTTTTTTGACTGCGTTCTTGTGTTCTGCGATGCGTGCGCTTATTCTCCTGTTTGTTTGTCCGATGTATGTGGCTGGACAGACTTTGCATGGTATTTCGTAGACTCCTTGGTTTTCTAGCTCAATCTTGTCTTTGGGGTTTCTTAAGATGTTGGCTATTTTTGGTCGGTGCAAAAGGCTGTCTTGATATTGTGTTTGTGGAGAATTTTGCTGATTTTGTCTGTGGTGCCTTTGATGTAAGGGAGGAGGGCGGTGCCGTTGTTCTCTTCTGTTTCTTGGTTCTTGGGGGTGTTTCCTTTTGGATTAGTTTGGTGATGGTGTTTTTTTGGAATCCGTTCGCAATTAAAACATTCGAGAGAGTGTGTAATTCAGTTTTTAGGTGGTCTTTGTCAGCGAGGCGTTTGGTTCTGGAGATGAGGGTTTTTGCTACGGAGTTGATCTGTGCAGGGTGGTGGTGTGATTGTGCATTTAAGTAGCGGTTTGTATGTGTTTTTTTCTGGTAGATGGTATGTCCTAAGGAGCCGTCGGGTTTTTTGTAGATTAGGACGTCCAGGAAGGGAAGTTGGTTGTTGGCTTCTATTTCCATAGTGAATTGTATTTTGGGGTGTAGGCTGTTGAGATGTGTGAGGAAGTTGTTCAGTTTATCTTTCCCGTGTGGCCAGATAACAAAGGTGTCGTCAACATATCTGAGCCAGAGTTTGGGTTTATGTTCGGACTTCTGTAACGCGTTGGTTTCAAAGTGTTCCATATATAGGTTTGCGATGACCGGTGAGAGGGGTGATCCCATGGGTGCTCCTTCTATCTGTTTGTATCTTTGTCCATTGTGGATGAAGTATGTGTTGGTTAGGCAGTGGTTGGTCAGATCTAGGATGTGTTTGGGGGTTGTATTTGTTGTGGATAGCTGTCAAGGCTTCTTGAATGGGCACTTGTGTGAAGAGCGAAACAACATCGAAGCTCACGAGTAGGTCATTGGGTTGTAGGTCTTGTTTCTTTATAATTTCTATGAAGTGGAACGAGTTTTGTACGTATGAAGTGATGGATTCTGCATAGGGCTGGAGTTGTTTGGCAAGAAATTTGGCGAGGTTTTGTAGAGGTGAGCCTATGGAGCTGACTATGGGTCTGAGAGGTGTTCCTTCTTTGTGAATCTTGGGGAGGCCGAGAGCTTGGGGCATCTGGATGATTTCTCTCTGGGGATGATGCTTGGCTTGATTTCTTCACTTAAGGGAGAGGCTTTTATTTTGGCTTTGGTGGTTTTTTTTCCAGGTAGGTGGTGGGGTCTGTGTTCAAAGGTATGTAAGCAGGGTCTTGTAGTAGGTTGGATAATTTGGCTTGGTAGTCGGATGTGTTCATCACCACTGTGGCATTGCCTTTGTCTGCTGGGAGAATGATTATGTTGTTGTCTTTCCTCAGGTTGGAGAGGGCTTTTGTTCTTCTTTGTAAATTGCTTCTGGGTGGTTTGCTGGAGCAGAGGACATTGGTGACTTCGAGTCTGATTTTGTTGGCTTCATCTGGGTTGGTTTTGGTTAGGCTGGCTTCCACTCCCATATGATGTTTTCGGTGGGGATGTGTCTGGGGGCGATTGCAAAGTTGAATCCTTTGGAAAGGACTTTGGTCTCTGCGATGGTGAGTGTCCTGTCTGATATGTTGTGAACTGTTTGTTTCATGGGCTGTTGTGTGGGGGTTGGGCTTCTGGCGTTTTCCAGTTTGTGGAGTTTGTTGGTGTGTGTGTGTCTGTCTTGTGGGAGGTCTCTGTTTCAGCTCTCCAGGCGGCCAGTTGCTTGGATTTGTTCCAGAGTGTTGGGTGGATTTTGTTGCTGAGTTTGAGGTGGAGAGTGAGTAGGTCTCTGTTGGTTTGATCTAGTAGGTATCTTTTCCTGTGTAGTTCGCTTCTGATTAGGCTAGTTCTGTTCTTTTCAGGATCCTTTCGCTGGATGGGGTTTTTGAGTGGAATTTCAGTTGGAAGCTTGTGGGGATCACATTTTTGTCTCGGCAGTTGCGTAGGAATGCAATGTCACATAAGATGGTGGCTCTTCGGACTTCTAGTTTCTCGTAGGTTCTGGTCAGCTGGAAGGTTTCTCTCCCGTAGAGGTCGGATATTTGTTTTCGTAGATTTTCACGGGTATAGGTATGCATGTTAGGGTGGATTCGGGTTTCTTCCCGTGTAGAAATCTGGTTGTTCTGGCGACGTTTCGACGAGGTCTCACTCGTCATCTTCAGGCTGGTGTTCTGGAACTCCACTCCACCAAAGCCCAGGATACTGCCAGAACCTACCAGCCATCTAACCCACCAGCATGTAAACAGCCATCTAAACAGCCATCAGCAGTTAATCCCTTAAGTCGCCTCAGCCACACAGCAGATCACAAAGAACAAAGGAACAAAGGAACCTACAATCAGCAACAGAGCAAGCAAACCACACCCCCAGCAGTATTTATAGAAGGACTTCAACTGAGACCACACTTTGCTTCAAGAAAAAAAGCCAGAACACCAGCCTGAAGATGTGAGTGAGACCTGAAACGTCGCCAGAACAACCAGATTTCTACACGGAAGAAACCGAATCCACCTAACATGCATACCTATACCCCCGTGAAAATCTACGAAAACATATACATATATATATGTTTTCGTAGATTTTCACGGGTATAGGTATGCATGTTAGGTGGATTCGGGTTTCTTCCCTGTAGAAATCTGGTTGTTTTGGCGACGCTTCGACGAGGTCTCAGCCATCTTCAGGCTGGTGTTCTGGCTTCTTTCTTCTTGAAGCAAAGTGTGGTCTCAGTTGAAGTCCTTCTATAAATACTGCTGGGGTGTGTGGTTTGCTTGCTTTGTTGCTGATTGCAGGTTCCTTTGTTCCTTTGTTCTTTTGTGATCTGCTGTGTGGCTGAGGCGATCGTTAAGGGATTAACTGCTGGTGGCTGTTTAGATGGCTGTTTAGATGCTGGTGGGTTAGATGGCTGGTGGGTTCTGGCAGTATCCTGGGCTTTGGTGGAGTGGGGTCCTGTGTCTTGTGAATTCATTTTGGTCTGGCTACGTGTCTGTGGTCTCCCAATGTTTTTTTGGGGTGTGTGAGTGTGCTCCATGTGGTGACTGGAGTGGGGTGCCGCAGTAGATGGTGCAGTCGTGGTTTTGTTATTGGATGGTGGTTTCGTTTCATCTGTGGGAAGGGTCTGGGTTTGTGTTTGGTGTGGATGGAAGGTGGTGGCATCTTGTGTCCTTTTGGACCTGGTGTCAGTCTTTGTGACAGAGGCTCGTCTGTTGACCAGGGCTAGTTTCCAGATGTCAGGCAAGCGGGAGGTGTCATCACGTTTATTCATGTTGTTTGGGTGTTTCTCTATTTCAATGGTTTCCATGATTATTCGACTGTTGAAGTGTTCAGTTTTGGAGATGAGTTTGGTTCTTTCAAAGTCAATTTCATGACCTGTTGTTTTTATGTGCTGGAAGAGAGAGGAAGATTTTTCTTCTTTTGACTGCGTTCTTGTGTTCTGCGATGCGTGCGCTTATTCTCCTGTTTGTTTGTCCGATGTATGTGGCTGGACAGACTTTGCATGGTATTTCGTAGACTCCTTGGTTTTCTAGCTCAATCTTGTCTTTGGGGTTTCTTAAAATGTTGGCTATTTTTTGGTCGGTGCAAAAGGCTGTCTTGATATTGTGTTTGTGGAGAATTTTGCTGATTTTGTCTGTGGTGCCTTTGATGTAAGGGAGGAGGGCGGTGCCGTTGTTCTCTTCTGTTTCTTGGTTCTTGGGGGTGTTTCCTTTTGGATTAGTTTGGTGATGGTGTTTTTTTGGAATCCGTTCGCAATTAAAACATTCGAGAGAGTGTGTAATTCAGTTTTTAGGTGGTCTTTGTCAGCGAGGCGTTTGGTTCTGGAGATGAGGGTTTTTGCTACGGAGTTGATCTGTGCAGGGTGGTGGTGTGATTGTGCATTTAAGTAGCGGTTTGTATGTGTTTTTTTCTGGTAGATGGTATGTCCTAAGGAGCCGTCGGGTTTTTTGTAGATTAGGACGTCCAGGAAGGGAAGTTGGTTGTTGGCTTCTATTTCCATAGTGAATTGTATTTTGGGGTGTAGGCTGTTGAGATGTGTGAGGAAGTTGTTCAGTTTATCTTTCCCGTGTGGCCAGATAACAAAGGTGTCGTCAACATATCTGAGCCAGAGTTTGGGTTTATGTTCGGACTTCTGTAACGCGTTGGTTTCAAAGTGTTCCATATATAGGTTTGCGATGACCGGTGAGAGGGGTGATCCCATGGGTGCTCCTTCTATCTGTTTGTATCTTTGTCCATTGTGGATGAAGTATGTGTTGGTTAGGCAGTGGTTGGTCAGATCTAGGATGTGTTTGGGGGTTGTATTTGTTGTGGATAGCTGTCAAGGCTTCTTGAATGGGCACTTGTGTGAAGAGCGAAACAACATCGAAGCTCACGAGTAGGTCATTGGGTTGTAGGTCTTGTTTCTTTATAATTTCTATGAAGTGGAACGAGTTTTGTACGTATGAAGTGATGGATTCTGCATAGGGCTGGAGTTGTTTGGCAAGAAATTTGGCGAGGTTTTGTAGAGGTGAGCCTATGGAGCTGACTATGGGTCTGAGAGGTGTTCCTTCTTTGTGAATCTTGGGAGGCCGTAGAGCTTGGGGCATCTGGATGATTTCTCTCTGGGGATGATGCTTGGCTTGATTTCTTCACTTAAGGGAGAGGCTTTTATTTTGGCTTTGGTGGTTTTTTCCAGGTAGGTGGTGGGGTCTGTGTTCAAAGGTATGTAAGCAGGGTCTTGTAGTAGGTTGGATAGTTTGGCTTGGTAGTCGGATGTGTTCATCACCACTGTGGCATTGCCTTTGTCTGCTGGGAGAATGATTATGTTGTTGTCTTTCCTCAGGTTGGAGAGGGCTTTTTGTTCTTCTTTGTGTAAATTGCTTCTGGGTGGTTTGCTGGAGCAGAGGACATTGGTGACTTCGAGTCTGATTTTGTTGGCTTCATCTGGGTTGATTTTGGTTAGGCTGGCTTCCACTCCGCATATGATGTTTTCGGTGGGGATGTGTCTGGGGGCGATTGCAAAGTTGAATCCTTTGGAAAGGACTTTGGTGCGCTTATTCTCCTGTTTGTCTGTCCGATGTATGTGGCTGGACAGACTTTGCATGGTATGCAAAGTCTGTCCAGCCACATACCATGCAAAGTCTGTCCAACCACATACATCGGACAGACAAACAGGAGAATAAGCGCACGCATCGCAGAACACAAGAACGCAGTCAAAAAAGAAGAAAAATCTTCCTCTCTCTTCCAGCACATAAAAACAACAGGTCATGAAATTGACTTTGAAAGAACCAAACTCATCTCCAAAACTGAACACTTCAACAGTCGAATAATCATGGAAGCCATTGAAATAGAGAAACACCCAAACAACATGAATAAACGTGATGACACCTCCCGCTTGCCTGACATCTGGAAACTAGCCCTGGTCAACAGACGAGCCCCTGTCACAAAGACTGACACCAGGTCCAAAAGGACACAAGATGCCACCACCTTCCATCCACACCAACCACAAACCCAGACCCTTCCCACAGATGAAACGAAACCACCATCCAGTAACAAAACCACGACTGCACCATCTACTGCGGCACCCCACTCCAGTCACCACATGGAGCACACTCACACACCCAAAAAAAAACATTGGGAGACCACAGACACGTAGCCAGACCAAAATGAATTCACAAGACACAGGACCCCACTCCACCAAAGCCCAGGATACTGCCAGAACCCACCAGCCATCTAACCCACCAGCATCTAAACAGCCATCTAAACAGCCACCAGCAGTTAATCCCTTAACGATCGCCTCAGCCACACAGCAGATCACAAAAGAACAAAGGAACAAAGGAACCTGCAATCAGCAACAAAGCAAGCAAACCACACACCCCCAGCAGTATTTATAGAAGGACTTCAACTGAGACCACGCTTTGCTTCAAGAAGAAAGAAGCCAGAACACCAGCCTGAAGATGACGAGTGAGACCTCGTCGAAACGTCGCCAAAACAACCAGATTTCTACACGGGAAGAAACCCGAGAGCCTTTGTACACGACCCCTAAACTCCGCAGCAAATGGCTGCAAGCTCCGCAGCTTAAAATTGTTTCCCCACCACCTCCAGAGTTTGCAGGAAATTAAGTGTGACCACGCCCACCTAAGCGCGTCCCAGCACACTTTTTTTGTACCTGCTCGAGGAGGGTGAAAATCGCCAGGTCCGGATTTAATCTGGTGAGTGCAGGGCTCTCCTCGCTTCTTTTTTTTTTTTTTTGGCTCCCACCCCTTTAAGAGAAGGGGCGGGATGAGAAAAAAGCAAACAGAAGAGAAGGAATCAGGACGGATGGAGATCCTGGCAGCTTCAGAGGTGAGCCTGCATGTTTTTTCCTCTCTTTCTTCCTCCCTCCCTCCCCTCACGCAGACAGGAGCAAGGAAGTGCGGAGTGGTGGGGAGGAAGGAAGAGCAATGAACCCCTAAGATCTCTGGTCCAAATTTAAGTGGCCAGCGGATCTTAGGGGTCGTGTGAAAAGGCCCTTAGTGACTCCATGTCCTTAAGAGTTTTTCTTGGCAAGAATCCTGGAGTGGTTTGTCAGTTCCTACTCTTGGTGCCTATAGTACCTGGTATTCCCTGGTGGTTGCCCATCCATAATTGCATATTGTGTGATGACTGATTGTAATTCTGTCAGGACTTATTTCCAAAGGCCCCTCTCTGCCCACGGTGCTTCTGAGAGAAGGGCTGGAGAGAGAGAAGGGCCCTTGGGGGGGAAAGCCCTCTGCACATGGGGAGAGAAGCAGGGGGACACAGAGAGCCCGAGTGAGACCTGGGCTCAGATTTTTGCTCAGGAGAAGCAAACCTGGAAGTGGAGGAACTTTAATCTCTTTCCTTCTTGGCCATCTCCCCCTATAATAGAAAAAAAGGGGGGATTCCTTTAAAATCTTGACTGTTGTAAATGTTTTGTTCTTTTTGTAATTTGTATTTATTGTATTTTGTATAAAATTAAAGGCATTTTGGACCTAAATAAATAAATAAATCCTGAGCCAAAGGAGGGGAGTCCGTTCTGTCCCCCCCTCCCTATATATATCTAGCTTCATTTTTCCTGCCACTCTAGGAAGCAGCACTCGGTGCCTTTTCCCTCCCATGGGACCCCCCCTCCCATTTCCCCCCAAATGACCCCCTCAGTGGGAGGGAGATCTGGATTTTGAATCAATCCCTATCCCAAGCTATTGTGCCCTCATGCCTAAAGTCTGCCATTATTGTTCCGATACAAAAAAAAAAAAAACCAAATCCAGAAAACTTGAATGACTTTCGTCCAGTAGCACTTACTTACACCTATAATCATGAAGTGCTTTGAAAAGTTGGTACGGAACTATGTTATTGCCTGTTTACCAGAGGGACTGGACACATTCCAATTTGCCTATAAAAAGAACAGATCAACAGAGGATGTTTTCTGTCAGAACGTTCTCAGAGGGTCCGGTTGGGCCCTTAGACCTCTAATACTCTTAGTACCAACATTGGAACACCACAGGAATGTGTGCTTAGCCCACTCCTTTATATTCTTTACACGTTTAATTGTGTCTATGCCTATCCTAGCAATAGGATCATTACGTTTGCAGACGACACAACTGTGATTGGGCTCATCTCTGGCAAGGAGAGTGAGATGGCTTACAGAAATGAAGTGGAGAGGTTGACCAAGTGGTGCAGAATAAATCACTTGCACCTGAACATAAAGAAAACAAAGGAGCTTGTGGTGGATTTTAGGAGGCAGAAAACTGATATTCAACCACTGGTGATTGATGGGACTGGTGTGGAGAGGGTCACAGGTTTTAGATTTTTGGGCATTGAGTTACAGGAGGATCTGTCCTGGAGTGTCAACACAAGGGGGCTTGCAAAGAAGGCTCAGCAGACTATTTTTCTTGAGAACTTTAAGGAAAAACCATCTTCCACAAAAGCTGCTGCTGGCCTTTTATCATTGTGCAATTGAGAGAGTATACTTACTTACGGGTTATGTGTGTGGTATGGAAGTTGTACCCACCGGGATAGGACAGTGTTGCACAGAATCATAAGAATTGAAGAGAGTATTGCGGGCTGTTCACTCCCCAACCTAGAACAAATTTATACTACCAGGTGCCACTGTAAAGCATTAGATATATTAAGAGATCCATCACATCCTGGTCATTGCCTCTCCGAGTTGCTGCCATCAGGACGGAGATATAGAGTAGTGAGGGCAAGAACAAACCTTCTCAAAAATAGCTTCTTTTTTACAGCAATATTGGCCTTAAACGGAAATTCCGCACTTTGAAGTCAGCTTATTTTATGTCATATTTTAGTCATTTTATATATTATTATGTGTCGTACCTGTTTTTAAATCTATGTGAAATGTTTTAAATGAGTTGAATATAACAACCACAAAATTTCGTTGTTCCTGCAAGGGGGCAATGACAATAAAGATTCCTATTCCTATTCCTACCTTCATTTTTCCTGCAACTCTAAGAAGCCGCACTCGGTGCCTTTTTTTCTCCCATGGGACCCCCTCCCATTTCCCCCCAAATGACCCCCTCAGTGGGAGGGAGATCTGGTTCTTGGCGGGGGGGTTGGGATGGCCTTCTTGAACCCTCCTCCTGCCTCCGGACCCAAAGGAGGGGGGACCCTTCCCTCCTGGACTCCCCCCATTGCATCTCCAACGCCCCCTCCTCCTCCTCCCATATCACCCCCCATTGCACAACGCACCTCCTCCTCCTCTTGCTGCTGGGGGGGTATCTCTTTCCTTCTCCTTCCAGGAACCACAGAGAGCCTTTTGGAGGGGGGGTGGAAAGCCGCACAGAGAGAAGGTGCCCCCCTCCTTCCCTGGGAGCTTTCGTTTCCTGCCACTCTAGGAAGCGGAACTCGCTGCCTTGGAGGAATCCGAAGGACACCCCCTCCCTTCTCTGCCTCCCTTCTGGCTCTGCATGATAAGTAAAGGTAAAGCCCCCCCCTGCCGCACATGCGTGCTCGTCTCCTTTTTTCAAGCCGAAGAGCCAGTGTTGTGCAAGTCCAGGGCCACGTGGCGGGCATGGCTGCAAGGAAACACTTGTTTTACCTTCCCTCTTTTATTTAATTTTTCCCCGCTTTTATTTATTTTAGTGTTTTTCCCTATTCATCTGCTTGCATTTTTACATGATTTTCGAACGAGGCTTGGTTAGGCAGGAGCTGGGGGTTGAACCACAGGAGCTCACTCCGCTGAGCGGCAGCACCCAGGATTTGAACTGCTGAGTTGCAGACTCTTTGCAGCCCACCGTTTCAGGGAGCCCAGGACCCCAAAGGCAGGCAGGGATGGGTGGAGGGATGAAGGGATCCGCCTTCCTCCTCCTCCTCCTCCTCCTCTTGGCCCAGGCAGAATCTGGCCCTGAATCAGAGCCATAGACACCCCTTCTGGGAAACTCAAGGGTTTGGGGTGGGTGGGATGGATGTACAGGCCTTCCTCCTCCTCCTCCTCCTCCCCAGTACCCAGAAAGGGGATCCCCCCACCTTGCACCCCCCCTCCTCTTCTTCCTCTCCTTTCATTTCCCTCTTTCTGCCACATTTGAGTGGGGAGGAGGAAATCCCTTCCCTTGGGAGACCTCCATCCCCCTTTTTCTGAATCCACACCTTAGATTGAAGGATGCCTATGGTCTCCCCTCCTCCACCCAATCATCCTTCTGGTCATCCCAAGAGGAAGCATTGGAGCCAGAATCCCATCCCAAGTGGCTCCTCAGAGGGTCGAGGGCCAGGAGACCAACCCCAGCCACCAACAGGCAAGCATAACCACTCCGTTGCTTCTTGGGCAACTGTTGAGGTCAAGGCCGATTGGAGGACTTCTCCACCAAGAGTGTCCTCTGGCTCCAACCCTAGTTGACAGGGTAGTTGGGGACACTCAGTGCGTGTCTCGCCCATGAAAGGGGACAGAGTTGCAGGAATGAACCTGGAAACCATTCGGTGGAAGAGAAGAAATCCGAACCATCCTCCCAGGAAGCCAACTCAGAGAGTGAGCAGATTGGTTCAAAAAATAAGACAGGGGAAGGGGGGGTTAGGGTTGGGGGGAATTGGACTCTCAAGGGAGGTGGAGGAGGAGGATAAAAGGGTGACTGAAGGATCCTACCTCCCCAGCTCGGAGTGGATCTGGTTAGAGAACCCCTGGAGACCCAGATCGGAAAGACAACTGGGGTGAATGAGAGACCTGGGAGTGGAGGAGGAAGATTGGAGAAGTAAGGCTACGAATCGAGAGTGAACGGAGAGAAAGAGCAGATTGGATCTGGTACCAGATGATGGGTCAGAGAGCAAGGGGGGCCATGGGAGTGCAGAGAACTTAGCCCGGGATGAATCTAGTCCCCGTGTTAACGTTGCCAACATTTATTGATTAATTTATTTTATTTTAGAGCATTTAACACACCCCTTTTCTCCTTCGAAAAGGACCCAAGGTTGCTTCCAGTTATGAGGAACGATATCCAGTCCACTGCAATCAAGACACATTCAAGTTTGAGAACAGAGAATTGAGGGACATCTTTAAGCATCAAAAGACAACATCAACGGTACAAGAGAACACAGCAGCCTAGAAGGCCCTTTCATGTGTACCCACAAGACTCACCTGCCAGGGTGGCAGGATGGGAGCCCTCCATCCCTCCCTTCTTCTGAATCCACACCTTAGATGGAAGGATGCCTGGGATCTCCCACCCCCATCATCCTTCTGATCTTACCACCCATCATCCCAAGAGGAAGCAAGGAGGAGGCAAAGGGGGACAGAAAAGCTGGAGCGTTGGAAATCTTCCATGCAGCCAGGATCCCACCCCAAGTGGCTCCTCAGAGGGTCGAGGGCAAGAAAACCAACCCCAGCCACCAGCAGGCAAGCATAACCACTCCGTTGCTTCTTGGGCAACTGTTGAGGTCAAGGCCGATTGGAGGACTTCTCCACCAAGAGTGCCCTCTGGCTCCAACCCTAGTTGACAGGGTAGTTGGGGACACTCTCCAGGTGTCTCACCCATGAAAGGGGAAAGAGTTGCAGGAATGAACCTGGAAACCATGCGAAATCCGAACCGGCCTCCCAGGAACCCAACGCAGAGAGTGAGCGGATTGGTTCAAAGAATAAGGGAGGAGAAGAGTTAGGGTTAGGGTTGGGGGAATTGGACTCTCAAGTGAGGAGGAGGAGGAGGTTTAAAGCGTGCTTGAAGGATCCTACCTCCCCAGCTGGGAATGGATCTGGTTAGAGAACCCCTGGAGACCCAGATCGGAAAGATTCACGATGCCCAAGAAGGAGGCAGGTAAGAGGAGGCGTATAGAGAACTGGGGTGAAAGAGAGACCCGGGAGTGGAGGAGGAAGATCGGAGAAGTAAGGCTACGAATAGAGCACGAACAGTGAGAAAGAGCAGATTGGATCTGGTACCAGAAGATGGGTCAGAGAGCAAGGGGGTGCATGGGAGTGCACAAAACTTAGCCCGGGATGAATCTAGTCCCCTTGTGAAGGTTGCCAACATTTATTGATCAATCTTAGTTAATTTTAGAGTATTTAACCCCCCTTTCTCCTTCAAAAAGGACCGAAGAAGGTGTCTTGCAGGAATGAGGGACAATATCCAGTCCAATGCAATCAAGACACATTCAAGTATGAGAACAGAGAATTGAGGGATATCTTTCAGCATCAAAAGACAACATCAACGGTACAAGAGAACACAGCAGCCTAGAAGGCCCTTTCATGTGTACCCACAAGACTCACCTGTCAGGGTGGCAGGATGGAGAGAAAGGCCTCTCCTGATCACCTTAACACCTGAGTGGATGCATACTGAGTGGATGCATACCTTGAGGTAGCTATTTTGGCCTACCTCAGGCCATTTTGGGCTTTGTGGGTCAAGGTCAGCCTTTTCTATTGTGCCCGGTAGCTGCTTGGCAGGCGGTGGAGCTCTTTAGTAGGGGATGTAATGTGATCTCTGTAATCTGCCCCAGTCAGCTATCCAGCTGCCTTCCCAGTCAGCAATCTGGCTCCTTTACACCATGGACGGCTGAAGTTATATGTAAAACTCATATGGCAGTGTATTAGAAATTCAGCTGCAATATGTACAAAGCATCCAACACAGAATTACATCAGCAAGACAGTTTAACATGGCAATAGACAGTGCAAAGTGATCTGACTTCAACTTGTAACAACTCCCTTGTATACAACTCTTGCAGCAGTCACAGAATACATTACACCATTGGACATTACATTTACATCAGCATAGATCAGCTGTACTAAATTATATCATTTTTACACAACATTAAGAACATAAGAAGAGCCATGTTGGTTCAGGCCAAAGGCCCATCTAGTCCAGCTTCCTGTATTTCACAGTGGCCCCACCAGGTGCATTTGGGAGTGCATGAGACTAGATATCTGTCTCCTGATAGCACTCACATCTGACCCTTGAAGTACCCGTTTTAAGCCTGGACATTACATATCTTTTCATCATGGTTTGTAACCTATGATGGACTTTTTCTCCAGGAATCTGTCCAATCCCCTTTTGAAGGCATCCAAGCCAGATGCCATCCTCACATCCTGTGGCAGGGAGTTTCATAGACTAACAACACGCTGGGTGAAAAAATATTTTCTTTTGTCTGTTCTTACTCTCCCAGCCCTCAATTTGAGTGTATGTCTCCTAGTTCTGGTATTTTGTGAGAGGGAGAAGAGCTTCCCTCTCTCCACTTTACTCATGCCCTGCATTATTTTGTATGTCTCAATCATTTCCCCCCTCAAGCACCTTTTTTCCAGACTAAAGAGCCCCAAATGTTTTAGCCTTTCCTCATAAGGGAGGTGCCCCAGCCCAGTAATCATTTTAGTCGCTCTCTTCTGCACCTTTTCCAGTTCCACTATGTCTTTCTTGAGATGCAGTGACCAGAATTGTACACAATATTCCAGGTGCGGCCTTGCTATCTTTTGTATAATGGCCTTATAATGTTGATTGTTTATTTTCAATTCCCTCTTTGATAATCCCTAGCATGGAATTGGCCTTCTTCACTGCTGCCCCACATTAGGGAAACACCTACATGGAGCTGTCCACCAACACACGAAGATCTCTTTCCTGATCTGTCACGGATAACTTAGAGCCCATGAGTTGATAGATAAAGTTTTGATTTTTTGCCCCAATATGCATTACTTTACATTTGGCTACATTAAAACACATTTGCCATATCGTAGCCCATTCCTCCAGTTTGCAGAGATCCTTCTGGAGCTCTTCATAACCTTCTCTGGTTTTTACCACACGGAAAAGTTTGGTGTCATCTGCAAATTTGGCCACCTCACTGCTTATCCCTGGCTCCAGGTCATTTATAAACAGATTGAAAAGCACCGGTCCCAGGACAGAGCCCTGGGGCACACCGCTTTTATTTTATTTTATTTTATTTATTTATTTATTTATTTATTTATTTATTTGACTTTTATACCACCCATCTAGACCAAGGGCTACTCTGGGCGGTTTACAACATGTAACAACAAACAAAGGAATACATTTTTACTTCTCTCCATTGTGAAAATTTCTCATTGACACCTCCTCTTTGTTTCCTGGATCTCAACCAGTTCTCAGTGCATAAGAGGACCTGCCCTCTTATCCCCTGACTGTGCAATTTTCTCAGCAGCCTTTGGTGGGGGACTGTGTCAAAAGCCTTTTGAAAATCCAGATAGACTATATCCACCGGTTCACCCAAATCCACATGCCTGTTGCCCTTTTCAAAAAACTCTAAAAGATTTGTCAGACAAGACTTACCCTGACAGAAGCCATGCTGATTTTTCTCTCAGCAAGGTTTGTTCTTCTATGCATTTTAAGATTTTCTCTTGGATGAGGCTTTCCACCATCTTCCCTGGGACAGATGTAAGGCTAACTGGCCTGTAGTTTCCCGGGTCCCCCCTCCTTCCTTTTTAAAAAATTGGTGTGACATCTGCTATCCTCCAGTCCTCCGGCACTGTGGCCGTTTTAAGAGACAAGTTGCATATTACCGTTAAAAGATCTGCAATTTCATTTCTCAGTTCCCTAATAACCCTTGGGTGGATGCATTGTATCAGATCAATTCATATGTGTCCAATCAATAACTATATTTATTTATTTCTATACCACCCGTCTTCCCAATTGAACTCCGGGCGGTATACAACAATTACTGAAAAAGTTAACCAATTAAAATGACAATAATAATTTGCAAGATGGCGGAACAGAACGAAAAACCAAAAAAAAAGAAAAGAAAAGAAAAAGAAAAGAAAAAAGAAAAACCAAACAACAACCCTAATGGCTGCCAAATGCCTCTCTGAAAACCAAGGTCTTAAGCGCTTTTTTGAAAGCCGGCAGGGACTGTGCAATCTCACTTGACAGTTTATTCCAAATGTAGGGGTGGACACAGAGAAGGTCCAGTAATGGATTTACTCCCTGGGCAGTTGCCACCTGAAGTGAGAGCGCCTGCAACATTCTGGTGGGTCGGGCCTCAGTTGACTTCTGGAAGATGCGCTCTGTCAGGTAGTCAGGTCCCAAGCCTTGGAGGGTTTTGTAAGTCAAAACCAGTACCTTGAACCTTATTCGGGACACAACAGGCAGCCAATGCAAATGAGTCAAAACTGGGATGATATCTGACCACACCAACCACCAGTCTGGCCACATTTTCTACCTGATGTAGTCTCCCAATAAGGATCAAGGGCAACCCCACGTAGGGGTTACTGCAATAATCTATCCTTGAGATCACAAGCACCTGCCATATGTTTTAATTTGTTTTTCTTTGATTATGCCTAGTAGAATAGAATAGAATAGAGTTTTATTGTCATTATGCATACACAAGATATGCACAATGAAATTAGAGAGCTATTCCACTACACACTCATACAAAACACCTAAAACACCTAAAACACCATACAAAATATTTAAAACTCTTAAAATTGCTTACAAAATTTAAAATGCTACTTAAAAACTGATTAAAATGGTGCTAAAACTGTCGCATTTAACTTGGATACCGCTCTGTGATAAAAACTGTTCTTTAATCTATTTGTCCTTGACCTAAGAGTCCTGTATCTCCTGCCAGATGGCAACAGTTCAAAAAATTGGTTGCCAGGATGCGAAGGGTCTCTCAAAATTCTAGATGTCTTCCTTGAGCATCTGGAGTTGTATAATTCTTCCAAAGGAGGAAGAGGACAGCCCACTATATTCTCAGCAGTGTTTATGACCCTCTGGAGAGCCCTTCTATCTGCCACTGTGCAACTGGCGAACCAGAGACAGAGGCAGTAAGTGATAGTGCTTTCTATAAAGCCCCGGTAGAAGGTTACCAACAGTTTCTTAGACAGTTGTTCTCTCCTGAGAAGTCTCAGAAGATATAATCTCTGTTGGGCCTTCTTAACCAGTGCTTCAGTGTTGGCACTCCAGGTCAAGTCCTCCTGTAGGATAACTCCTAAGAACCTACTGTCCGTCACCCGCTCTACACAAACTCCATCAATAATCAGGGGCTGAGTGTCTGATTTCCTTTTTCGATAGTCCACTATAAGTTCTTTGGTCTTGTTGATATTTATTATCAGATTGTTGGTTCTGCACCACTGTAGCAGCCGATGCACCTCCTCTCGGTAGGCTGACTCGTCTCCACCAGAGATGAGTCCCACTACTGTTGTGTCATCGGCAAACTTGATTATTTTATTTTCAGGGTGAGTGTGAGTGCAGTCAGAGGTGTAGATGCTAAACAATAGTGGGCTCAGCACACAGCCCTGTGGAGTACCCATGTTGACAGTGAGGGCTGACGACATGTAGTCACCTAATCTGACCCTCTGTGAGCGATTTGATAAGAAATCCATGATCCAGGCACAGATGGAATGACAAAAACCAAGGTCCTTAAGTTTAGATATCAGCTTGTGAGGTATAATTGTATTGAAAGCAGAGCTAAAGTCCACAAAGAGCATCCTTACATAGGTCCCCCGCAGCTCCAAATGGGTAAGAGCAGTGTGCAAGGTGATATCTATAGCATCTTCCGTGGATCTATTTGCTCTGTAAGCAAACTGATATTTATCAAATGTGCCTGGGAGGCAAGAGATGATATGCTGGTGGACTAATCGTTCCAGAGACTTCATTACAATGGAGGTAAGTGTCACAGGTCTATAATAATTTAAGCTGTTAGTAGATGGCTTCTTTGGCAGTGGAACAACAATGGAGGCCTTCAGACAAGATGGAATAGTTGACTGGGCTAGAGACCGGTTAAACACCGGTATACACCACGTGTTCAGAATCTGTAATCAGTTAACTCTGAGAGATAGGCCTTGGCTCAGAATATTTCAGCCAATTTGAAATATTACATTTTCATATATACATGCATAGTATGAAATCTTAACATGGGTTGTTGAACAAGGATTGTTAGTTCCCCCCCCCACTCCAGACTTTTCAGTCTTTTCGAATAAGTGGGTCCTAAGATGTGTAGAAAGGGCAACCAGGATGACAGAAACAGGCTTCTCAGTCTTTGCATTCAAAAGGCTTCTCGCCCATGTGAGTCCTGTGATGGTTAACAAGGCTTCCAGCTCGACCCCTCGACCAGGGGTCCTCAAAGTTTTCACACAGTGGAACTGTATACCTCCCCCCCGACACCACTGGGGGCCAAACCACAGTCCCCCCCCCAAAAAAGGCCAAAATGGAAAAAAGAGGAGGGAGGGGCAAATGGGTGGAGCAATGCCTCCTGCTCTACTTCCTTCCTTAATTGTACCGGGAAGGAGGCAGCAACCCAGGCAAAATCAGCCTACCCATCACCAACTGGGGACAAATGCAGCCCCACCAGCCTCCCACTAACTCAGTCCACCATTTTCCCTTCCCTTCCCCCCCTTCCCTTCTTTCCAGGTTAGAGACCAATGAGGAGGAGGTGGCAACGGCCTCAGCCTCCGGCCATGGATGGGCTCCCACCTTCACTCCCTCACTCCACGGAGAAAAGCAGCAGCCCAGAGGCAGCTGGGTCAGGAGGAAGTAGCTCCATTTTCCCTTCGGTCACCCGCCATCCATCCCTTAATTGGTGCACTGCCATGGCTGCTCCAGCTCGGAAGTCTGGCTGGTGCTGCCTCGGCCTGCCCCCTTCCTTCCTCACAACCACAATAACACAGGCGGCGGTCACACAAAGAAGGCAGGCGGGCAGGGTGGAGGAGGCGCAGGGGTGGGCACTCGAGGTCATGGAGGGAATGGGAGACTTTCCTACAGCCCTCCCGTTTTAAATTGCCCCGCTTGGCGGCAGCCGATGCCCCGACCATCTGGGTGGCGGGTGAGAGGAGCGGGGCACCTTGCCGTGGCCCTCCCACTTTGAACTGCCCCACTAGCCAGCATGCCGATCATCTGGGTGGTGGGTAGGAGGAGTGGGGGAAACGACATAGCCCACCACTTTGAACTGTCTCAGCAATAGAAACAGCTGTGGAGGGTGGCTTGCTCGCGAAGCAGGGAGTAGGTGGGGGTGCATTTGGTCTCCGGGGCCGGATTCAGGACACTGGGGGCCACGTCCAGCCCCTGAGCCTTAGTTTGAGGACACTACTCTAGACATTTAAATGGCTTCTCGCCTGTGTGGATTCTGTGATGTTTAGCAAGGCTTCTAGAATCACTGAACCTCTTTCCACACTCCAGACATTCAGATGGCTTCTTGCCTGTGTGGATTCCATGATGGCTCGCAAGGCGTCCAGCTTGACTAAACCTCTTTCAACACTCCAGGCATTCAAATGGATTCTCGCCTGTGTGGGTTCTGTGATGCCTAGCAAGGTGTCTAGCATGCCTGAATCTCTTTCCACACTCCAGACATTCAAATGGCTTCTCGCCTGTGTGGATTCTGCGATGGCTAGCAAGGTGTCCAGCACGACTGAACCTCTTTCCACACTCCACACATTCAAATGGCTTCTCACCTGTGTGGGTCCTGTGATGCTTAGCAAGGCTTCCAGAATCACTGAACCTCTTTCCACACTCCAGACATTCAAACGGCTTCTCACCTGTGTGGATTCTGTGATGGCTAGCAAGGTGTCCAGCTTGACTGAACCTTTTTCCGCACTCCAGGCATTCAAATGGCTTCTCGCCTGTGTGGATTCTGTGATGCTTAGCAAGGTTTCCAGAATGACTGAACCTCTTTTTACATTCCAAACATTCAAATGGTTTGTTGCCTGTGTGGATTCGGTGATGCATAGCAAGTCTTCTAGAATGACTGAACCTCTTTCCACACTGCAGACATTCAAACAGCTTCTCTCTTGCGTGAATTCTATGATGCTTAGTAAGGCTTCCAGAATGACTGAACCTCTTTCCACACTGCAGACATTCAAATGGCTTCTCACCTGTGTGGATCCTGTTATGCTTAGCAAGGCTTCCAGAATCACTGAACCTCTTTCTACACTCCAGACATTCAAATGGTTTCTCACCTGTGTGGATTCTGTGATGGCTAGCAAGGTGTCCAGCTTGACTAAACCTCTTTCTACACTCCAGACATTCAAACGGTTTTTCACCTGTATGGATTCTGTGATGGCTAGCAAGGTGTCCAGCTTGACTAAACCTCTTTCTACACTCCAGACATTCAAACGGTTTCTCACCTGTGTGGATCCTGTGATGGCTAGCAAGGTGTCCAGCTTGAATAAACCTCTTTCCACACTCCATGCATTCAAATGGCTTCTCGCCTGTGTGGGTTCTGTAATGATTAGCAAGGCTTCCAGAATCACTGAACCTCTTTCCACACTCCAGGCATTCAAATGGCTTCTCTCCTTGGTGAATTTTCCTATGGGAAGCAATAGTTGAAGAAGTAGTAAAATATTTTCCACACTTGGTATGCTCATTCCTTTCATGTCCTTTTGATGTTTTCAGAACTATTTTGTCTTCCTCCTGACAAGTAATAGATTTCTTCATCTTTAAAGCTCTCTGTTTTCCTTAAACCTCCTCCTTCTGGGTTGATACCCTCTTTTGCATCTGAATATTCAACCTATTCCACTGACGCTTGGTGTCCTCTTTTATTTCTTCTCTACAGCAATTTACCTGCAAAACATAAAGGACCACAAAAAACAGAGTTTCAAATCAAGTAACGAACCCAATGCACTGCCATGGAGGAGGCAGGAGAATGAGACACAGCTCCAGGGTGGACCCACCTCCACCCACCCCAGTGAGGAGGCCCATTGTGGCACCAGTTAATATCCTGAGGAAAACCAGGGGATTTTTCACACTCCTCCTGTGACAATCTGTGAGGAAATGGTTCTTCTCCATGCTGGGAAAAGTCGAGGGCAAGAAAACCAACCCCAGCCACCAGCAGGCAAGCATAACCACTCCGTTGCTTCTTGGGCAACTGTTGAGGTCAAGGCCGATTGGAGGACTTCTCCACCAAGAGAGCCCTCTGGCTCCAACCCTAGTTGACAGGGTAGTTGGGGACACTCTCCAGGTGTCTCACCCATGAAAGGGGAAAGAGTTGCAGGAATGAACCTGGAAACCATGCGAAATCGGAACCGGCCTCCCAGGAAGCCAACTCAGAGAGTGAGCTGATTGGTTCAAAGAGTAAGGCAGGGGAAGAGTTAGGGTTAGGGTTGGGGGAATTGGACTCTCAAGTGAGGAGGAGGAGGAGGTTTAAAGCATGCTTGAAGGATCCTACCTCCCCAGCTGGGAATGGATCTGGTTAGAGAACCCCTGGAGACCCAGATCGGAAAGATTCACGATGCCCAAGAAGGAGGCAGGTAAGAGGAGGCGTATAGAGAACTGGGGTGAAAGAGAGACCCAGGAGTGGAGGAGGAAGATCAGAGAAGTAAGGCTACGAATAGAGCGCGAACGGTGAGAAAGAGCAGATTGGATCTGGTACCAGAAGATGGGTCAGAGAGCAAGGGGGGGCCATGGGAGTGCACAAAACTTATCCCGGGATGAATCTAGTCCCCTTGTGAAGATTGCCAACATTTATTGATCAATCTTAGTTAATTTTAGAGTATTTAACCCCCCTTTCTCCTTCAAAAAGGACCGAAGAAGGTGTCTTGCAGGAATGAGGGACAATATCCAATCCAATGCAATCAAGACACATTCAAGTATGAGAACAGAGAATTGAGGGATATCTTTCAGCATCAAAAGACAACATCAACGGTACAAGAGAACACAGCAGCCTAGAAGGCCCTTTCATGTGTACCCACAAGACTCACCTGTCAGGGTGGCAGGATGGAGAGAAAGGCCTCTCCTGATCACCTTAACACCTGAGTGGATGCATACTGAGTGGATGCATACCTTGAGGTAGCTATTTTGGGCTACCTCAGGCCATTTTGGGCTTTGTGGGTCAAGGTCAGTGTTTTCTATTGTGCCCGGTAGCTGCTTGGCAGGCGGTGGAGCTCTTTAGTAGGGGATGTAATGTGATCTCTGTAATCTGCCCCAGTCAGCTATCCAGCTGCCTTCCCAGTCAGCAATCTGGCTCCTTTACACCATGGACGGCTGAAGTTATATGTAAAACTCATATGGCAGTGTATTAGAAATTCAGTTGCAATATGTACAAAGCATCCAACACAGAATTACATCAGCAAGACAGTTTAACATGGCAATAAACAGTGCAAAGTGATCTGACTTCAACTTGTAACAACTCCCTTGTATACAACTCTTACAGCAGTCACAGAATACATTACATCATTGGACATTACATTTACATCAGCATAGATCAGCTGTACCAAATTATATCATTTTTACACAACATTAAGAACATAAGAAGAGCCATGTTGGTTCAGGCCAAAGGCCCATCTAGTCCAGCTTCCTGTATTTCACAGTGCCCCCACCAGATGCATTTGGGAGTGCATGAGACTAGGTATCTGTCCCCTGATAGCACTCACATCTGGCCCCTGAAGTACCCAAGTTTTAAGCCTGGACATTACATATCTTTTCATCATGGTTTGTAACCTATGATTGGACTATTTCTGCAGGAATCTGTCCAATCCCCTCTTGAAGGCATCCAAGCCAGATGCCATCCTCACATCCTGTGGCAGGGAGTTTCATAGACTAACAACATGCTGGGTGAAAAAATATATTCTTTTGTCTGTTCTTACTCTCCCAGCCTTCAATTTGAGTGGATGTCCCCTAGTTCTGGTATTTTGTGAGAGGGAGAAGAGCTTCCCTCTATTCACTTTACTCATGCCCTGCAGTATTTTGTACGTCTCAATCATATCCCCCCTCAGGCGCCTTTTTTCCAGACTAAAGAGGCCCAAATGTTTTAGCCTTTCCTCATAAGGGAGGTGCCCCAGGCCAGTAATCATTTTAGTCGCTCTCTTCTCCGCCTTTTCCAGTTCCACTATGTCTTTCTTGAGATGCGGTGACCAGAACTGTACACAGTACTCCAGGTGGGGCCTTACTATTGTTTTGTATAATGGCATTATAATGTTGGCTGTTTTATTTTCAACCCCCTTTTTGATAATCCCTAGCATGGAATTGGCCTTCTTCACCGCTGCCATACATTGGGTAGACACCTTCATGGAGCTGTCCACCAACACACCAAGATCTCTTTCCTGATCCGTCATGGATAACTCAGAGCCCATGAGTTGGTAAATAAAGTTTTGATTTTTTGCCCCAATATGCATTACTTTATATTTGGCTACATTAAATCGCATTTGCCATTTTGCGGCCCATTCCCCCAGTTTGGAGAGATCCTTCTGGAGTTCTTCACAATCTTCTCTGGTTTTTACCACACGGAAAAGCTATGTGTCATCCACAAACTTCACCACCTCACTGTTTATCACTGTCTCCAGGTCATCTATTAAGAGATTGAAAAGCACTGGTCCTAGGACAGATCCCTGGGGCACACTGCTTTTCACTTCTCCCCATTGTGAAAATTTCCCATTGACATCTACTCTTTGTTTCCTGGATCTCAACCAGTTCTCAATCCATAAGAGGACCTGCCCTCTTATCCCCTGACTGTGCAATTTTCTCAGCAGCCTTTGGTGAGGGACTGTGTCAAAAGCCTTTTGAAAATCCAGATAGACTATATCCACCGGTTCACCCAAATCCACATGCCTGTTGCCCTTTTCAAAAAATTCTAAAAGATTTGTCAGACAAGACTTACCCTTACAGAAGCCATGCTGATTTTCTCTCAGCAAGGTTTGTTCTTCTATGTTTTTTAAGATTTTATCTTGGATGAGGCTTTCCACCATCTTCCCTGGGACAGATGTAAGGCTAACTGGCCTGTAGTTTCCCGGGTCCCCCCTCCTTCCTTTTTTAAAAATTGGTGTGACATCTGCTATCCTCCAGTCCTCCGGCACTGTGGCCGTTTTAAGAGACAAGTTGCATATAACCGTTAAGAGATCTGCAATTTCATTTCTCAGTTCCCTAATAACCCTTGGGTGGATGCCATCTGGGCCCGGGGACTTGTTAATCTTCAATTTATCCGTTAGACCTAAAACATCCTCCTTTTAAACCTGTATTTGATTTAATTCTTTAGTTAAGAGGGGCCGCTCAGGCAGCGGAATCTGCTTACAGTCCTCTGTCGTGAAGACAGATGCAAAGAACTCATTTAATTTCTCTGCAATTTCCAAGTCCTCCTTAACCTCCCCTTTTCCTCCCTCACCATCCAGAGGGCCAACTGGTTCTCTGACAGGTTTTCTACTTCTAACATATTTAAAGAAACTTTTGTTATTACCCTTTATATTGCTAGCCATGCGTTCCTCAAAATCTTTCTTTGCCTCTCTTATCATCTTCTTACATTTCTTTTGCCAGAGTTTGTGTTCCTTTTTATTTTCCTCATTTGGGGAGGATTTCCATTTATATAAAGACCTCTCCTTGTGCTTTAGAGCCTCTCTAACTCCACTCGTTAACCATGCTGGCACCCTCTTGGACTTAGAGGAGCTCTTCTTTCTTTGTGGTATGCACTTGTGCTGGGCCTCTATTATTGTTGTTTTAAACAGGCTCCATGCACTCTGAAGAGACTGGATTCTTCCAACCTTCCCCTTCAATTTCTTTCTAACTAGTTTCCTCATCTGAGGGAAGTTTGCCCTTCGGAAATCAAGGGTTTTTATATCTGATTTGCTTGATACTCTTCCTGCAACATGCATGGCAAAGGAGATTGCAGCATGGTCACTGTTCCCCAGAGGCTCAATGACATTCACATCCCTGACCAGGTCCTGAGTATCACACAGTATTAGATCCAGAGTTGCCTGTTCTCGGGTGGGCTCTATGACAAGTTGCTCTAAGGCACAGTCATTCAGCAAGTCGAGAAATCCAGTTTCTATTTCTTGCCCGGAGCTCGCATTGGCCCAGTCGATGTGGGGATAATTGAAGTCCCCCATGATTACTATCCTATCCCTCTTAGCCACCTCCATGATGTCTCTCCTCATTTCAAGGTCCCCCTCAAGTTTTTGATCTGATGGATGATAGAATACCCCAACTATCACATTACTCCTTGGACCTGGAAGCTTAACCCACAGTGATTCTATGGTGGCGTCAGACCCTCTGTCAATCTCCATTCTGCTGGATTTTACGCCTTCTTTGACATAGATGGCCACTCCTCCTCCAACCCGCCCCTCTCTATCCCTTCTATAGAGTTTATAGCCTGGGATTGCTGTATCCCACTGGTTCTCTGCATTCCACAAGGTTTCTGTTATGGCTATTTTATCTATGTTATCCCTAGCTGCCAAATGTTCAAGTTCTCCCATCTTTGCTCGGAGGCTTCGAGCATTGGCATAGAAGCACCTGTACAGTGGGTCCCGCAACAACAGCTGCTGCTTTGTTCTTTTCCTCCCACAGCTTTTATCTTCAGTAGACAAACTATCACATTCCATTATTCTCCCAGTGCTAATACCTGCTATGTCATCTCTATGTGATTCTTTACTCTCTCCAACCTCATTCCCCGAGGATGAGGTGTTCTGAACCGGATGCCACTCAGCTCATGTCAGCTTTCCCCCAGTTATCAGTTTAAAAGCTGCTCTGCTGCCTTTTTGAGGTTGAGTGCCAGCAATCTGGTCCCATCATGATTCAAGTGCAACCCATCCCTCCTGAACAGGTTTGGCTTGTCCCAAAATGTTCTCCAGTTCCTGATAAATCTGAAGCCCCCCTCTCGACACCATCGCCTCATCCACGCATTGAAGCTTCTGAGTTCTGCCTGCCTGGCGGGTCCTGCACGAGGAACAGGTAGCATTTCTGAAAATGCTGACTTGGAAGCCCGGGACTTCAATCTTCTACCTCATAACCTGAATTTGGCTTCCAAGACTGACCGCTTGGCCTTCCCGACATCATTGGTACCAACGTGTACCATGACCACTGGCTCTTTCCCAGTTCTCTCTTACAAGCTATCTATATTTCTCGTGATGTCTGCAACATTTGCACCTGGCAGGCAAGTGACCATATGGTTATCATGCTCGTCACAAATCCATCCCTCTGTATTTCTAATTATACAATCCCCTAGTACAAGGAGCTTCTCTCCTGCAGCCTGTTCATCTACATGTACCTGATCCTGTATCTCATCAATTGTGATGAGGGAGAGATCCTCAGGTGGAACCAATTGTTCCTCTGTGCATGCCTCATGAGGTGTGATGAGGGAAAGAGCCTCAAATTGATTGTGCAATATGAGAGTCTCAGAGCGATCCCTTGGCGTTCTACTCCTTTGAGTCACATTCCTCCACACGATATCCTGCTGGACCGGCTCTCTGAGGTCGGAATCGGAGGCACTGCTTGCAGTTGGCTCCGTTCCTTCCTGGAGGGCCGGCCCCAGTACGTTCAGCATGGGGGGAGTTATCGGCCCCTTGGATTCTCCCTTGTGGGGTTCCACAGGGGTCGACTCTGTCCCCTATGCTGTTCAACATCTACGTAAGGCCGTTGGCGGAGGTCATCAGGAGTTTTGGAGTCTGCTGTCATCAGTACGCTGATGACACGCAGCTCTATCTCTCCTTTACCACCTCTGCATTGTAGGCTTTAAAAACCTACCTTTTCCGGGAGGCCTTTGGCGATTCTTAACTGAGTTTCTTTTTTTTTTTAATCCGCCATCGCAACCTGTTTGTACTTACCATTGTTTTATTATTGAGGTGCCATAAGGTTTTAACTTCTTGTTTATTGTTATTATCATGTGTCTTGTTTGTGCACTTATTGTAATTTGTGTGGCTATTGTAGCCTTGTAAGCCGCTTAGAGTTCGCAATGAAGATAAGCGGGGTACAAGTGCAATAAATAAATAAATAAATAAATTTCCTGAGTTGGGGAAGTGACTTCATCCTCAGAAGTGTACCCTGTCTCTTCTTGGACCTGGATAGTCTGTTCCGCTCTGTCCAAGAACAGCTCAAGCTCCTGTCTTCACGGCAGAAGGCCTTGGGCAGATTCCACTGCCCGAACGGCCTGTCTTGACTAAAGAATTAAATCGCACAGAGGTTAAAAGAGAGGATGTTTTAAAACTAATTAACAAATATAAGATCAACAAGTCACCAGGCCCAGATGGCATCCATCCAAGGGTTATTAGGGAACTGAGAAATGAAATTGTAGATCTCTTAACGGTAATATGCAACTTGTCGCTTAATATGGCCACAGTGCTGGTGGACTGGAGGACAGCAGATGTCACACCAATTTTTAAAACATGAAGGAGGGGGGACCTGGGAAACTTCAGGCCCGTTAGCCTTACATCTGTCCCAGGGAAGATGGTGGAAAGCCTCATCCAAGAGAAAATCTTAAAACACATAGAAGAACAAATCTTGCTGAGAGAAAATCAGCATGGCTTCTGTAAGGGTAAGTCTTGCCTTTCAAATCTTTTAGAATTCTTTGATAAGGTGAACAGGCATGCGGTTTTGGGTGAAGTGGTGGATATTGTCTATCTGGATTTTCAGAAGGCTTTTGACACAGTCCCTCACCAAAGGCTGCTGAGAAAATTGCACAGTCAAGGGATAAGGGGCAGGTCCTCTTATGGACTGAGAACTGGTTGAGATCCCGGAAACAAAGAGTAGGTGTCAATGGGAAATTTTCACAATGGAGAGAAGTGCAAAGCGGTGTGCTCCAAGGATCTGTCCTGGGAACGGTGCTTTTCAATCTGTTCATAAATGAACTAGAGACAGGGATAAACAGTGAGGTGGCGAAGTTTGCGGGTGACACAAAACTTTTCTGTGTGGTAAAAACCAGAGAAGATTGTGAAGAACTCCAGAAGGATCTCTCCAAACTGGGGGAATGGGCTGCAAAATGGCAAATGTGATTTAATGTAGCCAAATGTAAAGTAATGCATATTGGGGCAAAAAATCAAAACTTTATCTATCAACTCATGGGCTCTGAGCTATCCGTGACGGACCAGGAAAGAGATCTTGGTGTGTTGGTGGACAGCTCCATGAAGGTGTCTCCCCAATGTGTGGCAGCGGCGGAGAAAGCCAATTCCATGCTAGGGATTATCAAAAAGTGGCTTAAAAATAAAACAGCCAACAGTATAATGGCATTAGACATGGGCACGGAGCGGCAAAATTATCGTTTCCGTTTTCTGTTTTCGTTTCCGTTAAGTAACAGAAACGGTAACGGTAATTAAGCCGTTCGAGTTCGAACCCGAACCGAAAAAAGAAAAATTTGGTCAGGCTTTTCGTTTCTGTTTGTGGCATCGCACGATGTGAAGCACAGAGAAAGTTTTTAATTTTTTTTTAAAGCCTGACTCCCGGCCAAAAAAGCAGGCAAAGATATGCCTGCCTGAGGCTTTGCCACCTACCAGAGGGGTTTTTTCTGGGGGGTGGGTCCCTGGCCTTCCCCCCCCTCCCCTGTCCTGGGCTGCTTGCACCAGGCTGGGGGGGGGTCATCCTCGTCGTCTCGCCATGCCATGCGGTGAGGGGGATCCAAAATGGCAACCACAATTTTTATTTTGAAATCGTGCTCAAAAAACACACCAAATCACCACAGAAACATTTGAAATTTATTTATTTTAAATGCCTGAATTTCAATAGTAGCAGCAGTGGGTTATTTATAGCAATAAAACGTTGCATTGATTTGATTTGATTTGATTTGATTTGTTATTTTTTAGACCTGCCCATTTGGGCTGGGCATGGGATGGGACCATGCAAATTTTTTGAACAATTCCACCAATGGCATGGTCAGGTTTTGACTGACACTTCTGGATGTCTCAGAGGGCATAAAAAGCCGAGGCACCTTCCAGAAACCACAGTCGGGTCTTGGATGTGGTTGAGGGTGGACGGCTGTGGCTGCTGCTGGCTATCCGATCGAGATTAATATTGGAGGTGGGAGGCCTGGGTGGAGGCTTTAAGCTTTTAAGTTAGGCAGGCAGGGAAGGAATTGATTTTATTAGAAAATAATTTCTTTGATTCCCTGCAGCTTTGTCTGCTGAAGGGAATAGCAGTTTATTCTTTATTTGTTCTCTGGCAGTTTGTGAGGTTTTTTTTTCTAATATTGGATAAAGGGGGAGGTTCGACTGGGAGTGGGAGGTGTGGATTTATTTTAAATATATATATTATATACTACCATTTATTTTCTATTTTACCAACTCTTTCCACATTCTATGCATTTAAATGGTTTCTCACCTGTATGTGTTCTTTGATGGGAAGTAAGGCCACTGCTTTGACAGAATCTCTTGCCACATTCCGTGCATTCATACGGTTTCTCCCCAGTATGTGTTCTTTGATGGGAACTTAGGGCACTGCTCTGACTGAAGCTTTTTCCACATTCCATGCATTCATATGGTTTCTCCCCTGTATGGGTTCTTTGATGGGAGAGAAGGCCACTGCTATGACTGAAGCTTCTTTCACATTCCATGCATTCATATGGTTTCTCCCCTGTATGTATTATTAAGTAAGGTGACTCATCTGACTGAAGCTCTTTCCACATTCCATACATTTATATGGTTTCTCCCCAGTTTGTGTTCTTTGATGGAAACTAAGGGAACCACTATGACTAAAGCTCTTTCCACATTCCATGCATTTAAACGGTTTCTCCCCTGTATGTGTTCTTTGATAGGAACTAAGGCCACTCCTCTTACTGAAGCTCTTTCCACATTCTGCCCATTCATATGGTTTCTCTATTATATGTTCTTTGATGGAAATTAAGGGCACCTCTCTGACAAAACCTCATTCCACATTCTGTGCAATTATATGGTTTATTCCCAGTGTGAGTCCTTTTATGACAAAAAGGGAAATTTTCTTACTGAAGCTCTTTCCACATTCCATGCATTTATAGAGTTTCTCCCCTGTATGTGTTCTTTGATGGTAACTAATATATGCAGGGGGATGGTAAAAAAAAAAAGCTAAAGCGCAAAACGAACTTAGACTTGCCAGAGAGATTAAAGATAGTAAAAAGGGTTTCTTTAGTTATGTCCGCAGCAAAAGGAAAAATAAGGAAATGATAGGCTCTCTGTGTGGCGATAATAACCAGTTACTAACAGGAGACAAGGAAAAGGCAGAATTACTCAACACCTTCTTTGCCTCTGTTTTCTCCAAAGAAGAAGAAAGGGATCTGCTGGGACAAAGAGTAGATGAGGTAGGATGGGAATTGCAACATAGAATAGGTAGAGGGGTAGTACAGAAACACCTGGAAACATTAAATAAATTTAAGTCTCCTGGGCCGGACGAATTACACCCAAGGATATTAAAAGAACTGACAGAAGTAATTTCAGAATCCCTTGGCCTTCTACTTATTCGAGTCAGATTCCTCCATGCACCTAACTCCTGAGATAGTGAAGTGACTTCTTCCTCAGAAGAGTTCCGTGTGTTTTCTTTGTCCAGGACAGTATGCTACCTAAGAACATAAGAAGAGTCGTGCTGGATCAGGTCAAAGGCCCATGAGAATAGATATCTGTCTCCCCTGCATCTGGCCTTTGAAGTATCCTGGTTTTAATCCTGGAGATTACATATCTCCACAATGGTTTGTAACCTGTGATGGACTTCTTCTCCAGAAATCAGTCCAATCCCCTTTTGAAGGCATCCAGGCCAGATGCCATCATCATATCTTGTGGGAGGGAGTTCCACAGACTAACAACACGCTGGGTAAAAAATATTTTCTTTTGTCTCTTCTCACAGTCCCAAACCACAGTTTGAGTGGATGTCCTCTAGTTTTGGTATTTTGTGAGAGGGAGAAGAGTGTCCCTCTATCCACTTGACTCATGCCCTGCATTATTTTGTACGTCTCAATCATATCCCCCCTCAGGTGCCTTTTTTCCAGACTAAGGAGTCCCAAATATTTTAGCCTTTCCTCATAAGGGAAGTCCCCCAGCCCAGTATTCATTTTAGTCACTCTCTTCTGCACCTTTTCCAGTTCCACTATGTCTTTTTTGAGATGTGGTGACCAGAATTATAAACAATACTCCAGGTGCAGCCTTACTATTGTTTTGTACAATGGCATTATAATGTTGACTGTTTTATTTTCAATCCCCTTTTTGATAATCCCTAACATGGAATTGGCCTTCTTCATTGCTGCCATACACTGAAACACATTTGCCATTTTGCAGCCCATTCCCCCAGTTTGGATAGATCCTTCTGGAGCTCTTCAGAATATTCCCTAGTTTTTTCCACATGGAAAAGTTTTGTGTCATCTGCAAACTTGGCCACCTCACTGCTTATCCCTGTCTCCAGATTATTTATGAACAGATTGAAAAGCACCATACCCAGGACAGATCCCTGGGGCACACTGCTTTTCACCTGAGTCGATTGTTAAAATTGCCCAGTGACACCTACTCTTTGTTTCCTGGATCTGAACCAGTTCTCAATCCCTAAGACAGGGGTGCCCAAACTTTTTGTAAGGAGGGCCAGATTTGGTGGCTGAGAATATGTCAGGGACCGGTTGCTCCCCGACCCTGCCACCCCACTGCAAGCCCCACCCATTGGCCCATAAGCCCCACCCACTGACCCCTTGCAACCCCACCCACAGGAAGGAAGGCGGGGACCAAGGGAGGGAGGGAGGAAGGTGGAAACCAAGAGAGAAAGGAAGGAAGGTGGGGAACAAGGAAGGGAGGGAGGGAGGTGGGGACCAAGGGAGGGAGGAAGGAAAGAAGGAACGTGGGGACCAAAGGAAGCACAGGGAGCCGTGGCCACAGGCGCTCACTAGCCCACCCCAAAGCTCCTTGGCGGTGGCAGAGGCCCACTGGACAGCCCACCCCCACACTTTCCCCTGCAGTGCCGGTGGCAGCAGACTGACTGCCCAGCCGCCCAAGCTTCCCAGCGATTTCAGTGTTGGCAGAAGATTTTTTTAAAATGGGGCGAAGGAGGGGGAGGGAGGGGCAGGCCAGCCAGCTGCAGGCCACTCAGAATAGCCTGACGTGGTGGATTTGGCCCGCAGGCCAGACTTTGGGCAGGCCTGCCCTAAGAGGACCTGCCCTCTTATCCCCTGACTGTGCAATTTTCTCAGCAGCCTTTGGTGAGGGACTGTGTCAAAAGCCTTTTGAAAATCCAGATAGACTATATCCACCGGTTCACCTAAATCCACATGCCTGTTGCCCTTTTCAAAAAATTCTAAAAGGTTTGTCAGGCAAGACTTACCCTTACAGAAGCCATGCTGATTTTCTCTCAGCAAGGTTTGTTCTTCTATGTGTTTTAAGATTTTCTCTTGGATGAGGATTTCCACCATCTTCCCTGGGACAGATGTAAGGCTAACCAGCCTGAAGTTTCCCGGGTTCCCCCTCCTTCCTTTTTAAAAAATTGGTGTGACATCCTCTATCCTCCAGTCCTCCGTTTTAAGAGACAAGTTGCCTATTACCGTTAAGAGACCTGCAATTTCATTCCTCAGTTCCCTAATAACCCTTGGGTCTATGCCATCCGGGCCCGGCACCTTGTTCATCTTCAATTTATCAATTAAACCTAAAACATCTTGTCTTTTAACCTGTATCTGATTTAATTCTTTAGTCAAGAGGGGCTGTTCAGGCAGCGGAATCTGCCCAAGACAGGTGCAAAGAACTCATTTAATTTCTCTGCAGTTTCCAAGTCCTCCTTTATCTCTCCTTTTCCTTCCTCACGATCCAGAGGGCCAACCGGTTCTCTGGCAGGTTTTTTTTTACTTCTAACATATTTAAAGAAGCTTTTATTATTACCCTTTACATTGCTAGCCATGCGTTCCTCAAAATCTTTCTTTGACTCTTATCTTCTTTCATTTCTTTTCCTTTTTATTTTCCTCATTTGGGGAGGATTTCGGTTTATGGAAAGACCTCTCCTTTCGCTTTAGAGCCTCTCTAACTCCACTCATTAACTACGCCAGTGCCCTCTTGGACATCGATGAGCTCTTCTTTCTTTGTGGTATGCACTTGTGCTGGGCCGCTACGACCGTTGTTTTAAACAGGCTCCATGCACTTTGAAGAGATTGGATTCTTTTTACCTTCCCTTTCAATTTCTTTCTAACTAGTTTCCTCATCTGAAGGAAATCTGTCCTTCGGAAATCAAGGGTTTTGTTTAATTTCCTTGACAGTCTTCCTCCAACATGCATGGGAAAGGAAATTGCAGCATGGTCACTGTTCCGCAGAGGCTCAGTGACATTCACATCCCTGACCAGGTCCTGGGTATCCCACAGTATTAGATCCAGAGTTGCCTGTTCTCAGATGGGCTCCATGACAAGTTGCTTTAAGGCACAGTCATTCAGCAAGTCGAGAAAGCTGGTTTCTCTTTCTTGCCCCAAGCTCGCATTGGCCGAGTCAATGTGGGGATAATTGAAGTCCCCCATGATTACTATCCTGTCCCTCTTAGACACCTCCATGATTTGTCTCATTTCAAGATCCCACTAAAGTTTTTGATTTGGTGGGTGATGGCACACCCCCACTATCACATCGCTCCTTGGACCTGGTAGTTTAACCCACAGTGATTCCATGGTGGAGTCAGTCCATTCTGCTGGATTTTACCCCTTCTTTGATATAGTTGGTCACTCCCCCTCCAACCCGCCCCTCTCTATATCCCTTCTATGGTGCTTATAGTCTGGGATTGCTGTGTCCCACTGCTTCTCTGCATTCCACCAGGTTTCTGTTATGGCTATTATATCAATGTTATCTCTAACTGCCAAATGTTCAAGTTCTCCCATCTTTGCTCGGAGGCTTCTAGCATTGGCGTAGCAGCACCTGTAGAAGGGCTGCTTCTTTTTTCTTCCCCCTGCAACTTTTAATTCCAGTAGACAAACTACAACATTCCATTATTCTCCCAATGGTAATACCTACTATGCCATCACTCTGTGGTTCTCTATCCTCTCCAACCTCATTCCACGGGGATGAGGTGGTCCGAACCAGATGTCACTCAGCTCCTGTCAGCTTTCCCCCAAGTATCAGTTTAAAAGCTGTTCTGCAGCCTTTTAAATGTTGAATGCCAGCAATCTGGTGCCACCTTGGTTCAAGTGCAACCCGTCCCTCCTGTACAGGTTTGGCTTGTCCCAAAATATTCTCCCATTCCTGACAAATCTGAAGCTCTCCTCTCAACACCATCGCCTCATCCATGCATTGAGGCTTCTCAGTTCTGCCTGCCTGGCAGGTTCTGTACAAGGAACAGGCATCACTTCCTAACAACCTGAATTTGGCTTCCAGGACTGATGTCTTGGCCTTTCCAACATCATTGGTACCAACATGTACCATGACCACTGGCTCCTTCCCAGTTCTCGCTAACAAACTATCTAGAAGATGTCTGGTTATGTTTGCAACCTTTGCACCTGGCAGGCAAGTCACTATATGGTTATCATGTGCATCACAAATCCATCCCTCTCTATTTCTAATAATTGAATCCCCTAGTACAGGGCTGTTCAACTTTGAACAGACCAAGGTCTACTTTTTCCAGCCCAAAGTGCCTGAGGGCTACTACACTAAAACCTCTACTTACGAATTTTATACGTTCCGAGCACATGCTCATAGGTAAAACTGGCTGGCCCAATCTGCCCATTCGCTACTACGGTATGATCACCATCATCATCATTATTCAACACTACCACCAGTCCTCTCCCCAGAGAACCCTAACAATCCAGGAAGATGAGGGCAGCACCGTCCCCTCCTCATGCAGATAGACAGGGGGAGTCTCAAGGGAGCCCCCTCAGAAGGATTGGGTGGATTTCAAGGGATCTTTGGGCTACTTTTCAGGGTGGGGGGGGCAGAGGGGTATAAAAATTCAAGGTGCTTTTTAAAAAAATTCTCTAGCTGTTCCGGAGAGGAAAGGGGGGGCGCTCCGTCCATCCATCCTTTTGTCTCTTGCTTTCTCCCCATCCATTTCTATTCGGATCCACTTCCTCTCCCTCAACTCAAGCCCATCGTTCCCTTCTCCGAAGGGGGCGGAGAAGGATCTGGCGCGTCCCTGGAGGACGTGGGGCGGGGAGGGAGCACTTCGGAGTAGAGGACCCAAAGGGAAACAGCGGCCTCCTCCTCACCAAAACACACTTTGCCTTCTCGGGCTTCTTCCCCCACCTCCCTTCCAGCCCCGCTCACCCATCAAAAACATTCTTATAATAATGTTCTGTGAGGTTTTTTTCAACTTACAATTAGAGGTATGGAGGCCAGCTGTGGACTGAAGCAAGCTCGATAAGGTGGCCTTGACAGGAAGGCTAGTGTCCAAGGAAAGCATAGCAGAGCTCAGAAGTTGGATGAGAGAAGCACTGTGACATATGATGTGAAAGTAAAGAAATGATTAGAAATAGATGTTATATATACCATATGCATTGCAATATGTTCTTGCTGTTTAGAGAGGGCTGTTTGGCCAGTTTGCTGTAAGCCTGATGTGTTGGCTGTGATGAACAAGAGTAGCTGCGCCCAGACTCTGGAACTCTGTCCCACTAGAGGCAAGGACTCCATCTTCTCTGTTGTCCTTCCAGAAACTAGCAAACACCTTTCTCTTCAGGTAAGCTTTCCCTGAATGAAGGCCTACCATTATGTGTCTTTTACAGTCACCTCCTGCCATTTCGCGGTTCAGGTCCAGCCGTCATCCTACATCGCGGGATTGCAGTACCTGCACCGCGCGGGGGGGGGATCTGGTTCCTCCGTGCACCCCTCCTGCACCACCAAGAAGCCTGGGGGCGGGGGGGGATAGCGTCGCTTTCCGTGCCCCCCTGGGCGCCGCCGCACGGGAGGGCTGCAGGGAGGGCTGGCGTCCCTCTCTGTGGCGCCTCTGAAAGGCCTTGGAGCCGCGCGGGAGGGCTGCGGAGAGGGCTGGCGCGCTCTCCGTGGCCCCTCCGGGTGCCTCTGGAGGGCCTCGGAGCTGCACGGGAGGGCTGGCATCCCTCTTCGTCGCCCTCCCGGGCGCCTCCAAAAGGCCTTGGAGCCCCCCCCACACACTCCTCCGAGGCTTTTGGGAAAGGCGCACGATCCCCCCACCCGCCCCCAGGCCCCCCCACCCGCTTCCGCATATCGCGGATTTTCGTGGATCGTGGGTGGGGTGGGTCGACAGGGGGTTACTGTATATGAATCTATAAGTTCACATAGACTTTGTGTTTATAACTACTTATAACCATGTAGCTTTAATGTAATATTGGCTATGTCCCTCAATTCCTTATTCTCAAATACTTGAACATGTCTTAATTGTACTGGACTGTATATTATCCCTCATTACTATAAGCTACCTTGGGTCCTTTTCCAAGGAGAAAGGTGGGGTAAATGTACTCTAAATAAATAAATAAATAAATAAATAAATAAATAAATAAATAAATAAATAAATAAATAAATTTCTACTACTGGATGTAAGTTTCTGGAAATGAATGGAACCTCTAAATATTTTGTAAATAGACTGCAAACCAGCAGCGGAATCTATCATATTTTTGCCTCTAATCCTTGACATTGCTGCAACTCTGTTTATTTAGGCTGTGGATGTTGTATTGTTAATCGTGACCGACTCTTCATGACTCCATGCCCATGGAGTTTTCTTGGCAGGGATACTGGAGTGGCTTGCTAGTTCCTACTCCAGACACCTACAGTGCCTGGTATTCCCTGGTGGCTGTCCATCCAAGTCCTAACCATGGCCGACTCTGCTTAGCTTCCAAGATCAGGTGAGAGATCAGATGTGTTCGGGGCAGTGACAGCAAACCTTTTAGAAACTGAGTGCCAAAACTACAATTCAAAACCTAGTAATTTTTCGCAAAGTGCCAATATAGCATTTTTAAAAAATGTATAAGGAACTCCGGGCGATGTATAGCAATCATAATTCAACAATAAAAAAATCAACTAAGAAAACAATTTAACCTGAATACAGATGGATGTGAAAGGGGAGATGTCAGGTGCCCACAGAAAGGGCTCCGAGGGCCACCTTTGGCACCCGTGGCATAGGTTCGCCAACACTGGTTTAGGCATAGGTCCACTGATCCCATAAAGCAAATAATACAGTGGTACCAACTTAAGAGCAGCTCGACTTAAGAGCAGAAAATTGTTGGTGTTTTAACTGCTGCTTTACAAATTTTATATATGGTCTGCTCGACTTACAAATATTTTTTTCATTTTTAACTTATTTTTTTCAATTTTTAAGATAGATAGCCCGACTTAAGAGTAGTTTGACTTAAGAGCATGCATTCAGAACGGATTAAATTCGTAAGTGCTAAAAAAAGGTGTTAAAAATGAGTGAATTGAGAGGAATAGGTAGTAAAATTCACATGCTGTTCTTTCCTATGCTCCTCTAAAGGAAAACTATTTAGGACATCCTGCAATTCTGCTCAGTGAGGTAAACCCCCTCAAAATTCCTGGCAACCCCCCTCCCCCACCCCAGAGGAAAGGTTGTGAGGAGGGCTTCTCCCTTAAAGCACCTGGGCGAGTGAGGGAGTTTTCCCGCCTTCTTTATTTCCCCTCCCCCACCTCAACCTCCGAAGAGGCCGCTATCAACCGCCAACCACCGCAGCAACGGCCGCCATTTTCTCTCCCTCCTCCCTCACCTGCTCTGGGGCTCCCAATGGACGCGGGTGGGTGGAGGTGGGGGCAGAACCGCCTCAGGAACAGGAGTCTCAAGCCCCTCCCTCCCTCCTTCCTGGCGCGCGCCCGACCGGCCCCTAGCCAACGGCCGTTACGGGTTGGCGTGGGGGGAGGGGTAACGGAAAAAATATATTCATAGGCGACGCGCATGCGCCCAAGGTTCCAGGTGGGAGGCTCGCGCCCCAAACTCGGCTTGGAGGCAGTGCCTCAGGCGCAGGGAGGAGGAGGAGCGACCGTTAGTGGCGGGAGGCGACCGGGTGGCGGCGATGGGCGGGAAGTGTTCGGGTCTCTCTCTTTCTCTGGGGTTGGAGCTTCACCCGCCTCCCCCGTAGTTCTAGAATAAAAGGAAGAGAAACTTGTGGCGTTTTCTGTCACCCCCCCCCCCACAATTTTGAGAACGCAGCCGCCCGCATGTATGTCCACGGGTTTGGATTGTGTGTGTGTTGTGTCGTTACAGTTGTGACCGACCCTTCGTGACTCCACATTCATGGAGTTTTCTTGGCAGGAGTACTGGAGTGGCTTGCCAGTTCCTACTCCAGGCGCCTACAGCACTTGGTATTCCCTGGTGGTCTCCCATCCCAAGTACTAACCAGGGCTGACCCTGCTTAGCTTCCAAAATCAGGCGAGATTGGATGTGTTTTAGGGCATCTAGGCAGCACTTTGGGTTTGGATTACAGGATTTTTAAAAAAACGAGTTTTTTTTTTTAGCCTCTCTAAAAGAAGGCTGAGGGGGGATATGATAGCTATGTTGAAATATTTGAAAGGATGTCATATTGAAGAGGGAACAGGTTTGTTTTCCATGGCTTCAGAGACTAGGACTTGGGGCAATGGTTTCAAAGTACAGGAAAAGAGATTCCATTTGAACATTAGGAAGAACTTCATGACAGAGCTGTTTGGCAGTGGAAGATGCTGCCACAAAGGAGGGTGGTGGAGTCTCCTTCTTTGGAGGTTTTTAAGCAGAGGCTGGATGGACATCTGTCGAAAATATTGTGATGGGGTTCCTGCATGGCAGGGGGTTGGACTAGGTGGCCTTTGAGGTCTCTTCCAACTCTATGATTCTATGAAACCACTTGCCCCCTCCAAGGCGTTCCTCGCAAAGGCTCTTCTTCATACCTCTTGGACTTCCCCACCAGGATTACTGCAAAGGCTTCTTTGGGGAAGGTGGTGGTGGGGAAAACGTATGGGCCCACAGAACACGTCTTCTTTCCCTCCATGCCTGGGGCTCCGTCCATCCCCTGTCTCCACCCTACCCCCAACGTTTCCCCTGCTCCCTTTCTTTCCTGCCTTCTCTCCCCACCCCAAACTCTCATGCAGGTGGGGGGGGACATAAGAACAGCCTTGCTGGAACAGGCCAGGGGCACATCCAGTCCAGCCACCTCTGTCTCACACAGAGGTGGCTCACCATTTGCTTCAGGGCATTCCCAAGCAGATGTCTTCACTGGCTTACGATTCCCTGCAAATGGTATTGAGAAATAGCCTGCCTCTCTGTCCAATCCAGAGGTTGTCCTTGATAGCCATGGATACCCTTGTTCTCCATGAACTTGTCTAATTCTTTCTTAAAGCTGTCCAGGCTGACAGCTGTCACCACATCTTCTGGCAGGGAGTTCTTGACCAGGGACCCTCTGGGTGGAAAAAGTGCTTTCTCTTATTTGTCTGAGATCTAGCTCCCCAACGTTTCATGGAATTGCCCCCCCCCAGTTCTAGTGTTGTGCCAGAGGGAAAATAGCTTTTCCCTTATCTACTTTGCCCAAACCGTGTATGATTTTATAAACTTCAATCAAGGTCACCTCTTAGGCAGAACATTTACGCTTTTATAGGTTAAAACCCGCACCTCCAGCATAGCTCAGAAGCAGATCAGCAACCATCGGCTGGCCTGATGGTGTTTTTTCCCCCAGGACTACAACTCCTACCGTCCTCCGATGCTGGCAGCAGAGGCTTGGGATTCTGGGAGCTGTAGTCCAAAAAAGGGAGGAGGCGGGAGCAGAGGGCTAGGAAGTTCCCAAGAGGCGCCCCTGGGGTTGTGGCCAGAACAGACCGGAGGCGGAAGCAGAGGCAGTGCCGGCCTCTCCTTCCGCCGCCTCTATGATCCTTGGGGGAGCGCAACATTCCCTCCTGACACGGAAGGTGCCTGCAAGGGAGGGGGGAGGTCGGTGGCTCTGGTGGTGGCGGTGGTGGGGCTTACCGCCCTCCCTTTCCACCGTCCCCTCTTGCTCTGATTGGGGGAAGTGGAAGAGCTCTTCCTCCTCCTCCTCCACGGGGATCTTGGGCAGAAAAGTGGGGGTTGGGGTTGGGGGGGGGGAAAGGTCCCGTTTCTGGAGGCGGTGACCCTTCCCCATCGTGCAAGGCAACGGGTCCCCTCCCCTCGTCTATTGGGTGGCTTCCCACCACCATCGTGGCCCCTTTCTGCGGCTAAGGGGGAGGGCGAAGAGAAGTCTTGGGGGGGGGGAGGAATCGATCCTGGGAGGTGCAAGCAAGAGGAGGAGGAAGAGTGGCTGGGGTGGGGCTTCCAACGGAGGGGTAGGAAGGGGGCTGAGAAGTGGGGCTGGGGCTGGGAAAGAGGAGGAGGCTGTGTCAGGGCTGGGGTTGCCGAGTGGCTTCCTTCTTCTGCAGACCCCCCTCCCCTCTCTGCCTTTTTTTTTATTATTATTATTATTATTATTATTATTATTATTATTATTATTATTATTATTATTATTATTATTATTATTATTATTATTCAGGAGCACATTCCCGCCTGCCTGGAGGATCTGGAGATTCCCCAGGCAGGGCAGATCCCAGGTAGGGGATCTAGTGTTCGGCAGTGGAAGATTCTGCCACAAAGGAGGGTGGTGGAGTCTCCTTCTTTGGAGGTTTTTAAGAGGAGGCTGGATGGCCATCTGTCAGAGGCATTGGGATTGGGGTTCCTGCATGGCAGGGGGTTGGACTAGATGGCCCTTGAGGTCTCTTCCAACTCTAGGATTCTATGATCAGTGGCGCAGAAGAGGCAGCTCCCCCTGCCTGCCTGCCTGCTTGCGGGCTGGTTTCTCCCTCCTTCCCTTCCTCCCTCCTTCCCTTCCTCTATGGCAGTGGTGGCCAAACTTCGGCCCTCCAGAAGTTTTGGACCACAACTCCCACAGTCCTTTGTCGTTGGCAATACAGGCTTGGAATTCTGGGAGTTGTGGTCCAAAACATCTACAGGGCTGAAGTTTGGCCACTACTGCTCTATGGCTCAGACATGGAGAGGGAAACCCACCCACCCCTGGCGGTAACCCTGGCCTGGCCACCCCCAGTGCCTGATTCAGGGCAGTCCAGGTTGCTGTTATGCCCCCCACACACACACCCCTTCTATCCCAGGCTGCTGCTCCTCTTTATGTCCCTGCAAAAGGAGATCTCAGGTTAAAATATGTGGCTTTATTCTAAAGTCAAAACACTCATTTATTTTCTAACAGAATAAAGCAGAGGCTGGGTGGCCATCTGTGGGGAGTCCTGTGATGGGGGTTCCTGCATGGCAGGGGAGTTGGACTAGATGGCCCTTGAGGTCTCTCCCAACTCTAGGATTCTAAGGAGTACAGACGGAGGGAAAGCCCTGGTGTGATTGCATCCCCTGTTTGAGAGTATCACACCAAGCTGAGTAAGACAACAGGATGCACACACACGCAACCTCCACCACACTGCCTCCCTTGAAAGGGCTTCCTTTGGGGGGAAATTCCTTCCTACCCCCAACTCATTATAATGGCCAAGGTTTTGTCCCAGACTGTTGTCAGATATATTTGTTTAAAATATTTTTAACCTGCCTTTCTCCTTAAAGCAGTGGTTCTCAACCTTCCTAATGCCGTGACCCAGGCCACTGTCGCAGGGGCCAGAGAGAGCTACAGGCAGCCTCAGCCAATCGCAGACTCCGGTCACATTGACTAATATCCCCTCCAACCTATCAAGAGGTAACTCAATCTTTCCTCCCCTTCCCCCCCTCCAGACCCAAGCTGTTTGTGCCTTTTCACTGGCTCATGGCGACCCCTGTGAAATGGTCTGGTCGTTCAACCCCCAAGGGGTCGTGACCCCTAGGTTGAGAACCACTGCCTTAGAGGAACTCAAGGTGGCTCCTTCCTCCTCCTCCACCTCCTTCCCTTCTTCTCTGTCATATTTTTCATTCACATTGTTCCCTTTTTTTTATTCTTGAAAGAAGGGAGAGAAGTACAGATGCAGCTCCACAAGATGCAACCCTCCCCTCAAAGGGGCCTCCTGTACTTTGATTTCCTCAATCCAAGGAGCCTCTGGACTGATTTCTACCCCCTTCTTTTCCTCCAAAGGATCAGGCGAGATTCTTCTCACCACCTGTCGCTTTTCTATGGACCCAAAGCAGAGACTCAAACCCCATATCCCTCCAGTCTGAGCAAAGCAGGTGAGAGCTCTTCTTTTCTTCCTTTGGTATTGGAAGCCTCGCCACGCATTTAATGGGGTATGATACTTGTAGAGAGAGATTCATGCCCAGTTGTCGGTAAACTCAAGAGCATTGGAGGACAGCTCCCACCAGATCTTCCCTCCCACCTTGGAGTCCTGGCTTTTTCTGTTTTCCGGTCAAGATTCACTTTAAAAAACCAAAAGGCTTTCCTGGATTTTATTCTGTGAAAAGCAGGAGAAGGAAGCAAAGAGGAGATGCAGTTTAGAGGTGGGTGCTTTAGAACATCAGAAAAGCCCTGCTGGAGTAGGCCAAAAGGCCCATCTAGTCCAGTTTCCTGTATCTCACAGTGGGCCCGCCAAATTATTCTGGGAGCGCACGAGACTAGATCTCTGTCTCCTGATCCCACTCCCCTGCATCTGGGCCTTTGAGCTTCTCTCTGCTGGCTGCTTCCTCCTCCTCCATCCGTGGTTGCAGTACCTGCTAAGCAACAATCCATGATGGAGAGAGGATAAATTCAGGCCTGCAGGAATGATTCCTCCGTTTTCCTTGTGCCCGCTCTCTGTCTGCGTTGCATGGGCTGGGCTAGACACGCACCCAGGGCCGGCAGATTCGCCGGCAAAGTAAACAAAGAAGCAATGCCTGGGGCAATAGTGGATGTTCTTAGCTGGCTCCTGGTATCCCTTGGAATGGGCTGGTGCACCTTAGAGCAGGCATGTCCAAACTTCAGCCCTCCTGATGTTTTGGACCACAACTCCCAGAATTCTAAGCTAAGATTGCCAATGGCAAAGGACTGTGGGAGTTGTGGTCCAAAACATCTGGAGGGCCAAAGTTTGGACATGCCTTCCTTAGAGGCTCTTGGCTTGTAGAAGCAGAGCCCCACACACTCCAAGCCCAGGGGACGTGTCCGAAGAGTGGATCGCAGAGCATTTCCAAACCCCACCCTCCTTTGGCTGAGGTAGGATTTGAACCTGCGCCGCCTGGGTCGCACTGACTCTCCTGCAGAGTCTTTTGGAGCATCTGCAAACATTTTTTTCCTTTTGGCTTCCAATGTGGCTGTTCCCAGCCACACACTCACGAAAGGCAGGCACTGTTGGTGAACTTGACAAAACCCACCACCGTGCTGTGGAGCTCGATCAAATCTCTCTTTTCTCCTGGGGGATCAGGTCAGACGGAAGCCATTGCTCTTGCATGGGGTGTTTTCGGAGCAGGAAATGTTGCAAGGGAGCCTTCCCCCTGTCCTTTCAGCTACGTGGCTACTTTCTCAACTACCTCCCAATCACTTTTTTATTGGTGCATTTACTTTCCAACTTAAAATATCAACCACAGTAGCTATATCTGACCTGGTAGGTGGACGAATATATGATAACTGAGCTATTGCTGCTCAGTGCCTAGTAAGGTGAAGGTAAAAGTCCCCCCCCCCGCACAGGTGTGCTAGTTGTGTCCAACTCTACAGGCGGTGCTTCTCTTCATATTCAAGCCAAAGAGCCAGTGTTGTGTAAGTCCATGGCCACGTGGCCGGCATGGCTGCAAGGAAACATTGCTTTACCTTCCTACTTTTTATGGCGGTACCTATTTATCGACTTACATTTACATCAGGCATGCCCAAACTTCAGCCTTCCAGATGTTTTGGACCACAACTCCCACAGTCCATTGCCATTGGAAATACAAGCTTGTAATTCTGGGAGTAATAGTCCAAAACATTAGGAGGGATGAAGTTTGGACATGCCTGATTTACATGCTTTCGAACTGCTAGGTTGGCAGGAGATGGGGTTATCAAGCGGGAGCTCGCTCTTCTGCTTCGTACACCGGGATTTGAACCGCCGAGCTGCCAACTTTGCAGCCGACAGTTTTCGGAGCCTTAGCTTGCTAAGCCACCACGCCCCACTCAATACTCAATACCTAGTATTATTTGGTAATATCTTTGGAAGCCTCTGACAGAGCAGCAGCAGCAGGACCCCACTGCCACATTTGGGAAAGGAAGGATCCCAGTCAGCTAGGAAGTGGGCTGGGAATGAAATTTGGAAAGCCCCTGAAAATGTTGTAAACAACCGAGAGCAGAGTTTGGCCGGATGGGGAAAAAAAAGGAAACGGCCGAAAAACCAACAAAATGAACAATGGAATAAATATAAAGAAAATAAATATAAATATTAATAAAAGAATAAAATAAATATATAAATAAAATAAATATAAGTAGAATAAATATAAATAAAATGTTGCTTTCTGCATTCCATTTATGATTCTCTTTCATTTCTAAGGTGCCCAACAACTTAATAGCAAATATGGAACCTGTGCATCCTTTTAAAGTTTTGTACCTAAATACAGTGGTACCTCAACTTAGGAATTTAATCCATTCCAAGTGCATGCTCTTAAGTCGAACTACAGTGGACCCTTGTATAACAAACAGTTTGTATAACATAAAATCTGTACAACATAAAAAATTCCGGAGATAGGGGAAATTTGCTTAACATAATTGCCTATGGGGAGAATCTGTACAACAGACATGCCCAAACTTCAGCCCTCCTGATGTTTTGGACCACAACTCCCAGAATTCTAAGTTTAGATTGCCAATGGCAAAGGACTGTGGGAGTTGCGGTCCAAAACATCTGGAGGGCCGAAGTTTGGACATGCCTGCTGTACAACATAAAAATGGGATTACTCCATTTTCAATGCATTCCTATGGGAATTTGTATAAAGGAAATTTTGCTTAACATAATTTAATTTGGAACTAATTAATTCCTTTATACAAGGTATCATTGTACTCTTAAGTTGGGGTTGCCTATCTAAAAAATTGAAAAAATTAAGTTAAAAAATAAAAAAATGAAAAAAATATTCATAAGTTGAGCAGACCATATCTAAAATTTGTAAGGCGGCAGTTAAAATGCCAACAGTTTTCCGCTCTTAAGTCAAATTGTTCTTAAGTCGAGCTGCTCTTAAGTCGGGGTACCACTGTACTGGAAATCACCCAAAGCTTAGATCTCTACTTTTGCGTGAAGCTTTCTTAGTACTTCTTTATATTCTTGTTTGCTATCTTTATGAACTAAATGATCATCAACATACGGAAGGGCATAAGCAAATTGTTGGGTTTTGTAGACGGAGCTATAGCGGTGGTAAGTTTGAGAACTGCCTAAGAAAATAATTGAAATCCTTACTGAATCACTACATTTTTCACTTCCTGTTGTCACTGCTTTAATATTTATTTCATTTCACTCATTTACTTATAAAGAACTCATGGCATGTTACATCATAAAATGACAGTACTTAAAGCTAAGCAACAACAACAAAAAACACGAGTCAAATAAATAACATACTAAAATAGATAAGGAACACCAGAAGACATTGAAGCCATAAGGCACAAGAATCCATTAAAAACTGACTCAGGCAGCCAACCATTAAAGGAAAGCTGGTCCAACACAGCTTTTGATGGGAGAGAGTTTCAAAGCTTGAGAGGAGCAGCGGAGAAGGCCCTCTCCCTAATGCACATATCAAGATGGTGGATTGACTGATTAGATTGATTGATTTGATTTGTACACTGACCATCTGCCCTAAAGGACACTTTGGATGGTTTTCAACCTAAAGCAACAAAAAACTTAACAAACTACACAATAAAAGCTTCAAAATAATCATAAAACCTTGCTTTTTAGAGAGGCATTTGGTGACCTTTAGCAGTTTCTTGTTTTTTTTTTATCCTCTCTTCTCTCAGAGCTGCCGTCTTGCCGATGATTCTTTTGACTATTTTTTTCTGTCTTTCTGTGTGTGTGTGTGTGTGTGTGTGTGTGTGTGTGTGTTTTGATTGTTGCACTGATTTTATATTGTTTGTTTTACTCTTTTTTGTTAACAGCCCGGAGTTCCTTTGGGAAGACGGGCGGTATAAAAATAATAAACAAACAAACAAACAAATAAATAAATAAAATTAAAAGTGCAATGAATATAAAACACAAAGATATTAAATATTTAAAATGACAGTAGTCAATCATATTAAAGACTAATGCTTTCTGTAGATTCTGTTGTTGGATTCCATGGAGTGTGTTTTTGGGGGGAATTGTTAGGAAAGAGGCTGCTGGGTCCATAGCTGAGGATGAGTTGCTGATAAGGCCTATTTCCTTGTTTTCTGTATGGGTAGGTTGTGCAGATCTAGTTGGAAGTGGGCATTCTGCCTGTCCCAAACCATTCCAAGGTCCCAAACTTTCTAGGGCTTTATAACGTAGAAGCTTATAAAGGTGGCACAGAAATGGGACAGGTAAGGTGGCTGTCATTGGAATCTATGTTGTTACAGTGACCCCCTGCCTATTGCGGGGGTTAGGGACCCAACCCGACCCACGATAATTGAAAACCCGCGATATGTGGATGCAAGTCAGGTCTCCCCTGGGGCTCCTAGTTGGGTGGCTCTTGTACTTACCGGAGGCCTCAGAAATGATTTTCAGCAATCCAGAAGTCACTTCTGGTTTCTCTGAAGTCACCTGGTTCGCAGGGAGGCCCTTTGGGGGGCCTCCAGAAAGCCTGGGAAGGCCCTCGCAGGCCCATTCAGGACAGCGCAAGGTTGGAGGTAAGTATGGGAGGCCTGAAACAGGCCTTCCCCCCCCACTTAACCCAGGGAGCCTTTTTTTCATATACTGTGGTCCCGCAATATAGCGGGACCGCAGTATATGAACTGCAAAAGGGTGGGGGACCACTGTACAGTGGTACCCCAGTTTATATACACCTCGGTTTACAGAAAACTTGTGTGACGAAAAGAAATGATTGGAAATGGGGATGGATCGCTTTAAGAAAATTTTCAATTGAGTTTTTTGGTAAGGCATTTTGGGGAAAAAAAGTGTACCCAGGATGCATTGCGCTTCTATAGTTTGTGGAGGAGTGGGAGCTGTTCGTCAAGTTTTGGAGCCATTCTGGACATTTTTTTTGCAGCGGTTTTGGTAGTTTTCGAACTTTTGGGGTGCATTTCTCAAGTGGTGGAAATGCTTTTTTCCTGCATGCTTTCAATTGCATTGCATTATGGAGGGGACTGTGTTGATCTTTGTTGTATCCATGCTTTTTTTGTGCATTTGCATTGCGGTGGTGGCTCCTGCTCTGCATGCCTTTAAAGGGCACTTTATAAAGAGTTTTCAACAGATGAAGGGCTTTTTCTGACCATCCCTCTGGAATGGATTCGTTGGTTACCAGTGCATTCTTATGGGAAACTATGTTTTGGATTACAAAATTTTTGCAATAGGAAATGGCTCAAGCAAATTAATTTTGTGAGCTCTGTCTCTATTCTGGCCCTGATAAAGTCTCTGTATTAGTTTCATGAGTAGCCAAACATAAATAGCACAAGGGTAGATAAATTATTAAATTTATGTAGCACAAATTCTTGTTGAGATCATAATCAGACTTATCTAGGGGAAATTAGACATTTTCTATTTGGCATTAAATAGTGCATGATTGTTATGGTAAACAGACCCTTTTAACTTGTTTTGATAGGTTGCCACTTGAGCCCAATATTTGCCACCCTCTTCCTGACAGAGCGTCTCAGGTTGTAAGTATATAGGGTTATGTCTTATAAGACTTATACAAATGATAAATAACTTTGACTTGGTTCTCCTAAATGGGGTTAGGCAGGGTGACAGTCCTGGAGAATGTACCTGCAGATCAACCATTGGTGCCTCAACAATAGATGGCACTATAATCTCCCAGGATTTCATAGGAGCACTAACGGATGTTAAAATAGAGGTGCATGGGTCCCTCCCCCAAGATATACCATGAATGGACATAAAATAAACCCTATGAACTGTCCAGATAGAAATGCCAGATAGATGCTTTAAGGGGAAGAGGTGTGGCCTTGGAATAGCCTACCAGAAAGGGGAGTGTCCTGATTATGGCTGAGAGCTTTAAGTATCAGCTGTGAGTTCTGAGGGGCCCTTTTAATTCCGGATATAGCACAGCTGAGGAATAAAGCCAAGGGAGAGCCAGGGAGCTCCTGACTAGAAAAAAAAACACAGGAGTTTCACAGGGGAGTTCAAAGGAGGTCAAGAGGAATCCCCTAACAACTTTTTTCTTTTTTATTATCTTCTGAACACAGCTGCCAGGTGTTAAACTGGAGTTGCCTTTCTCCAATGATCAAGCTCTTTCCAAGAGCCTAAGATGACTGGAAATATCTTCGTAGTATACAGTATATGCTGTTCCTGTGTAGTTGGAAGTATGTCTGGAGCAGTGCTGATCTTGTCAATGCCAAGAGTTTTCAGAGGTTGATGCAGGTCTTTTGGGATTGCACCCAAGGTGCCTTAATTAATTAAGTTGTTGTTGTTCTGCTATTATTTATTTATTTATTTGTTGTTGTACTTTTGGACATAATGTCTGTAAAGGTTCTCTGTCATCCATGTGAGCTTATCTGGAAGTTGAGTCATGGCAACTGGACTTCTTTTTCTTGAGAGATAGAAACGTTTCGCTGCTCATCCAACAGCTTCATCAGTCTGAATACAGCTAGTGCGAGACCTCTATCTTATAGCCAGCTTTGACCTCTTATCACCCTGGTCTGAAATAGGCTCATAAGATGAACAATAGCCTGAATAGGCTCGTTGGGTAGACAGTAGTATCCATAGCCTTAAAGTGAACAATTGCCTAAGGTGCTGAAACCTATAAAGTATGGGTTGTTAACTATGGCCTTGATGCTGAAGGCTTTTTGATTTGTCTGGCTATTGTTGAAAGCACTCCCTGATAAGTAGCAGATAGACTATGCCTGAGGCCCCCACCTCTGTTGAGAGAGGGGTTTTCAATACGCCCATGAATGGCTTTCCTGACCCCTCTCTCAAACCACCTCTCTTCTCTGTCTAATATGTTTACATCCTCAACACTGAATGAGTGCCCTTTGTCATTCAAATGGAGGTGTGCTGTTGATTCTCGTCCTGAGCTGTTACCACTCCTATGGACATAATGATGCAGCACTTTCCCACTTATCATGGGGTTAGCTTTTAGAGACCACACGGGATAAAGGAAAATCTGCAGTTTGCAGGTGCCTTTATCCGTGGGTCAGGCAGGGACCGGCAGGCCTGTGTGGGGCCTCCTGTACTCCCTCCAGGCCTGATGCTGCCTGAAACAGGCCTCCAGCGGTCTTCATGGGCCTGTACAGGGCCCAGAAGTGGCTTCCAGCAGACTGGAAGTGACTTCCAGGCCATACAGTGGCTCTGCATGGGGCCTCTAGGGCTTCCTCCAGGCCCTCCACTGCCTGGCCACTGCCCAGCCGGCCGGCCTTGCCTGCGGTCCTGGTAAATCTGCGATATACCAGGACCACAATATATGAAGTGAAATGTGGCGGGGGGACTACTGTATATTGGTAGACAATCCCATTTCCATCTTAGATAACAAAATAAAAGGAGAGGTATTCAAAAACAACCAGTTGAAAGCAATGATAAAGTGTAATTGGTAGCCATATACAGACTTGGTTACCTGCCCCATGACTATAAATGGTTTGAAAAATAAGTGATGTTGGAAACAAATTTAAATATGAAGAAAAACAAACCCCTAACCTGCACTCTCCTTTGAAAACTTTCATGGCTGGTGCAAGGGAAATCTTTGTTCCTCTCCCCTCCTTCTGTTTTGGAGGCTTGCCTGAGAAGGAACATTACAGATAATCCACCACAATCCAGCAGGGAAAGAGGGGGAGCCACCATTGGCTAACGTGATCATGTGACCTGCTCCATTGTTGGTATTGAGAGACATTGCTCATTGATCAAGACAAAATTGATCAGAAATAGTTGCTCATCTTCTAAAACACTTAAACTAAGGCTCTCATAAACCAAGGCATTACTGTACTACTGCAGGTTGATTGAAGGCTGCCAAAGATCTCTCACTTGGCTAGATCCCGTTTGAGCTTGTTAATCCTGGTCTGTTTCCAAACTGAAGCTAGGCAGCTTGCTAGCATCCAGACAGCATCCACTGCAGAGGATGAAAAAGAGGGATAGAGTTGTGTGTCATCAGCTTACTCATGGCACCTTATTCCGAAGCCCTTGATGAACTGTCCTAGCAGCTTAACATATTTATTTATTTATTTATTTATTTATTTATTTATTTATTTATTTATTTATTTATTCATTCATTCATTCATTCATTCATTTATTTTTGTACTTATTAACTGCCCAATTTTCCCATAGGGAACTCTGGGTGGTGTACAGCAGATCACCAAAATAACTACCCAACAATAAAACCCAATACATAAACAAACACAATACATCATGGAAAATACAAACATGGGAAAATACACACTGATATGGGAGTACCATATACCAGTACCAAAGAGGCAAAAAAAAAAAAAATAGACCTCATACCACCCACCAACGGGTAAGATCGGGCAAGAAGAAAAAGAAAAAAACTTGTCACAGTGCGATCAGAGGTCCCCAAAGCATTGCCTGAAGAGTCAGGTCTTTAAGGCCCTTCTGAAGGCCGACAGCAACTTGGCCTGCCTAATCTCCAGGGGCAGTTTGTTCCACTGGGCTGGGCCCACCACTGAGAAGGCCCGATTCCAGGTCGAAGCCCTACAGGCCTCTCTCGGTGTAGCCACTCGGAGAGAAAGGGAGGATGAGATAGTCCTCTGGGAGATCCGCTCCGCCAGATAGACAGGCCCCAAGCCATGGATGGTTTTGTAAACCAAAACCATTACCTTGAATCTTATCCGAGAAGCAATGGGTAATCAATGCAGGTGAGCCAGGATGGGGGTGATACAGGCATACCTGCTTGCACCTACCACCAGCTTGGCCGCCGCATTCTGCACCCGCTGCAAACGCCAGACGAGGGTCAAAGGCAACCCCATGTAGAGGGCGTTGCAGTAGTCGATCCACGAGATCACTAGCACCTGCACAACCATCCGAAGAGATTAAAAGAGATTAATTTATTTATTTATTCAACTTATTTATTTATTTATTTATTTATTCAACTTATATGCCGCCCCACTACCCAAAGGTCTCTGGGTGGCTTACAATCAAAGAATTAAAACAATTTAAAATAGTTATAAATAAAATATCAGTAAATCATCAAACAGTAATAAAAACCTTCTTTAAAATCATCATCCTAAAATTGTCATCAGCAGACCCACAATCTATATTGTATCAATTAAAAACCTTCTGGAACAGGAAGGTTTTTACCTGGCGCCGAAATGTAATCAATGTTGGCACCAGGCGGATCTCAATAGGGAGGGCATTCCATAACTTGGGAGCAGCTGCCGAGAAGGCCCTTTGTCTACAAGCCATCCCTCTCACCTCCTTGAGGGATGGCTCTTTCAAAAGGCCCCCTGGCTCGATCTTAATCGCCGGGTAGGTTCGTATGGAAGGAGGCGGTCCTTCAGGTATCTAGGTCCTAAGTCATTTAACATTGGGGCATTTAACATAGGGGCAGAAATGACTCCTGAGGTACCCCACAATTGCAGGCCCAAATGTTTGACAAGTCATCCCCTAGCTGAACACCCCCTACATAGCTTTCAAGTAAGGACTAGAACCAGCTTAAGGTCAGTTCTCCAACCCACACCTCTGAGAGCATGTCCAAGAAGATACCATGGTGGATGGTCTTGGAATCAGCTGAGAGATTGAGGAGGACCCATATGGAATTCTTCTTTAAAAGGTTTCCATGCAGCATAAACAGTGTCATCTCAGTCCTTTGCCATGGCCTGAACCCAGAGTAGAGTGGGTTGAGCTTGTTCTCCCCTTCTAGGTATGTTTGGAGCTGCTTTTTTTTACCACCCACTCAATTACCTTGCCCATAAAGGGTACAATAGGAGCTTTTATAAGCCATGCAATACAGAGATAGACCTGCTACTAGCCACACCCTGGATGCTTCCTCCACTCTGGCACAGTCAAGTGGATGCAAACAAGCGCGAATTAAAAATTTTCTTCCATTTCAAGTAACTGACCAGTTAGTCAGGATGGAGGGGCAGGGGGCAGATGTAGTTACTTTCAACACCTGTGGCATGTTCATTTTTTGCCAAACCATGAGCAAACGGGATACATTTGCTCAAAGTGCAAGCTGGTAGTCCTCTTGGAGGACAAGGTCAGGCAGCTGGAGGCCTGTGTTTACAGTCTTCGCAACCTTAAGGAGCAGGAGGGGTTGTTGCAGGAAGCAGAGAAAAAAACTGTCAAAACAAGTGACAGAGAGAATCTCAATCAGGGTGAGGGCATTTCACAAATACAGGAGGCAGATACTTGGAGGAATGTCACAGTCAGAAAAGGAAGAATTAGGAAACAGACAGAGAACTTGCAACTGCACAATAGATTCCAACCTCTCTCCTTTATCAGCCAGGAACAGGAACTGCACCTAGAACAGCAAGGGCAGCTTGAAGACCCTGCATAGAGGAATCCAACAATACAACAAGGGGCAACTACCAAGCCTTGAAGGAGGCGAGTGGTGGTGATTGGAGACTCCTTGCTTAGTGGAACAGAAACGGTCATCTGCAGGCCTGAAAAAATGAATCGAGAGGTCTGCTATCTCCCTGGAGCCAAGATTCGGGATGTAGCAGAGAGTCTGAGGAGACTCATCAAGCCCACTGATTCTAACCCATTTCTTTTGGTCCATGTAGGAACTAATGATACTTCAAAATGCAGCTTTCCAGATATCATAAAGACATATGAAGAGATGGGTAGAAAACTGAAGGACCTGGGTGGACAGGTGGTAATCTCCTCTCTCCTCCCTGTAGAAGGACGTGGCCCACGAAGGGAAAGAACAATATTGGAGGTGAACAATTGGCTTTGGAGATGGTGCCGGCAGAAACGATTCAGATTCTTGGACCATGGTTTTCTTTTTCATTCAGATGGGATATTGGGCCAGGATGGGGTGCACCTCACCACTGCTGGTAGGAATCTTTTTGCCAAGAAGATTGCAGATTTAATAAGGAGAGCTTTAAACTGAGTTTGCAGGGGGAGGGAGAAAATTCTCTTAATGGTAGAGATCCAGAACAGGTTGTGAGGACTAGCCCAAATGTTGAAATAGGAGCAGGACAAGAAGTAGTGCAGACCATCAGTGTAAGGAAAAACAGGTTAAGCAAAGGACATGTAAGAAGCACACACAGCTTAAAATGTCTCTACACCAATGCACAGAGCATGGGAAACAAACAAGAGGAGCTGGAACTCCTAATACAGCAAAATAAATATGACAGTATTAACCATCAACAGAGCACACACCCGAACGCGGTACACATTATAGCAGGGGATTTTAATCATGTGGATTTGAAAACAGCACTCCCCAAACTGTATCAACATGTCAAGTGTGCTACTAGAGAATCTAACACACTGGACAAGGTATATTCAAATATCAGGTTGGGCTACAGAGCTAGACCATTAGCACATTTGGGCCAATCTGATCACATGTCCTTGTTTTTGGTTCCTGCATACGTCCCCATCAGGAAAACTGCTCCTGCCACTATAAAGTCTGTAAGAAGCTGGTCAATTGGTGCATCTCAGCAGCTTCAGGACTGCTTTGACAGGACTAGCTGGGATGTTTTTGAACATCAAGATTTGGATATTTTCACAGACAGTGTTATGTGTTATATTAGGAACTGCATAGACACTGTTATGGTGAACAAACGTATCCGGATCTACCCAAATCGGAAGCCCTGGATGACTCAGAAAGTCCAGAGACTATTGAAAGAAAGGGATATCGCCTTCAGGTCTGGAGATAGGGCTTCTTACAGTATGGCCCGAGCGAACCTGAAGAGAGGAATTAGAGAGGCCAAACTGGACTACAAGAACAGGATTGAGCGGCATCTGGACAGTAATAACAACAGGAAAGTGTGGCAAGGAGTCCAGCAACTTAGAACTACAAGATGAACAACGGAGTTGTAGCGGGCGATGCAGCATTGGCAGAAGAGTTAAACATCTTTTTTGGTCGTTTTGAGGTGGAAGCACCAAAGGAAGCTGCACTACAGTCCCCAGTCCACAGCAGCTTTATCCTTAAAGTAGAGGAGTATGAAGTGAGGCGTATGCTGCGGACGATCAACCCGAGGAAGGCTGCTGGACCCGATGGAATCCCTGGATGTGTGTTGAAAGACTGTGCAGATCAACTAGCTGGAGTCTTTACCAAGATCTTTAATCAGTCTCTGGCTCAATCTAGGGTTCCATCCTGTTTGAAGTCCTCCACCATAGTTCCTGTACCTAAACAATCTTATATCTCCAGTCTTAATGATTATCGACCAGTTGCACTTACTCCAGTGGTGATGAAATGTTTTGAAAAACTGGTCCGGAATTACATCACATCACTTCTCCCCAGAGTTTTGATCCCCACCAGTTTGCATATCGAGCAAATAAATCTGCAGAGGATGCTGTAGCTACAGTCCTTCATGCTGCACTGTCACATCTGGAACAGCGGGGAAGCTATGCAAGACTGCTTTTCGTGGACTTCAGCTCAGCATTTAATACCATCCTCCCTCACAGACTGGTGGTTAAATTAGGGATTTGGGATTTCCACATTCTATATGTATGTGGATAAATAGTTTTTGTCCGGACGTAGTCAGAGGGTTAGAGTAGGTCAATGTACATCTACAGATCTGAGTCTTAGTACTGGCTCTCCACAGGGCTGTGTGCTGAGTCCACTGCTCTTTACTCTTTATACTTACGATTGCATTCCCGCCTATCATAACAACATTATAGTTAAGTTTATGGATGACACCACAGTAGTGGGGCTTATCTCAGCAGGAGATGAGTCTGCTTATAGGGATGAGGTGGAGCGGTTGATTGAGTGGTGCAGAGAGAATAACTTGCTTCTGAACACATTAAAAACTAAGGAGCTCATAATAGATTACAGGAAGAAGAAAACAGATCTTCAACCACTATTCATCAGTGGGGACTGTGTAGAAAGGGTGACCGACTTCCGTTTGTTGGGAGTCCATATTGAGGAGAATTTAACCTGGAGTGTAAACACCTCTGAGCTGCTGAAAAAGGCCCAACAGAGACTGTACTTTCTGAGAGTGCTCAGAAAGAATAACATCACTCAGAGACTATTGGTGTCTTTTTATCATTGTGTAATAGAAAGTGTACTGACATACTGCATATGTGTGTGGTATGCCAGTTGCACGGTGGCTCAGAGGAAATCACTCCAGCGGGTTATCAATATGGCACAGAAGATCATCGGATGCCCACTCCTCACATTGGAGGAATTACACAGCTCCCGCTGTCTTAAGAAAGCTCAGAATATTGTAGGAGATATTTCTCATCCTGGTCACTCTCTGTTTGTACCACTACCATCAGGCAGAAGGTATAGATCTATTAGAACAAGGACGGAAAGATTCAAAAATAGTTTTTACCCAATAGCATTATCCATGCTAAACTCTGTTAAAAATTAAGTTGACGGGTAATATTGGTGTTGAATGTGTTACATATATATCGTATAGGTGTATGGCTGTTGTTGTTTTTTAAATTGTAGTTTTTATGGATTGTGTAGGAATGTTGCTAGGTGTAAGAGTGTAGGGATGTGGGTATGTTTGGATTTTATTTCAGTTTTAAATGAGTGTAAGTGATGTTTTGGCATGTGAATGTTGGAGTATGTGTATGGATGGTTTGTTTTTAAATTGTAGATTTTACGTCTTGGATTTTTATGCTGGGTTGTGTGAATGACTGACTGGATGGCACTTTTAATCTCGTTGTATTTATACAATGACAATAAATTGCATTCCTATTCCTATTCCTATTCCTATAATTGGCATCACTGAAAAATGGTGGGATGAGACGTACGACTGGAATGTAGTCGTTGGTGGGTATAACTTGTTTCAAAGGAACAGGTCAAGTAAGAAAGGAGGAGGTGTAGCTTTATATATTAAGGACATTTATACTGCTGAAGAAATACAAGATAAACAGCAGGGTAACCATATTGAGAGTATTTAGGTAAAATCAGGGGTGAAAAAACTAGGAGGGATGTCACTGTGGGGGTATATTATAGACCCCCAAGCCAGCCAGAGGAGAGGGATGATGCCTTCAGTGAACAGATGGCCACACAGTCAAAAGGGAGAGATGTAGTACTAATGGGAGATTTTAACTATCCTGATATATGCTGGCAGTCCTACTCAGCTAGGAATGCAAGGTCTAACAAATTCCTTACTGCCCTAGCAGACAATTTCATGGTCCAGAAGGTAGAGGAGGCAACAAGAGGCAAAACCATTTTAGATCTGGTCTTAACCAATAAGGAGGACCTTGTAACTGGGGTTGAAGTGGTGGGATCATTAGGTAAAAGTGACCATGCCCTTTTGGAATTTGTTATAGAGTTGGAAGGTGAAGTTAAGCATAGTCAGACAAGAATCCTGGACTTTAAGAAAGCCAATTTTTGTAAACTTAGAGAATTATTGGCTGTGATTCCATGGACTGAAACACTGAAAGAGAAGGGAGTCCAAGATGGATGGGAGTTCCTTAAAAGTGAGATATTAAAGGCACAATTTAAAACTGTTCCAACAAGAAGAAAAAATGGGAGAGATCTAAAGAAGCCACAATGGTTTACGAAAGAACTTTCAACTCAGCTAACTATAAAGAAAAACAAGTACAAGGAATGGAAAAATGGGAAATGCACCAAAGAGGAATATAAGCAAACAGCTAATATATGCAGGGGGATGGTAAAAAAAAAAAAAAGCTAAAGCGCAAAACGAACTTAGACTTGCCAGAGAGATTAAAGATAGTAAAAAGGGTTTCTTTAGTTATGTCCGCAGGAAAAGGAAAAATAAGGAAATGATAGGCTCTCTGTGTGGCGATAATAACCAGTTACTAACAGGAGACAAGGAAAAGGCAGAACTACTCAACACCTTCTTTGCCTCTGAATTCTCCAAAAAGGTAGAAAGAGATCCGCTGGGACAAAGAGTAGATGAGGTAGGATGGGAATTGCAACATAGAATAGGTAGAGAGGTAGTACAGGAACACCTGGAAACATTAAATGAATTTAAGTCTCCTGGGCCAGATGAATTACACCTAAGGATATTAAAAGAACTGGCAGAAGTAATTTCAGAACCATTGGCAATAATCTTTGAGAAGTCCTGGAGAACAGGGGAAGTCCCCATCTATTGGAGGAGGGCTAATGTCCCCATCTTGAAAAAGGGGGTAAAGAGGACCCAAATAATTACCGCCCAGTCAGCTTGACTTCAATTCCTGGAAAGATCCTAGAGCAGATTATTAAACAGTCAGTCTGCAATTATTTAACAAACAATGCTGTCATTACAAGAAGTAAACACGGATTTCTTAAAAACAAGTCATGCCAGACTAACAGGCCTGTTGGATGAGGGGAATGCTGTGGATATTGCTTATCTGGACTTTAGTGAGACGTTTGATAAGGTTCCCCATGGTATTCTTGCTAAGAAGTTAATAGAAAGTGGGATAGATAGTGCAACTGTTAGGTGGATTTGTAATTGGTTTACTGATCGCACCCAAAGGGTGATCATAAATGGCCTCTCTTCAGCTTGGAGAGGCGTGACCAGTGGAGTGCCCCAGGGTTCTGTTCTGGGTCCAGTGCTGTTCAATATCTTTACTAATGACTTGGAGGAAGGAATAGAGAGTATGCTAATTAAATTTGCAGATGATACCAAATTGGGAGGGGTTGATAATTCCCTAGAGGATAGGATGAAAATCCAAAAGAACTTTGACAGATTAGAATGCTGGGCCAAAGGTAACGGAATGGATTTCAACAGAGGGAAACGTAGGGTGCTACATCTAGGTAAAAAGAATGAATTGCACAGATATAGGATGGGGGACACTTGGCTGGAAAATAGTACCTGCGAAAGGGATCTGGGAGTCTTGGTGGACCACAAATTGAACATGAGTCAGCAGTATGATGCGGCGGCCAGGAAAGCCAATGCGATTCTTGGTTGCATCAACAGAACCATAGTGTCTAGATCAAGGAAAGTGATAGTCCCACTCTATTCTGCTCTGGTCAGACCCCACCTAGAGTACTGTATCCAGTTCTGTGTGCCTCAATTTAAAAAGGATGTTGACAACCTCAAGCGGGTGCAGAGGAGGGTGACAAGGATGGTTGAGGGTCTGGAGGAAATGTCTTATGAGGAACGGCTTAGGGAACTGGGAACATTTAGCCTCTCTAAAAGAAGGCTGAGGGGGGATGTGATAGCTATGTTGAAATATTTGAAAGGATGTCATATTGAAGAGGGAACGGGTTTGTTTTCCATGGCTTCAGAGACTAGGACTCGGGGCAATGGTTTCAAACTACAGGAAAAGAGATTCCATTTGAACATTAGGAAGAACTTCATGACAGTTAGAGCTGTTCGGCAGTGGAATATGCTGCCACAAAGGGTGGTGGAGTCTCCTTCTTTGGAGATTTTTAAGCAGAGGCTAGATGGACATCTGTCGAAAATATTGTAATGGGGTTCCTGCACGGCAGGGGGTTGGACTAGATGGCCCTTGAGGTCTCTTCCAACTCTATGATTCTATGAATCTAAGCAGAGGGAGAGGGTGCTGCTCTGCTCCCTGATGGATACTGTTAATAGAGATCAGATCAGATGGCCTTGATCTTAGATTTTAATTTTTTATAGGTTTTATTGGTTTCTTTTAAGATAGGAAGGAAAGGAAAGAAGGAATGGGAAAAGGGAGAAGGGAAGTAGGGGGGAAATGGATACAATGGGTACAGTTCAAAAACAAAGACCAGATACCATTGAATACTACTAATGCTATATTTCAGTGATGGTGAACCTTTTAGAGACCAAGTGCCCTAACTGCAATTCAGAACCCACTGATTTTTTTTTTTTTGCAAAGTGCCACTATAGCAATTTAACCTGTATACAAGTGGCTATGAAGGGGCAATATTGGGTGGCCAAAGAAAGGGCTCCGAGTGCCACCTTTGGCACCCCTGCCATAGGTTCGCCATCACTGCTATATATCATTGAATATAACTAGCTTAACAGTTTTCAAATACAGCTGCCACACCTTGCCATTTTCTTGCAAAGAGTGCTTCGTAGTCTCCTTTCAAATAATCGGCAAGTTTATCAATTTCCATACAGTCTCTTATCTTGCCACACAGATTTTCCTCTGCTGGAATTTCAGCTTGCTTCCAAAACTGTGCATACAGGATCCTAGCTGTTACAATTATATGCTATAGTATGTAATTTTGATCCTGTGAAATGCACCTAGATTTTAGATTTTTAAAATGGCTGGAAAATGATGCCAAAACTGACCTGGATTGGTCATGTTATGAACTCCCCCCTATACACACACACATCAATTCTCCTTGACAGTTTTCTGCTTCACCAATGGCCCTGATATTAAAAGCTATTTTCGTGCCACTTCTAGGGTGTTGGCCCACCTTACTGGTCATGGCCTTGACTGCAGCCAAGTATCGATCTCGCCAGTCTCTCTAGCTGCCTCATCATAAATGAGGTAAGATTTTGAATTGGCAGACATGAATCAGCTTGAGAGTCAGATGAAAGGTTCAGCACAGCTGGTGACCACAGGGATGGTAGGTCAGAATGTGGTTGCTCTTGTAACCAAAAGCATATCTTCCCAATTTGTATTTTTCCTGACAAAATACCACTAATATGTTGTATTAGGTAAGCAAGTGCTGCATTAAGTAACCACCCCAAGTGGCCTTGCTGTCAGATTGGCAGTATATAAATACAATAAATAAATAAAGAGGCACTCCAAAGGGATAAAACTACAGATTCTTTGACAATCCCCTGGATAATACCTGTGGATGGTTCTGTGTAGATGACATATTTCTAAAGCACTTAAATAATAAAATGTTCTCCCAGTTCCAGTGGATCTAATTTGATTGTGGCATAAGATAAGACTCTTATTGCTGGCTGTGACTTGATTCACCTGGGATAAATACCTGCCCTTCTCAGAAAGACATGGACCAGGCTGTGAAGGCTATGAGTAATGAAACACAGCTTTATAACCAAGAGAGGTTCTACAAGAGACTCAGGCAGAGGACCAAGGCTGGAGCAAAGATGGGAGACTGTGAACACCAACAAGTTTGAGAATCAGGGAAACAAGTATCCACTGCCTAAAATCCTATTCTTTATGCTGTTGTGCTTTAATTTAATCTATCATTGATAAGGAAATTATTGCTCCAAAAATGTAGAAACTTCTAACCAAAAATGTAATAAAATTAATATATATTTCTGAGAATCAAATATGTCCCTGCAGTGGTCCTGCAATTCTGCCTCTTCTCTTTCTTCTCCATTAGGTAACTTGAAGAAACCCTTGTTCTTCCACTGAAGCAGGAAAAGGAAAGATTAACAACCATAAGAAGAAAACATGCAGGAGGGAAGTCAGAAAAATATACTATCAGCTTCACATGGCATTGATGCAAGGAGAAATTGATTTATCAGCAGAATTGCATTTAAAACTACCTTGAATAAATAGCAGAGACACAAGGAAACCAAACTATTTCATGGAATGTGAAAACGGGCAGAATGTCAAAAGAGAGGAGAGGAATCATATTTCACATGAAAAACTCCAGTCAAGTGAAACCACATCAATGCATTTAATGTGGAAAGAGAATCAATTGCATTGATAATCTTGGATAATAACAAGCTCTCACTGGAGAGAAACCATATGAAGGCATGGAATGGGAAAAGAGCTTCAGTGAAAAGGGTAGCCTTCATTCACATCAAAGAATACACAAAGGGGAGAAGCCACATGCATGCAAGGAATGTGGAAAGAGATTCACTAACACTAGTAATCTTCATTCACACCAGAGAACTCACACTGGGGAGAAACCATATAAATGCATGGAATGTGGAAAGAGCTTCAGTGTCAGCAGTCATTTACGTTCACATCAAAGAACTCACACTGGGGAGAAACCATATAAATGCATGGAATGCGGAAAAAGCTTCAGTGTCAGCAGCAGCCTTCGTTTACATCAAAGAATTCACACTGGGGAGAAACCATATAAATGCATGGAATGTGGAAAGAGCTTCAGTGACAGAAGTAGCCTTCGTTCACATCAGAGAACTCACACTGGAGAGAAACCATACAAATGCATGGAATGTGGAAAGAGCTTCAGTGACAGAAGTAGCCTTCGTTCACATCAGAGAACTCACACTGGGGAGAAACCATATGAATGCATGAAATGTGGAAAGAGCTTCAGTCAGAGTTCTAACCTTCATTCGCATCAGAGAACTCATAGTGGGGAGAAACCATATGAACACATGGAATGTGGAAAGGGTTTCAGTGAGAGAAGTAGCCTTCTTTCACATCAAAGAATTCACACTGAGGAGAAACCATATAAATGCATGGAATGTGGAAAGAGATTCAGTACAAAAACTGACCTTAGTTCACATCAGAGCATTCATACTGGGAAGAAAACATATGAATGCATGGAATGTGGAAAGAGTTTCACTGTCAGCAGTCTTTTACGTTCACATCAAAGAACTCACAGTGGGGAGAAACCATACAAATGCATGGAATGTGAAAAGAGCTTCAGTCACATCTGTAACCTTCGTTCACATCAAAGAATTCACACTGGGGAGAAACCATATGAATGCATGGAATGTGGAAAGAGCTTCAGTCAGAAAATTAACCTTACTTCGCATCAAAGAACTCATACTGGGGAGAAACCATATAAATGCATGGAATGTGGAAAGAGCTTCCGTTCTAGCAGTACCCTTTGTTCTCATCAAAGAATTCACACTGGGGAGAAACCATATGAATGCATGGAATGTGGAAAGTGTTTCAGTGAAAATGGTAGCCTTCGAAAACATCAAAGCATTCACACTGGGGAGAAACCATATGAATGCATGCAATGTGGAAAGAGCTTCAGTTCTAGCAGTAACCTTTGTTCACATCAGAGAATTCACACTGGGGAGAAACCATATGAATGCATGGAATGTGGAAGGAGCTTCAGTTCTAGTAGTAGCCTTTGTTCACATCAAAGAATTCACACTGGGGAGAAACCATATGAATGCAAAGAATGTGGAAAGAGCTTCCATTTCAGCAGTAGTCTTCATTCCCATCAAAGAGGACACAGAGGGGAGAAACCATATGAATGCATGGAATGTGGAAAGAGCTTCAGTTGTAGCAGTAACCTTTGTTCACATCAATTTATTCACACTGGGGAGAAACCCTTTGAATGCATGGAATGTGGAAAGAGCTTCAGTCAAAAAACTAACCTCAGTTCACATCAAAGAATTCACACTGGGGAGAAACCGTATGAATGCATGGAATGTGGAAAGTGTTTCAGTGAAAGTGGTAGCCTTCGAAAACATCAAACCATTCACACTAGGGAAAAATGCTATGAATGCATGGAATGTGGAAAGAGCTTCAGTTCTAGCAGTAGCCTTTGTTTACATAAAAGAATTCACACTGGGGATAAACCATATGAATGGCTGGAATGTGGAAAGAGCTTCTGCCAGAAAACTCTCCTTAGTTCACATCAGAGAACTCATACTGGGAGAATCCATATGAATGAAGTAGCCTTCATTCCCACCAAAGAAGACACAGGGGAGAAACTAGATGACTGCTTGGAATGTGGAAAGAGTTTCAGTGACAGCAGTAGCCTTCATACACATCAAAGAATTCACACTGGGGAGAAACCATACGAATGCATGGAATCTGGGAAATGCTTTCACATCAATTCAGATGTACCAGGATTTGTGTAACGAATCAATTCAGTGGGGGGAAATGATGAAACCTGTTACAATCAGTCTTAATTGGGATTGGTCTGAAGTATAACCTGGGTCACCAAAATTTTTATCAAGATACAGAAAAATTGTCTTTTCTGAATTTCCTCCATAAGAGAAAGAAAGGAACTGTTAGCTGCTCGGGGCCTCTGGCAAGAAGACCAAGGAGCACTTATACCTAGCAGCAAGAAGTAGAAGTAAAGACTTGATCAGTCAACTTCATTCTTTCTTGCCTTCTCTTCCCCAATCCCCTTTCCACCCTATTGCTCTCTTCCCCCTCTTCCCCTTCCTATTCCTGTCCTCCCCCCTTTTTTCTTCCTTGGCTCTACTTCTCTTATTTATGTCCCCCCGCCCCATATTTTATACTTTTCTTTTCTTTTCTTTTTGTTGTGTTGTTTTTTCAGATGGATTGATAGTTGGATAAAGATGGTGAAAAGGATAAAAATAGGAAATAGAATGATGAAGAGGAGGAAATAAAATTGTAAAATAGTGCTGAGTGAGAGCAAAAGAGTGGATGTGGTTCTGGCTGGGATTTGTGGTATCAACATCCCTCCTAAACCCATGCTGGACTACAGTGTGGGAAGGTGAGGGGGAGGGAAGGATAGTCGCAGGGTGGTTGTGTAGGGGTAGTGGTTTGATTTGTTTAATCTGTGTTTATGTTTTTTCTATGTATATAAAAGAAATTTATAAGAAAATTATTGTAGACAATAAAATATTTTATAGACAGATAATAGGAAATTACTACATTCAAGATAAAGGAGATAATTAGAAAGCATAGAACTAGAAAAAGAAAGATTTGATGTATTTTAAGATAACTTTTTTGAATATAGTAATAAAGTATCTTAAGTTTTAGTGAGGTTATCCCATGTTAGAAGTGCAAATAATATTATAGAAGTGATTAAGGACAAAACAGGAATTTCATGACAGAGCTGTTTGGCAATGGAATATGCTGCCATGGAGGGTGGTGGAGTCTCCTTTGCAGGTTTTTAAGCAGAGGCTGGATGGCCATCTGTCAGGAGTCCTGTGATGGGGGTTTCTGCATGGTAGGGGATTGGACAAGATGGCCCTTGAGGTCTCTTCCAACTCTATGGTTTAATGATTCTAAAATTGAGATGGTGACACTGCTAATAATATGGTATAAGTAAAAACCCAGAAATGCCTGTTGAAAGAGCCAGGTTTTCAAGGCTCTTTTAAATGAAACCAGGGAAGGGACTTGACAAATCTCTGGCAGAAGCTCATTCTACAAATAGGGAATGATCACTGAGAAGGCACAAAATCTTGTTTTTTCTTTGCCTGTCTCTCTTGGGATGGCAGGTCTTAGGCGCCCAGACTGGGAAGAACATGTATCGTGGGCAACTCTTGCTGGAAGCAGGCATTCTGAGAGGTAGCAAGGTCCCAAACCATTTAGGGCTTTATAGGTGAGAGTCATCACCTTAAACCTAGCATGTACAGGAAAGCAGTGTTCCGAGTACACCAGTTATGCCCATTTCTTGAGACATCTGCTCTGGCCATTGTGACAAATGCCCTAGTGACATCCTGGCTGGACTACTGTAATGTGCTCTATGTGGGATTACCGATGGAAAGTCTCAGGAAACTTCAACGGGCCCAGAACGCAGCAGCCAGATTGTTCACTGGAGCAGGTTACAGAGATCACATTACACCCCTCCTGAAGCAGCTCCACTGGCTGCCAAGCAGCTATTGGGGACAATTCAAGGTGCTGACTTTGACCTACAAAGCAACATGGACTGGGTCCAAGCTACCTCAAAGATCGAATCACGCAGTATGAACTGGTTTGGGTGCTTAGGTCATCAGGAGAGGCCTAGCTCTCCATCCCATCACCTTCACAGGTGTGTCTCAGAAGAGCACATGAAAGGGCCTTCTCTGTTGCTGCTCCAAGATTTTGGAACTCCCTCCCCCTGAAGGCCAGAACTGCCCCATCTTTGCAGTCTTTCTGGAAGCAGTCAAAGACCTTCCTCTTCAGACAAGCTTTCCCTGAATGAGGATATGGTTTACCATACATGATTGCATTGACTGATTTAATAAGAACACCAGTGATTTCCCTGTTAGTCTCCACCACTCATAATGGATTTTTTCTTTTTGTGTTCTCTTTGTAGCTTTAATGTTGCATTTTCATGTTCTAAGATGTCTCTCCTAATTTCCTGTTCTTAACTTGAATATATGTTAAATATTTTGGGCTGTATATTATATATCATTATTGTAAGCCACCTTGAATCCCTTTCCAAGGTGAAATGTGGGGTAAATATATTCAAAATAAATAAAGGTGGGACTTTCACACATCTTAGGCCATTGTCCACCTAATGAGCCTATTGTCCACCTAACAAGCCTATTCAGGCCATTGTTCATTTTATGAGCCTACTCCAGATCAGGGTGACATGAAGTCAAAGTGAACTATAAAATGGAAGAGTCGCAACCAGCTTTACTCAAACTGACGAAGCTGTTTGGATGAACAGTTAAATGTTTCAGTCTCTCAAGAAAAGAACTCCAGTTGCCATGACTCAGCTTCCAGATAAACTCACCTGGCTGACTGAGAATCTTCACAGACACTTTTTGAATGCTTGAGAGAAAACTCCTTTGTTGGTCAAGAGTTTAACCCCTTTCTCATGCCATTGTTTGAGGAGGAGAAATTGGATATTGAGGATTTTGTTAACAGTTTCTTAAGACTCTTTGTAATAAATGATTCTGATTTGGACTCCATGAAGTCTTTGTCCTTACTTCACCTGCTCAAGCTCTCTTTCCTGTCTGTTTCCCCAAACACCATTTACTTGATCCTGTCACAGAGGAGAGCCAAGGAGCAGCATTGTTTGGAAAGGCAAGTCCCCCTTGGCTCTCGGGGGAGCAGGAATTTCAGGGGAGGATTGCATTCAGTGATATAACAGGAAATAAAGCTCCTTCTACGTGCTTCAATCCTGAAAGTGAGCCAGGCCAGAAGTTGGCAGTCCCCACACTGGCATCCAAGATGGGGTAAGTGCTTGCAACTCTTGTCTGGAATGCCAGCAGGTGCAGCCAACCTCGACCCCAGAGGTATACTAACCCCCATACCTTTGTAGGCCACCACTCCTGAGAGCATAGTCTTGGAGATAGGGCCTCTGGGTAAATTATCCAACGGGCATACCAGATTTTAATGATCATATATTACAATATTTGCAACCCCAAAGGAGTGCCCTTGCATTCCACCTTTGCCAAAACATTGGCTAGAGAATTAGTTGCCCTATTCTTCAGAGTGGGTTTTCCCCAGGAGATGATGACAGATCAGGGCATTAACCTGTTGACCCATATGCTACAACCCATTGTCTGCTTAGCATATGACCACTAAAGACCTCAGGGTTTCATCCACAGGTAGATCATCAGAGCCCTGGCTCCTCCCCTGAGCCCTGCTCATGCTGACATTCCAAGAGATTCCTCAAGCCTCCACAGGCTTCTCATTTGAGCTGATGTAGGATTCTGTGGGATCTGATCAAAGATCCGTGAGAGGAGGGCCCTACAAATTCCTGGGTCAAGAGGTTATAGACCTGCGGGACCACTTATGCACAGTGGTTTGCCTGGCCAATGGAGGCCTGGGTAGGCTTTAGTTGACCCAGAACCATGGCTATGACACCAAACTGGATGAGCCTATGTTGGTATTATGGTACTGATTTACAGTCCAGAGACAGCACCAGCAGCAACACTTCATTCTTGCATTACACACAGACTCAGACTTTGATGTCTTTGTGCAACTGTATTTACATTATATGCACTGCCTAGATGCCCTAAGCACCTCCAATCTCGCCTGATTTCGGAAGCTAAGCAGGGTCGGCCCTGGTTAGTACTTGGGTGGGAGACCTCCAAGGAATACCAGGTGCTGTAAGCGCCTGGAGTAGGAACTGGCAAACCACTCCATTATTCCTGCCAAGAAAACTCCATGGATATGGAGTCACGAAGAGTCGTTCACTACTGTAACGACACAACACACACACACACACATTTACATTATATACAGGAATACAAACCGACAAGAGTTTCTAATCTTGTTACAATATACATTGAGAGAGAAAATACTCTGAGACTATAGGATAGTGATGGTGAACCTTTTAGAGACAAAATGCCCAAACTACAATTCAGACCCACTTATTCACAAAGTGCCAATATGGCTATTTAACCTGAATACAGTTGTACCTGAGTTACAAATGCTTTGGGTACTACCCTTTGGGGAAGTGAGGACTGAAGAGCAGACTTTTGAATTTCCCATGGTCACAGCACCCTCACTGTGGCCGTGGGAAATTCAAAAGCCTGCTCTTTGATTCTTGCTTTCCCAAAACAAGGATCAAAGCACAGGAGTGCTACCCTTTGGGAAAGTGAGGGTCAAAGATCAGAATTTTGAATTTTACGTGGCCACAGCGAGGGTGCTATTGTTGTGGAAAATTCAAAAAACTGCTGTCTGATCCTTGCTTTCCTGAAAGGTAGCACCCCTCCTCTTCAATCCTCTCTTTCCCAAAGGGTAGCAGCCGGTAAAATCAAAGAATGGATCTTGTGGATGGAGAAAAAGTTCCAGGGTTCATTGAGTGAAATAGAGATAGGCCAAGGGATAGAAGTTTTACCTGAAAACTTGCAAAGGTGGTTAAATAACAAGGGAGTGAAACAAAGAAAAGCAATGCCTGGCCAAGCTGGTGTTGCAAAGGAATTCAACCAAACTCTGCAAGAAACATATAAAACTTTGTTAAAAGATATTGGTTTAGAAACAGGTTACTGGGGTGATGCATACCTGACAGCTTGTTACTTATTGAACAGGATGTTTCACTCAAAGATTAATGAGGTGCCTTACACTTTATCCCATAGCAGACAGCCAACATTAGGCTACCTAAGAATGTGGGGATCATGGGCTTGGGTACATATTCCTAAGAAATTAAGGGAAAAGTCTCACCCTAAGCTGATCTTCATAAGATATCATCCAGGATGCAGACCGTATAGATTTTGCTGACACAAAAGGTAATATTTCACATTCAGCAAGTTTTGCAGAGCATACCAGGTGGCATGAGTTAAGACGCTAATCATGAAATGTGGGTGCGAATACACACAAATGGGGAAACATCTTCAAGGTTGTCTTGTGAGCTGAGCCACAAGATATGGAGGATGAGCCACCAGAACCTCCAGAGGAAGGGGTCAAAGAAGCAGGCAACTTAAGTCCAAAGGGAGAAATGCCACAGTTGTGAAGATCCGAGAAAGCCAATCTTGAAAAAACGACCTGACAGATATCAAGCACAGGTTTGCATAAATAGTGTCTGTTATGAGCCTGATACATATCAGAACAATGCTCAAAATAAAAGGTGCAAACATAATACACTAAAACCAAGCAGAAATGTAGTGAAAGGTGCACATAAGACCGTAAAGCAAACAGGAAAATGGCTTATGGATAAAGATGTGAGTTATGAAGTACAGAACAAACTGGAGGGGAATTGTTACTGTCTGTAAAGAGTTCAATTTGTTCTGCACGGAGATACAGAGAAGTACAATAGCAGACACACCTGTGAGCTTGTGTGTGTGTGTGTGTGTGTGTGTGTGTGTGTGTGTGTGTGTGTGTGTGTGTGTGTGTGTGTGGTGTCGTTACAGTCGTGACCGACTCTTCATGACTCCATATCCATGGAGTTTTCTTGGCAGGAATACTGGAGTGGTTTGCCAGTTCCTACTCCAGGCGCCTACAGCACCTGGTATTCCTTGGTGGTCTCCCATCCAAGCTTAATTAATTAAGCTACCACCTGTGTACAGTAATATGATTGGTGGATGTGGATATATAAGTCCAAAGCAGTGTTAGCGAATCTATGTCATGGGTGCCAAAGGTGGCACTGGAGTCCTTTCTGCAGGCATGCAACATCACCCTCTCACAGCCACCGCACTTCCCCCTCCACTCGGAGCATGCCACTGTGCTATGTGCAGACAACTGGGCAAAGGGGAGGCAGCAGTTTGTGGGCTCTTTCATAGCCTGTTTAGTATCCAGCCAGGCCACTCTGGGCATCCCAGAAACAGCGTAGATGGAGAGTAAACGGGCTATGAAGGAACCCACAAACCACTGCCTCCCCTTTACCCGGCTCTCTTCACAGACCCATTTTAGCAGTCTCGGCAGAATATAACTGAACAATAATGCAGGGCATGAGTAAAGTGCATAGAGGGACACTCTTCTCCCTCTCACAAAATACCAGAACTAGGGGGCATCCACTCAAAATAAGGGCTGGGAGAGTGAGAACAGACAAAAGAAAAGGTTTTTTCACCCAGCGTGTGTTGTTAATCTGTTGAACTCTCTGCCACAGGATGTGGTGATGGCATCTGGCCTGGATACCTTCAAAAGGGAATTGGACAGATTCCTGTGGGAAAAGTCCATCATAGGTTACAAACCATTATGGGGATGTGTCATCTCCAGGCTTAAAACCAGGGTACTTCAAGGGCCAGATGCAGGGGAGTGGTATCAGGAGGCAGAGATCTAGTCTTATGCACTCCAAGATGCATTTGGTGGGGCCACTGTGAGATACAGGAACCCAGATTAGATGGGCCTTTGGCCTGATCCAGCATGGCTCTTCTTATGAAGGGAAGGCAACAGTTTCTGGGCTCGTTCATAGCCCCCGTTTACTCCCCAGCCATGCTGCTTTTGGGATGTACTCCAAAGTACAGTGGCTGGAGAGTAAACTGTGGCTACAAACAGGCCCAGAAGCTGACACCACTCTTTCCTGGCTTTCCTGATGGTGTAGCACCCCATCCACCTCTCTGCCCAGGGTGCTATTATTTGGGAAAGTGAGGATTGAAGAGCTGTTTTTTTTTTTAATTTCTGCAGCCACAGCAAGGATCAAAAAGCAGGTTTTTGAGATTTGTGCGGCCACAGCTATTTGGACACTGGTCTCTAAATGATTCTCCATCACTGATCTCTAGGAATGAGTGCTTGAGGGCAGCTAAAAGCAATAGGAAGGGTTTTTTAGATTCAAAGTGACCTAAGGAAGGATTCTACAAATATAACCACAAAGACACTTTATCCAAGACAAAAACAACAGTTTATTTTCCATGTTAATAGACTGCAGAACCTCTGTAAAAACAATGTCTCCCATGTCAATGATTAATTTATTAATTTATTTATTTTTGTATTTTTTAACCACCCGATTTTCCTGAAGGAACTCTTGGCAGTGTACAGCATGTTACAACACAACTTGCCCAAACATACAGACACCATACATGACAATAACAATAATAAAAACATAATGGCTATGATAATATAAAGAAAAACAAATAATAGGGGAAAATAACAAGGAGCATAACACAGCAACAAACAAACTAAACAAACAAACTCCCACAAGGCAGATCAGGAGCCAGCAGACATACAAACTAATAACAAGCCACTGGATGCTCAAAGACTACCCAAAACAATACCTAAAGGGCAAGGTCTTCAATGCCTTTCTAAATTCCAGCAGTGAATCCAACAGCCTGATCTCCACCGACAATTTATTTCATTGTGTTGGGGTGGCCACTGAGAATGCCCGATTCTGAGTAGAGACCCTTCGGGCCTCTCTAGGTGTGGCCACCCGAAGCGAGAGGGAAAGTGAAGCTCTGGTGGGTCTGGATGAAATTGCCCTCTGGGAGATCCGCTCCACCAGATAGACAGGTCCCAAACCGTGGAGGGTTTTGTAAACCAAAACCATTACCTTGAACTTTATTCAGTATGCAACGGGCAGCCAATGCAGGTGAGCTAGGATGGGGAGTCTCCACGGTGAAGGGCGGGCTCAGCAGCGTAAAAGGTGCTTGGGGGAGAACTGGGCAACAGCCCTGGTGACATCATCAAACCATTTCTCCACCAGGGCGTCAACCGAATTGTCGACCAGGCTGTCCGGGAAATCCCCGAAGGCCTCCGAAAACCGAACAGACTCCAGGAGTAGGGCCAAGCTCCCCGTGATGAGGGGCGGCAACACACAGGGACAAAGTCAGCAAATGATGATCGGACCATGACACGGGAAGGGAGCAGAGCTTCCCAACCCTAAGATGAGACTCCACCGACGTATAGGCAAACACCAGGTCCAGGGTATGCCCAGGTCTAAGAGTGGGCCCAATGACATCTTTGGACAGGTTCATGGATGCCATGGACTCCATGAAGTCCAGAGCTACTTCGGAAAGCCCCACCCCAGCATGCACATTGAAGTCACCCACCAACAAGCAGGGAGACCTCAATAATGCCACTGAGGTGAACTCCAAAAGCTTTGGTAGGGATGATGCTGGGTCGCGGAGAGCCTGGTAACCCAGCAAGATCCCAAACCTGTCTTGTTTTCCCACCAATAGGTGCAGGCATTCCAACCCTGGACGCACCAACGTTACGGTTTTGCTGACATTAAAGGAATCCCTGTGGATGATTGCCACCACAATATGAGGAACTATATTAAAGGGTTGCGACATTAGGAAGGCTGAGAACCACTGATTTAGGGTTTCCAGGTATTCCTGTGCTACCTTCCTACCTATTCTATGCTACAATTTCCACCCTATGTCATTTGCACTTCAACTTGACTGAACACTTTTTTCCTTTCTGGAGAAAACTGAGGCAAAGAGGGTGTTGAGTAATTCTGCCTTTTTCTTGTCTCTTGTTAGTAACTGACTATCATCACCACTCAGAGACCCTATCATTTCCTTATTTTCCTTTTACTGCGGATATTACTTAAAAAAACCTTTTTACTATAATCTCTCTGGCACATCTAGGTTCATTCTGTTCTTTAGCCTTTCTTACCATCCCCTGCCTATACTGGCTATTTGCTTTTATTCCTCTTTGGCACATTCCCCATTTTTCCATTTCCTTAACATTTTTTTAATTTAGTTGACTCGAAAGTTCTTTAGTCAACCATTGCAGTTTCCTTGGACACCTCCCATTTTCGCTTCTTGTTGGAACTGTTTAGATTGTACCTTTAATATCTCACTTTTAAGAAATTCCCATCCATCTTGGACACCCCTCCCTTACAGTGCCTCAGCCCATGGAATTACAGCCAACAGTTCCCTAAGTTTACAAAAATTAGCTTTCTTATGTCTAGGATACTTGTCTGGCTATACAGTACTTACCAGTAGCTTCCCCTTCCCACTGACTGTATAACAAATTCCAAAACAGCATTGCCACTTCTACCTAAAGATCCTACCACTTCGACCCCATTTACAAGGCCCTCCCTATTGGTTAAGATCAGGTCTAAAATAGCTGTTCCTCTTGTTGCTTCTGTGACCTTCTGGGCCATATTGCCTGCAAGGACAGTAAGTAATTTATTGACCCTTGTGTTCTTACCTGAGTTAGACTGCCAACAAATATCAGGATATTTAAAATCTCCCATTAGTATTACATCTCTCCCTTGGGAGTGTGTGGCCATCTGCTCACAAAAGGCATCATCCAACCCCTCTGGCTGGTTTGGGGGTGTATAATATACCCCCCACAGTGACATTCCTTCCATTATTCTCTCCCTTAATTCCCACCCAAACACTCTCAACCTGACTTCCCAGTTGTGTGTCCTGGATTTCTTCAGCAGCATAAACGTCCTTATTATACAAGGCTGTTCCTCCTCCTTTTTTACTAGGTCTGTTCCTCTGAGACAGGTTGTACCCTCCAATGACTACATTCCAATAATCAGTCTCATCCCACCAGGTTTGAGTAATGCCAATTATATCATATTTATTTTGCTGTATTAGGAGTTCCAGCACCCTCTATTTGTTTCCCATGCTCTGCACATTGTTGTAGAGATTTGAAGGGCCAGAAAAAAACTGCCCCCCCATTTTTTTCCTGAAGCCTTTTTGTGTTTTTCTGAAAAAACAAAAAGACACACAAAAAAACACAAAAAGAAAAAGGAAAAAATGATTATGGAATGTTTTAGTTTAACATGACCAAAATCTGGAAGTTGAGTCATGGCAACTGGACTTCTTTTTCTTGATAGAAACGTTTTGCTGCTCATCCAAACAGCTTCCTCAATCTGAATACAGCAAGTGCGAGTCCTCCATCTTATAATCAGCTTTGACCTCTTGTCACCCTGGTCCAAAATAGGCTCATAAGATGAACAATGGCCTGAACAGGCTTGTTAGCTAGACAATAGTGTCCATAGCCTTAAGGTGAACAATGGCCTAAGGTGCTAAAACTATAAAGTATGGATCATCAGCTATGACCACATTCTTCAACATGGAGGAGAGATGAAATTACCACTTGTCCATCTAGGTCCTTCAGCTTCCAACCTATCTCTTCAAACATCTCTTTGAAGCACTATGTCACCATGAATTGGTGTTATGGGGGTAAGAATGGGGGTAAGAATAGGGCCCTGCTGAGTGCGAGAGACTGTGGTACCAACAAAGTCTAGAGCTGGTATCTCTTTGTTATTATATTCTAAATAAGCAGTCATTTCTCACAGTTACTGTCTCTAACTTGATCTAACTTATATCCAATCAGACCTAAGTGACTACTAAGTTTTAGCATTAGGTCAACCATTTTTGTTATCAAAGCTCCTTATAAATCACACTTTCTTCTATTTATCACTGTGATTCAGTCACTCAGGGCACTTTTACACGACCTCTAAAATCCGCTGGCAAATTAAATTTGGACCAGAGATCGTGGGGTGTTGCTCCTCTTTCTGTGTTCCCACTCTTCCGCCCTCCATTGCTCCTGTCTGCGCAAGGGGAGGGAGAAAAAAAAGCGGGAGAAAAGAATGCAGCCTCACCTCTGTCTGCCTTCCGAGCTGCCCTGAGCAGCCCCGTAGTGATTCCTGTCTCTTAAAGGGGCAGTGGGGACAAAAAACAACAACAACAGAAGCCCGGCGTCCACAGCTTTACAATCCGCATCGGAAGATTTTTTTACCTCGGGAGACCAGGTACTCCTACAGTGTACTGGGGCACGCTCAGGTGGGTGTGGTCATACTTTATTTTGTTTAAGGTTCACAGCTGGTGGGAAAACAATTTTAAGCTCTGCATTTGGGAGCCCTTTGCCTCAGATTTTAGGGGTCGTGTAAAAAGGCCCTCAATGGATCATAATCTTTTTGTTGCATTTGTATACCTTGGAGTTGTGCAGCATGTTGTGAAAGTTGCACTGAAGTGAAAGTCATATTCAGGAAGCAGTTCCATGGGCACATTTGCAAGTTCAGCTATGTGAATTGTGTGAGGTTCTCATGCGGCTCAGTATGAAAAACAATGTGCAATTCATTGCACAACCTGTGGCACATTGAGGCTCACAAGATGCTTGGGTACATCCCCTCTATGAACATATCCTGATGTAACTTTGCACCAAACTGAGTCCAAGAGGATTTCAGCCACTTTTAACGATAGTCATTGACTTCAGACACATAAGCTTGTTGTCCTATCTATTTCAAAAACACTAAAATATACAGATATTCTGTTGCTTATTCCCCACCACCACCAAAATTAATTAGGCCAATACAATCCTGAACAGGAAAAAAAAACAGCTCTAACAAAAGATGTGCTATTTCCAACCTAGATTAGGACTTTGATTTTCCATGAAGGACAAAAGAGAAAGTGAAACCATAGTTCTTCCAACATACACAAACCACATACAGTGGACCCTTGTATAACAGTTTGTATAACATAAAATCTGTACAACATAAAATATTCCAGAGATAGGGGAAAATTTGCTTAACAAAATTGCCTATGGGGCGAATCCGTAAAACATAAAAATGGGATTACTCTGTTTTTCAATGCATTCCGAAGGGAAATTTGTATAAAGGAAAATTTGTTTAACATAATTTCATTTGGAACGAATTAATTCCTTTATACAAGGTATGCCTGTGAAGATTCTGTCATCCAGGTGAGTTTATCTGGAAGTTGAGTCATGGCTACTGGACTTCTTTTTTGAGAGATAGAAACGTTTCGCAGCTCATCCAAACAGCTTCATCAGTCTGAATACAGCTAGTGCGAGTCCTCCATCTTATAGTCAGCTTTGACCTCTTGTCACCATGGTCTGAATTAGTCTCATAATATGAACAATGGCCTGAAAAGGCTCGTTAGGGAGACAATAGGCCTTAAGGTGAACAATGGCCTAAGGTGCTGAAACCTATCAAGAATGGGTCGTTAGCTATGGCCTTGGTGGTGAAGGCTTTCTGATTTGTCTGGGTACTTTGGAAAGCACACCCTGATAAGTAGCAGATAGACTATGCCTGAGCCCACCACCTCTGTTGAGGGAGGGGTTTTCAATGCTCACATGAATGGCTTTCCTTACTCCTCTCTCAAACTACCTATCTTCTTTGTCTAATATGTGTACATCCTCATCTTTGAAAGAGTGCCCTTTGTCCTTCAAATGGAGGTGTACCTCTGATTCTGGTCCCGAGCTGTTACCCCTCCTATGTTGGGCCATCCTTTTTTTTAATGGCTGTTTAGTTTCTCCAATGTAGAGGCCTGAACACTCCTCACTGCATTGGACCGCATATACTATATTGCTCCTTTTATGTTTTGGTATCGGATCCTTTGGGTGGACAAGTCTTTGCCTTAGTGTGTTTGTGGGTTTGAAACAAAGAGGGATGTGGTGCTTGCCAAAAATCCTTTTAAGCTTCTCAGACACTCCAGCCATGTAAGGAATGACCAGGTTCTTCCGTCAGGTCTGGGTCTCAGGCTGATCCCTTGTTCTTCTGGGATGGCCCACTGCTTTGTTGAAGGCTCACGTTGGATATCCACAGGCCTTAAGTGCTGTCTTCAGGTGCCTGTCTTCCTTCTTCTTGGCTTCTGTGGAGGTGGGGATGCTCTCTGCTCTGTGGCTTAGGGTCCTGATTACTCCTAGTTGTTCTGTCATGGATGGTGAGAGTCAAACAGTAAGTACTGATCTGTGTGGGTGGGTTTCCTGTAAACTTCTCCCAGGCCACGGTCAGGTCTGATGATGACTGTACAATCCAGGAAAGCCAGCCTGTTGTCTTGGGTGTCTTCCCTAGTGAACCTAATATTAGGGTCCACCACATTGATGTGGTCTGTAAAGACCTGTACTTCCTAAGTCTTGATTTCCCCCCAGGTATCATCTACATACCTGAACCAGTGGGATGGTGTTGTCCCTGGGAAGGTGTTGAGTGCCTTCTTCTCCACTTCTTCCATGTATAGGTTCGCAACAATTGGTGACAATGGGGAACTCATGGCACAACCATGCTTCTGTCTGTAGAAGTCCCCTCTGTACATGAAATATGTGGTATTCAGACACAGGTCCAAGAGCAGGCATATCTGGTCTGGGTTGAGACGGCTTCTGGAGGTGAGGGTGCTGTCTTCTCTTAACCATTGTTAGGGCATCAGTGGTGGGGATGCTGGGAAAGAGAGATGTAACATCAAAGGATACCATGGTTTCATCTGTATCCAGTTTCAGCTCCCTGACTTTAGAAACAAACTCCTCTGAATTGTGTACGTGGTGGTTCATGAGTCCAACCAGTGGGGCTAGGATAGTCACCAGGTATTTTGCAATGTTGTAAGTCACTGAATTTATACTGCTGACGAAAGGTCTGAGAGGAATTCCTTGCTTGTGGATCTTGGGAAGTCCGCAAAAGCAAGGGATGGTCTCTCTGGGATATAACTGGTGGTAGGTCACCCTGTCAATTGTGTTATCCTTCTCCAAGAGTTTTAAGCATTCTATTACTTTCTTCCTGTAATTTGCTGGTGGGGTCTCTTTTTAGTTTTTCATATGTATGTTGGTCATCTAAAAGTGTGATAACCTTTTTGTGGTAGTCCACAGTATTGAGGATGACAGTGCACCGTCCTTTCTCTGCAGGCAGAATTGTGATGCTCTCATCCCTGCTGAGGGATGTCAGAGCACTTCTCTCTTGGCTGGTGAGGTTAGATGGTGGTGGTTGAGCACTGGAGAGTGCGGCAGAGACTTTTACCCTGATTAGTTCCGCTTCTGCTGCTGGCAAATTGTTGCTGTGAATGGCCAATTCTGTAGCTGTGATGAAATCCACAACAGGAACCTGCTTGGGTGTGATGGCAAAATTTAGGCCTTTGAATAGGACCTCTCTCTCTGTCTGGGTGAGTTCCCTGTTTGAGAGTTTCTTCACCCATTTGTCCTTTACATCTCCTGTCATGGTCCCCTCATCCTTCTTCCTCCTGCCAAACTCTTTTACTGACTGTTTCCAGGAGAGGAGAAGACTGAACTTCTTCATTTGCCTCTCTTTGCCTTTGCAATGCTGAGCCAGTTGTGCTTTCTGGACTAATTCTATGACTACTGGTTTGGATAGGGTAGAGAGTAGTTCTTGGTGAATGTGGTCTTTTCTGTGTTCCAAAGTGTCTAAGATCAAGTGGACTTGTCTGATCCTCTTATTAAGCAGTTGTTTTTGAGCTCTCTGAAGGATATTGTTAGCCCTATGGCTTCTTACTGTAGATAGTAGGCGGAGGCTTGTTGGGGAGAGACTTTGTTTTCTGCATCTCAAGTCGTTCTTGTAGTCTGCTACTTTTCTTGCTGTTCTTTCATATTCTCGCACCAACTTCAGGGCATCTGTCCCAAATTGCACAGCAATATGTCTGTGAAGATTCTCAGCCATCCAGGTGAGTTTATCTGGAAGTTGAGTCATGGCTACTGGACTTCTTTTTTGAGAGATAGAAACGTTTTCACTGCTCATCCAAAGAGCTTCATCAGTCTGAACACAACTAGTGTGAGTCCTCCATCTTTATACAAGGTATTACTGTACATACATCTATCAAGATTCTTGCATTTCTGAGGGGACAATTACATGTTCTCCGTGAACTAAATGATTTCCAACCTTCCACCAACTTCAGTGATCTTGAATATGAACTAAGGCTCCAACTGCCACTGAAACTATTTCCACATTCCATGCATTTATGTGTCTTCTCCTGTGTGTGTTTTTTGATGTGAACGGAGGTGACTACTGTTACTGAAGCACTTTCCACATTCCATACATGCATATGGTTTCTCCCCTGTGTGCATTCTCTGATGTGAACAAAGGGTGCTGTTCTGACAGAAGCTCTTTCCACATTCCATGCACGTATATGGCTTCTCACCTGTGTGAGTTCGTTGGTGTGAACTAAGATTACTGCTTCGACTGAAGCTCTTTCCACATTCAATGCACTTATACGGTTTCTTCCCTATGTGGATTATTTGATGTGAATGAAGTTGACTGCTGTTAATGAAACTCTTTCCACAGTCCATGCATTGATATGGTTTCTCCCCTGTGTGAGTTCGCTGATGGGAACTAAATTGACTGCTATTACTGAAGCTCTTCCCACATTCCATGCATTTATATGGTTTCTCCCCTGTGTGAGTTCGCTGATGTGAATTCAGACTATCACTCCGATTAAAGCTCTTTCCACATTGTATGCACTGATAAGGTTTCTCCCCAGTGTGAGTTCTTTGATGTAAACATAGCTGACTGCTTTGACCAAAGTTCTTTCCACATTCTATGCATTGATATGGTTTGTCTCCCATGTGAGTAATTTGATGTGAACTTAACTGATTGCTTTGACTAAAACTCTTTCCACATCTAGTGCATTGATATGGTTTCTCCCCTGTGTGGATTCTTTGATGTGAACCTAATTGACTGCTGTGACAGTAGCTCTTTCCACATTCCAAACATTTATATGGTTTCTCCCCTGTATGAGTCCTTTGATGTGAACTTAGGTGACTGCTGTGATTGAAGCTCTTTCCACATTCTCTGCATTGATATGGTTTCTCCCCAGTATGAGTCCTTTGGTGTGCACCTAAGTGACTGCTGTTAATGAAGCTCTTTCCACATTCCATGCATTTATATGGTTTCTCCCCCATGTGTGTTATTCGATGTGAACTTAGATGAATGCTATCAGTGAATCTCAATCCACATTTGATGCATTTATGTATTTTCTCCACTTTGTGTGTTCTTTCATGTGATTTAAGATTACTACTTTGACTAAAGCTCTTTCCACACTCCATGCATTTATAGGGTTTCTCTCCTGTGTGCGTTCTTTGATGTGATCTAAGACTATCACTGCGACTGAAGTGCAAGCCACATTCCATGCATTTATATGGTTTCTCACCAGTGTGAGTTCTTAGATGTAATGCAAGATTACTGCTTTGACTGAAGCTCTTTCCACATTCCATACATATATACGGTTTCTCTCCTGTGTGCATTCTTTGATGTGAACTAAGGCGGCCACTCTGACTAAAGCTCTTTCCACATTCTGTGCATTTATATGGTTTTTCCCCTGTGTGAGTTCTTTGATGTGATTGAAGACTATCATTCCGACTGAAGCTCAATCCACATTCCATGCATTGATATGGTTTTTCCCCAGTGTGCGTTCGTTGATGGCAAGTAAGGTTACTGCTTTGATTGAAGCTTTCCCCACATTCCATGCATGTATATGGTTTCTCTCCTGTATGAATTCTTTGATGAGTACTTAGGGTACTGCTTTGGCTGAAGCTCTTTCCACACTCCAGACACTTATATTGTTTCCCCCCTAGCGGAGATTTTTCACGTGAAATACGTTTACTGTTCATTGTGATGCTGTCTTTATGTTCCATAAATTGATATTATTTCTCCTTCAGATGGACTCAGCTATGTTCAAAAGTGAGATACATTTGAATGCATTTCTCTAGACGGGGCACATTCTCTTTACTTATGCTTGATTTTTGGATGGTCACATGAACACAACGTGAAGATGTATTTCCCCCCATCATTGAATATCCTCTTCCTGTTTCTCACTTGGCTGTTTTCCGTGACAGAATAAGTGGGGCCATAGTATTTTGCTTGCCCCAATTGTTACCTAATGGAGAAAAAAGAGAAACAAAAGTGAAGCAGTGATGTAATATCAAGGTATTTGCTTATTCTTTAAATATCACAAAAAGGGAGGAATCCAATATATGCACCAGAGCCAGCAGAAGGAAAAGGAAAAAAGTGTTCTGCTGTGTACCACCCCATAGCGCTTTGAGCACTCTCTGGGTGGTTTACAATTTAATTACGCAGGCAACAAATTGCCCTCCCCCCAAGCAAGCTGGGTACTCATTTTACTGACCTCGGAAGGATGGAAGGCTGAGTCAGCCACAAGCATGCTACCTGGAATTGAACCCCAGGCTGTGAGCACAGCTGCAGGACAGGCATTTAACCCTTTTGCCACGAGGCTCCTTGTGACTCCATTCCCTTTCTTCCATGGAGTAAATATTAGAACACATTGGCCAAAATAGAAAAGGAGTAATATCTAATATGAAATGGGCTGACTCAGTAAAGGAAGCCACAGATGTTTGTTCGGAAGATATGTCCAGAGCACTTAATAATAGGTCATTTTGGAAGTCAGTAACTCATACAGAGTGAAAAAGGTTGGAGGAAAGTTTCCTTTTGTCTCCCTAACTATAACCCCAAGGTTCTCCCTTCATGCTGCAGTGGTTGTTAGCTGCTATCTCCTTAATCATGAATAAAAAGAGGCAAACTTATTCATGAATAAGCCAGGTAAACTTACTCCTAAGTAAACCAGGTAAAGCTTGCTTTGAGTTTTTCCCCAGTCACAAAGAAAAAAAAATCAGCATTTTCACAGCTTAAATGAGTGGGCTTCTAACCACAATAATACCTTGGTTTACGAGCACAATTTGTTCTGGAAACATCCTTGCAAACCAAAAACACTCTTATATGAAAGCAAATTTCCCATAAGAAATAAGAGAAACTCAGATGATTCATTCTGGTGTCCCATAGACCACATAATGTACACACAAAATGCTAAAACTCACAAAAGAAGTTGACTAGAAGTCCATGTCAATACCATGGTTTAGGTCCCTGGCTGCAGAATCTGCTCTGCTTGGAACTAACAACTGGATTTCACTCTGAGTTTTTAATGTGACAATAATAAAGTGCAATGATTAGAAATGAATTTTTTAAAATTTATTTATTTATTTATTTAAGTACTTATATCCCGCACCATCTTCCCCAACGGGAACTCTGGGCGGCTAACAATGTAAAAAAGCATAAAAGGCTTAAAAGCTGAAAATAGCAAAACCTCCAGGCAAGGGCAGCGGAGGACCAGGGAAAAGGAAGGGAAAAAAACAACTAAGTAATAAGGTCACCATATGCTTCTTTGAAGAGGAAGGTCTTCAGAGCCCTCTTAAAGGCGGGCAGGGACTCCAGCAGGCGCAGCTCAGGAGGAAGATGGTTCCAGAGCGAGGGCCCCACCACAGAGAAGGCGCGGTCCCGCGTACGCGTTTTCCGCGCCTCTCTGGGTGTGGCCACTCTCAAGGAGCGCGCCTGCGACGATCTCATGGGTCTGGATCCGGATGCCCTCTGGGAGATGCGCTCCGCCAGGTATCCTGGTCCCAAGCCGTGGAGGGCTTTGAAAACCAAAACCAGGACCTTGAACCTGATCCGGAAGACAACGGGAAGCCAATGCAGGCGGACCAGGACTGGGGTGATGTGCTCGTATCTACGAGCACCCACCACCAGCCTGGCCGCCGCACTTTGCACCCGCTGTAACCTCCGGACCAGGGTCAAGGGCAACCCCACGTAGAGGGCATTGCAATAGTCGATCCTCGAGACCACCAGGGCCTGCACGACTGTCCTCAGGGAGGACTCATCAAGGTACTGGCGGATCTGGGCGATCCTGCGGAGATGGAAAAAAGCAGCCCTGGAGACGGCCGTCACCTGGGCTTCCAGGGAGAGGGCCGAATCCAGGACCACGCCAAGATTCCTGGCCCTGTCTGTAGGCTGGAGGGAAATACCCCCCAGACTAGGGAGGGGGCCATTGTACCGAGACGAGGGCGCCCCGAAGAACAGAACCTCCGTCTTCTCCGGATTAAGCTTGAGCCAGTTATCTCTGGTCCATTCCAGTACGGCCTCCAGGCACAGATCGAGGGAGCGAACCACCTCCTCTGCAGACGTAGAAAAGGAGATATAGAGCTGCGTGTCATCAGCGAACTGATGACAGCGAACTCCATATCTCCTGATGACCTCCCCCAGCGGCCTCATATAAACGTTGAACAGCACGGGGGAGGTTGCCGACCCCTGGGGCACCCCACAAGGGAGAGTCCAAGGAGCCGACAAAACATCCCCCAGCTGTACCCGCTGAGTCCGGCCGCGGAGGAAGGAATGGAGCCAGGCCAAGGCCTGACCACCAATTCCAGCCTCAGCGAGCCGGGCCAGAAGGTTACCGTGGTCGACGGTATCAAAGGCTGCTTTCAGAAAAGAAAAGAAAAGAAATGGTGCTTAAAACAAATAAAATATAATTATAAATTAAAATAAAACCTTAATCTGCACTCTTCTTTGAAGATGTTCCTGCCTGGTGCAAGGGAGACCTCCTTTCTTCTATACTCCCTCTGCTTTGGTAGCTGCCTGAGATGGAACACTCCAGACTATCATCCACAATTGAGCAGGGGGAAGTGGGGGGAAGAGAGCAACCATTGGCTCACTTGTGATCATGAGACATGCTCCAGTGCTGTACTGCAAGACACTGGTTGTTGATCAAGGCAAAATTTAGAATATTTGCTTGTCTTGCAAAATGCTCTTAAACCAAGGTATTACTGTATTACTCTAATTTTAAATTTTTCTTTTTATATACCTGTGAGTAAACTGGGCAAGCTTACTCCTGAGTAAACTAAATAAACATATTCACAAATGCAGTGGACCCTCGTATAACAAACAGTTTGTGCAACATAAAATCTGTACAACATAAAAAATTCCGGATAGGGGAAATTTGCTTAACAGACTTGTCTATGGGGAGAATCCATACAACATAAAAATGGTCGCGATTAGGGATTACTCTGTTTTCAATGCATTCCTATGGGGAATTTGTATAAACGAAAATTTACTTAACACAATTTGATTTGGAATGAATTAATTCCTTTATACAAGGTACCACTGCACACAGAGTGAAACTTGCTTTGAGATCGAGTTTGCAGTGACGCTGAGGAATGGCATCAACTCAGCAGCATTAGACCTGGCATGTTACTGTTCCTGAGTGACATATACTTGGGCATTGCATTGAGGCTGGGGAACAGAGGGAAGATGATTGTGGACTTGACAACCAGCTACCAGGACTTAATAGACACGACAGCCCCATCATCCAACCTCTGGTAGGGAGGACAAGCTTGTAAACTTGGAACAAACTGCAGACCATTAGAATCCCCCCAGTGAGCCTGGGTTACTTCTCCCGGTGTGTGAGAAACACAGGGAGGTGGTCAGGATTGTATGATTGGGTGTAAGAGTACTCACCCCTTGAGTAAGAGAAAAGGGGTGGGTAGGTGTGCACCTACCCGTCTACTCGGTGAGAGAAACAGAGAGGGGGGCAAAGAGAATGAAGGGGTGATGGTTAGGCTCCCCCAGCGCTGAAAGCATGAGCTGGTATGCTGGGATTTCTGACCACCACCCTGAAAGAAGGTGTGGGAGGATGTGTGTGTGCATGTGTGTGTTTGTGGAGGATCATTCCTTGAACTGAAGGATTCTGGAAGCCTAGAGGCAGGAAATGGGCCTGGAAACCCTGGGAGATGTAGGCTAGGCCATCCCATTGAGGTGGTGATGGACCGCAGATGTTACAGTGAGAACCGGAGGGTGGGCCATCATCGGGGAGGGTGCTCCCAGTGGTTAAGAACATTGAAGAACATAAGAAGAGCCATGCTGGATCAGGACAAAGGCCCATCTAGTCCAGCTTCCTGTATCTCACAGTGGCCCCACCAGATGCGTCTGGGAGCGCACAAGACTAGATATCTGTCTTCTGCTACCACTCCCCTGCATCTGGCTCTTGAAGTACCCCGGTTTTAAGCCTGGAGATTACACATCTCCATCATGGTTTGTAAACTGTGATGCACTTTTCCTCCAGGAATCTGCCCAATCCCCTTCTGAAGGCATCCCCCCTCAGTTGCCTATTTCCAGACTAAAGAGCCCCAATTATTTTAGCTTTTCCTCATAAGGGAGGTGCCCCAGCCCAGTAATCATTTTAGTTGCTCTCTTTTGCACCTTTTCCAGTTCCACTATGTCTTTTCTGAGATGTGGTGACCAGAATTGTACACAATACTCCAGGTGCGGCCTTACTATCATTTTCTATAATGGCATTATAATGTTGGCTGTTTTATTTCCAATCCCCTTTTTGATAATCCCTAGCATGGAATTGGCCTTCTTCACTGCTGCCACACATTGGGTAGACACCTTCATGGAGCTGTCCACCAACACACCAAGATCTCTTTCCTGGTCCGTCACGGATAGCTCAGAGCCCATGAGTTGATATATAAAGTTTTGATTTTTTGCCCCAATATGAATTACTTTACATTTGGCTTATCCCAGTCTCCAGATCATCAATGAACAGATTGAAAAACACCGGTCCCAGAACAGATCCCTGGGGCACACCACTTTTCACTTCTCTCCATTGTGAAAATTTCCCATTGACACCTACTCTTTGTTTCCTGGATCTCAACCAGTTCTGAGTCCATAAGAGGACCTGCCTGCTTATCCTCTGACTATTTATTTATTTATTTATTTATTATATTTATACCCCGCTTATTATCGTCAAGATCTCTAAGCGGCTTACAGAGCCACAATCGGCACACATAAACACAGTTAGAAGACACACAATACACAATACACACATCAACTAATACAATTAAAACCTGATAGCGTTCCTGAAGCTATCCAATAAAATTATAATTCAAAACATGGTGATGGCGGGAGAGTTAAAAAAAAAAAAAGGCTTAAGAATCGCCAAAGGCCTCCCGGAAAAGGTAGGTTTTTAAAGCCTTCCGGAAGGCCTGCAGGGACTCTGCAGAGCGCACTTCAGAAGGGATGGAATTGCAAAGGCTAGGGGCCGCCACTGAGAATGCCCGGGTCCGAGTACTCGACTTCCGGGCTTCTCGGGGAGTTGCAACCCGCAGCAAGTGCGCTCGCGCCTGCCGAACGGGACGGGCCGAGGTGGATCGCTGAGCGATACGCTCTGTCAGGTAATCCGGTCCCAAGCCATGGAGGGTTTTAAAAAATAAAACCAGGACCTTGAATCTAATCCGGGCTGCAATGGGCAACCAATGCAGGTGGGCCAGAACTGGCGTGATGTGATCATGATGACGCACACCAGCCACCAGCCTGGCCGCCGCATTCTGTACCCGCTGCAGACGCCGGAGAAGAGTCAAGGGCAACCCCATGTAGAGGGCATTACAGTAGTCCAGCCTCGAGATCACCAGTGCTTGGACCACTGTTCTCAGAGAGTTCGCGTCCAGGTACAGGCGGATCTGGGCGATCCGACGGAGATGGTAATAGGCGGACCTGGTCACCGACGCCACCTGGGACTCCAAGGAGAGCGCCGGGTCCAGGAGCACGCCCAGATTCCGCACCCTCTCCGCGAGCTGGAGGGAAACTCCCCCCAGGCAGGGGAGGGGGCCACCGTACCCCGACGGCGAGCTCCCAAAGAACATTACCTCTGTCTTCTCGGGGTTGAGCTTAAGCCTGTTCGCCCCGGTCCAAGCCAGTACGGCCTCCAGGCACCCGTCGAGGATCCTCACAGCTTCCATTGCAGAGGTGGAAAAGGAGAGATAGAGCTGCGTGTCATCAGCGTACTGATGGCAGCAGACTCCAAAACTCCTGATGACCCCCGCAAACGGCCTTACGTAGATGTTGAACAGCATGGGGGACAGAGACGACCCCTGTGGAACCCCACAAGGGAGAATCCAAGGGGCCGATAACTCCCCCCCCCCATGCTGGACGTACTGGGGCCGGCCCTCCAGGAAGGAACGGAGCCAACTGCGAGCAGAGCCTCCGATTCCGACCTCAGAGAGCCGGTCCAACAGGATACCGTGGTCGACGGTATCAAAGGCCGCTGACAGATCCAGGAGGGCCAACAGGGTAGAGCAACCCGTCGGCCGCCCGGACAAGGTCATCTTGCAGGGCGACCAAAGCTGTTTCGGTACCCCGACGGGGCCTGAACCCGGACTGGCATGGGTCGAGGCACTGCCGATCCTCCAGGTATGACTGCAGCCGGACCGCCGCCACCCTCTCGATCACCTTGCCCATAAACGGGACGTTGGCAATTGGGCGATAGTTTGTTAAATCGTCCACCGCCAGGCCAGGTTTTTTCAGAATGGGCTTTACCACCGTCTCCTTCAGGCGAGAGGGAAAAAACCCCTCGCTGAAGGAGGCGGTGGCGATGACAGAAGCCCATTCGGCCATAGTCCCTCTGGCAGCTCTAATTAGCCAGGCAGGGCAAGGGTCGAAAGGAGTGGAGGCAGGCCGGCAATGCGCCATGGCCCCGGAGACCTCGACAGCAGAAACAGGCCCAAGCGCATCCAACCGAGGCGACGAAGGCGGACCAGCAACTGGGGATGGCGGGGCAGGACCACTGCAACCGGAGTCAAAGCCGGCACGGATGGCCTCTATTTTAGTTCGAAAAAAGGCTGCAAACTGCTCACTACTGGCCAGACTAGGATTGTTGAGGTCCCGAACCACCCGGAAAAGCTCCGCCTGGCGGTTCGAGGCCTCAGCAATTCTCAGGGAGTTAAAAGATGTTCTAGCCTCCCTTATCGCGTTGGTGTAGCGACTAGACTGGGCATCAACGGCAGCCTTACTCAATGCCATCCGGGTTTTCCTCCAGATGCGCTCTAGCCTCCTCCTCTCCTGCTTCATTGCCCTAAGCTCCCCGGTGAACCAAGGGGAGGGCCGGGCTCGGCAACGGAGGAGGCGCTTAGGGGCGATCCGGTCTATGGTGTGGACAGCTGTTTCATGCCAAAAGTTAGCCACATCCTCAACCGGAGCGCCAGTCATACCACCAGGTAACCCCCCGAAGAGCTCACCGAACCGCTGAGGGTCCATGAGCCTCCGGGGGTGGGCCAAAACAGAGGCCCGATGGTCCCCGCGGGGAGGGGCCGGAATCGCCAGGGAGAAAAAGAGCAGGTGGTGGTCTGTCCATGACACAGGCAGGGAAACAATGTTCCCCACCTCCAGACACGAGACCCCTGACATGGAGGTAAAAACCAGATCCAGGGTGTGACCGGACCTGTGGGTGGGGCATAAAACATGCTGGGACAGACCCATGGAAGCCATGGATTCCATGAACTCCAGGGCAGCACCGGAAAGTCCACCGCCCGCATGCACGTTGAAGTCACCCACCACCAAAAGGCGCGGGGACTTCAACAGAGCAGCGGCGATGAACTCCGTGAGCTCTGGGAGGGATTGTGCTGGGTTTCGGGGAGCTCGGTAACCAAGCACAATGCCAAATCTGTCCCGCTGACCCACCGTCAGGTGAAGTACTTCAAGCCCCTGGCTAACCAATGTCGAGGCCCTGCTAACGTGAAAAGAGTCCCTGTACACGATCGCAGCCCCTCCTCCCTTTTGACCCCCCAACCTTCCCACTCCCTCTACCAAGTACCCGGGCGGACACAGCAGGGCGAGGGAAGCCCCCCCTCCGTACCCACCCAGGTCTCGGTAATGAACGCCAGGTCGGTGTCGTCATCCGCGATGGAATCATGGATAATGGGGATTTTGTTATGCACCGACCTGGCGTTCATCAGGAGACAGGCAAGATTGGGGGCGCTGGTGGAGTGACTCCCGGATACGTGGCAGGGAGCTGAGGGGTCAGAACGAGGGACAGGCACAAGTTGCCTGACCCTAGTTCTTCTAGTCTGACGAACCCAACAGCTACAAGCGTACCGCCCATGGTCCGACACCGTCGGTATATGAGCCCCTGCAAACATGGCGATACAGGTGGTTAAAAAAAAAAAAACAGCAACAGGGCCCAAATAAACAAAATGGCAGATCAACCTCCCCCTCCACCAAAATAAAATAAAATAAAATAAAATAAATGAATATACAATGCAACAGCAAATAATAAAAGTACAATTCAAAATAATATAACAAAATAACAGGAGAGCCTAAGGCAGGAGGGAGATGGTTAAAATAGCAGGAACAAGGCTGACTGCCAAGTGAAGACCAAATGCACCTGGCAGTGGGGGAAGGGAAAGCCATAAGGTCGGAGGGACTGATTAGCGGCAAGGTCGCAAGTGAGGGGGCGGGCAAGGATGGAATAATCATGCCAGCCACCCCAGCTAATCTACTAACTCTAGACCCCAACAGGTCCCAAAAGAGATTCTCGAGTCCCCAAAATCCCCGCAAACGCCCTCCCCCCCCCAAATCCCCCAGTTTCGGTCTCGGCAGACAAGCGATGGTGGCCGACCTGCCACCCAAACATCCGAGACCAACGCAGGAACTCGCAGGAGGTCATGGACTGCAGGCTGAGGAACCCAGATGTTGATGGGTCGGGCGCTGGTGGCCGACACGCCACCCGAACCCCCCACCCAAGTGGGGGCCATGGGCACCGCCAACGCCGGCGGCCGAGTTGCCGCCCGGGGAAACCCTCCGGCTCCCAAAGATGTAGGCTGGGGCGCCGGGACAGAACCAGCTGCAGCAGCTGGTCCGCTGCGATGGAAGCTGAGGCGGGTCCAGCAGCCTCCGTAGCGTTCCCGCAGCAAGCAAGCAGTAGCGGCGGCAGTGGTCTCCACAGCAATCTCCTCAGCTGGCCCGCCGCAACGATGACAGGCGGCGGGCCGCTTGCGCTCCGCGCCGACAGTGCCTCCACTTCAGGGTCGCAGCTGTAGCGGTCGGCGGCGAACCCCTTACAGACAGCCATGGCGGCGGCGGCCTCCCCAACCTCCTCGGATGGCCCGCCGCGATGGAGACAGGCGGCGAGCCGCACGCAGGCAGCGGCCCCCGGGGCAGGCCCGCCATGATGGAGAGTGGCGGGCCGCAGATGGAAGGAGGCGGCGGCGGCGGTCTCCCCAGCTGGCCCGCAGCGGAGATGATGGGTGGCGGGCCGCATGCGGCAGCGGCCCCCGGGGCAGGCCCGCCATGATGGAGAGTGGCGGACTGCAGATGGAAGGAGGAGGAGGCGGCGGTCTCCCCAGCTGGTCCGCAGTGGAGATGACGGGCGGCGGGCCGCATGCTGCAGCGGCCCCCGGGGCAGGCCCGCCATGATGGAGAGTGGCGGACCGCAGATGGAAGGAGGCGGCGGCGGCGGTCTCCCCAGCTGGCCCGCAGCGGAGATGACGGGCGGCGGGCCGCATGCGGCAGCAGCAGCATCCGGGGCCTCGAGGCAGAAAGAGACAGGCAGGTCGCCGCGGTCGACTCAGCTGGTAAGGCACCGAGGACTAAGGGGGGGGAGGGACGCTCGAACCTGTTCGTCGGGGAGAGATCTAGAGACTCCCTAGGTGGTCTTCAGGCGAGCCCCTTCAATTTCCTCTCCATAGCCCTGGCCGTCCAAAAATAAATTAAGCAAAAATAATAACGCAAGGCAGCATAGTCAGGAACACAGAATGCAGCCGGCGTGAACAGCTGCTGCTGCCGCCCGCCATCTTGGATGGCAATTTTCTCAGCACCCTTTGGTGAGGGACTGTGTCAAAGGCCTTCTGAAAATCCAGATAGACAATATCCACCAGTTCACCCAAATCCACATGCCTGTTGACCTTTTCAAAGAATTCTAAAAGATTTGTCAGGCAAGACATGCCCTTACAGAAGTCATGCTGATTTTCTCTCAGCAAGGTTTGTTCTTCTATGTGTTTTAAGATTTTCTCTTGAATGAGGCTTTCCACCATCTTCCTTGGGACAGACATAAGGCTAACCGGCCTCCTTCCTTTTTTAAAAATTGGTGTGACATCCACTATCCTCCAGTCCTCTGGCACTGTGACCGTTTTAAGGGACAGGTTGCATATTACCATTAAGAGATCCGCAATTTCATTTCTCAGTTCCCTAAGAACCCTTGAGTGGATGCTATCTGGGCCAAGTGACTTGTTGATCTTCAATTTATCAATTAGTCCTAAAACATCCTCTCTTTTAACCTGTATTTGATTTAATTATTTAGTCAAGAGGGGCCGTTAGGGCAGCGGAATCTGCCCAAGGTCTTCTGTCGTGAAGACAGATACATAGAACTCATTTAATTTCTCTGCAATGTCCAAGTCTTCCTTTACCTCCCCTTTACCTCCCTCACCAACCAGAGGGCCAACTGGTTCTCTGGCAGGTTTTTTACTTCTAACATATTTAAAGCAGCTTTTATTATTACCCTTTAAATTGCTAGCCATGCATCCCTCAGTCTTTCTTTGCCTCTCTTATCAACTTCTTACATTTCTTTTGCCAGAGTTTGTGCTACTTTTTATTTTACTGATTTAGGAAGGATTTCCATTATGGAAAGACCCCTCCTTGCATTTTAGAGCCTCCCTAACTTAACTATGCTGGTGCCCTCTTGGACTTAGATGAGCTCTTCTTTCTTTGTGGTATGCACTTGTGCTGGGCCTCTATTACCGTTCTTTTAAACAAGCTCCATGCACTCTAGGGAGAATGGATTCTTTTTACCTTCCCTTTCAATTTATTTCTAACTAGTTTCCTCATCTGAGGGAAGTGTGCCCTTCAGAAATCAAGGGTTTTTATGTCTGATTTGGTTGACACTCTTCCTCCGACATGCATGGCAAAGGAGATTGCAGCATGGTCACTGTTCCCCAGAGGCTCAGTAACATTCACATCCCTGATCAGGTCCTGAGTATCACACAGTATTAGATCCAGAGTTATCTGTTCTCGGGTGGGCTCCATGACAAGTCGCTGTAAAGTACAGTCATTCTGCATGTCAAGAAACCCGGTTTCTCTTTCTTGCCCTGAGCTCGCATTGGCCCAATCAATGTGGGGATAATTGGAGTCCCCATGACTACTGTTCTGTCCCTCTTAGACACCTCCATGATTTGTCTCCTCCTGTCAAGGCCCCCCCTCAAGTTTTTGATTGGATGATAGCATATCCCAAATATCACATTGCTCGGACCTGATAGTTTAACCCACAGTGATTCTATGGTGGAGTCCAACCCACTGTCAATCTCCATTCTGCTGGATTTTACCCCTTCTTTGACATAGATGGTCACTCCCCCTCCAACCCGCCTCTCTCTATCCCTTCTATAGAGATCATAGGCTGGGACTGCTGTGTCCCACTGGTTCTCTGCATTCCACCAGGTTTCTGTTATGGCTATTATATTGTTATCCCTAGCTGCCAAATGTTCAATTTCCCCAATCTTTGCTCAGAGTCTTCGAACATTTGTGTAAAAGCACCTGTACAGTGGGTCCCCCAACAACAGCTGCTTCTTTTCTCCCCCCCTCCCCTAGCTTTTATTTTCATTAGACAAAGTACCACATTCCATTATTCTCCCAGTGCTAATACCTGCTATGTCACCTCTATGTGATTCTCTACCCTCTCCAACCTCAGTCCACAGGGGTGAGGTGTTCCAAACTGGATGCCACTCAGCTCCTGTTGGCTTTCCCCCAGTTATCAGTTTAAAAGCTGCTCTGCAGCCTTTTTGATGTTGAGTGCCAGCAATCTGGTCCCATTGTGATTCAAGTGCAACCCATCCCTCCTGTACAGGTTTGGTTTGTCCCAAAATGTTCTCCACTTCCTGACAAATTTGAAGCCCTCCTCTCAACACCATTGCCTCATCCACGCATTGAGGCTAGACATGGGCACGACTTGGCGAAATTCTTGTTTCCGTTTTCGTTCCTCATTTCCGTTACGCAACGGGAACGGAAACGACAATTAAGCCGTCAGAACTCGAACTTGAACCGATAAACGATAAATTGGGTCTGATTTGTCGTTGTCATTCATGGCATCGCGCGACGATCATGCGATGCCAAGCGGCACAGAAAAAAAGTTTTAAAAATTAAAAAAATCCCAATTTCCGGCCAAAAAAGCAGGCGAAAATATGCCTGTCTGAGGGCACCTACCAGAGGGGTGGTTTCTGGGGGGGGTGTCCCCAGCCTCCCCCCCTCTTCTGTCCTGGGCTGCTGGACCTGGTACCAGGCTGGAGGGGGTATCAGTCTTGTTGTCTCCATTTGCCATGCGGTGCGGGGGGATCCAAAATGGTGACCGCAATATTTTTTTTGAAATCGTGGTCCAAAAACCCACCAAAGCACCACAGAAACATGCGAAAATTAGCTATTTAAAATGCTTGAATTTTTACAGTAGCAGCAGTGGGTTTTTCTAGCAATAAAATGTCTCCATTGATTTTATTTTATTTTATTTTTATTTTTTTACACCTGCGCAATGATGGGCTGGCCATGGGATGGGACCATGCAAATTTTTGGAGCCATTCCACCAATCGCATGGCCACTTGGCCAGGTTTTGACTGAGACTTCTGGGATGTGCCAGTCGGGCATAAAAAGCCCACTATAATCCTAGCCCTAGCCCTAACCCTAACCCATACGCCAGTACACTGTCCTTCTTAGTGGGTCAGAGGCACTCAGAGGTGCAGCCCACTAACTCACCCTAACCTTACCCGTAATAACCCTAAGCCTAGACCTTGCCCTAACCCCAACCCTAAGCCAGATCTGTACTCGCATTGCACTACACGCAAGTACACTGTCCTTAGTGAGTCAGAGGGCGCCCAGCAGAGGCATTCTTCTCTCACCTCGCTCACAGTCCAAAGTTCCAAAAAACTCCAAACCTGTACGCCAGTATGCTGTCCTCCTTGGTGAGCTAGAAGCACCCAAAAGAGAGGTGCCTCTGCCAGTGCCACTTGGTACGCAATGGCTACACGGTCATGTACCCTTCCTTTTCCCTTTGTAGGGGGCCAGAGGAGGCATCCACCCCAGAGAGGTGCCTCCAGGAGCCCGCTACCCTACCCCCCCTAAACCAGTACTAACGACAAACGACAAACGAAACGACAAATTTTTGAAAAATTTCACGACAAACGGAAACGAACCGAAACGGGCCGGCTCCGACACACGACAACTCGAAGCGTCATTTTTCCTGGTCGTGCCCATCTCTAATTGAGGCTTCTGAGCTCTGCCTGCCTGGAGTAGCACTTCTGAAAATGCTACCTTGGAAGTCCAAGACTTCAATCTTCTTCCTAACAACCAGAAGTTGGCTTCCATGCTGACTGCTTGGCCTTCCCAACATCATTGATACCAACGTGTAATATGACCACTGACTCCTTCCCGGCTCTCTCTAACAAGCTATCTAGATTTCTCGTGATGTCTGCAACCTTTGCACTTGGCAGGCAAGTGACCATACGGTTATCATGCCCATCACAAATCCATCCCTCTGTATTTCTAATAATATAATCCCTTAGTACAAGGAGCCTCTCTCCTGCAGCCTGTTCATCTACATGCACCTGGTGCTGTATCTCATCAGTTGTGATGAGGGAAAGAGCCTCAAACTGATCATGCAATTTGAGACTTTCTGAGTGATCCCTTGGCCTTCTACTCCTTGGAGTCACATTCCTCCACACATCTACCTCCTGAATTGGGGAAGTGACTTCTTCCCCAGAAGTGTGCCCTCTTTCTTCTTTGTCCTGTATAGTCTGTTCCGCTCTGTCCAAGAACTGGTTCGATATGTGGGCCTCTAACTGCTGGACCTTCTCTTCTAGTAGTGCCACCAGCTTGCACTTGCAGCAAGTGTAGCTCTCTGTGCGCTTTGTCAAGATGACAAACATGGCACAAGTGTTACAGGTAACTACAGCTGTTCCCTCAGACTCCATTTTAACAAGTGCCGTATTGTGGGCCTCAAAAATTTACACTTTTACAAGCTACTAATCTAGTAATATTTTCTTCCTTTGATGATTAAATTAAATTAAATGATCACACCCAGGCTCAAATGGTTGAGTCTGACCTTCCTCGAGGGAATATAATTAGTGTGACTCCATCCCCCAGCTCAGAGAAAGGATAAGTCTGGCACCACCACCCCGCTCCCTTTGTTTGAGGAAGCTTCTAGCTAGTTTTTGTTTGTTTGACTAATTGCTCTTTGCTATTTAAATGAGCAGTTTAAGTTAGCAGAGGCTGGCAAAGGAGCCCTAGTTCAACTGCCACAGCCCAGAAATTCACCAGTGCTCACTTCCTTCTGTTTGTTTGGCTTTCTCAGCAGCAGGTCTGCTTGGGATTACACGCAGATTCAAATGTCACTGGTGATGTGTTTTGGCCCTCCAGGTTCAGACCCAGGAACTGGACAGCAGATCCTTGAGGGCCCTGGTCTCTGGCTGCTGCTTTTTAATGCCAGGTCAGTAAACAACACAACCCCCATGTGATTTGATCACAGAGGAGGAGGAGGCAGACCGGACATGTATCACTAAGATCTGGTTGGGCCCAGAAGGAAGGGTCCCTCTCTTGGGGATGTGCCCATCTGGGTTCCAGGTATGGCACCAACCGACACACCAGGGGAGGGGAGGATGGGTGGCCGTTGACATTTGAGAATCTCTTCCTTCAGGCGCACTGTCCCACAAGTGGCTGATTGTGAGACCCTTTTTAAAAAGCTGGGTTCCCCAGAACAGTTGTGGGTGTTGCTACCGAACCAGCCTCCCTGCTGCGGAGTGACCCCCTGCCTGAGCTGCTGGAGGCCATCTGGGGGTTGGCAATGGAATCTCCCAGACTTATGGTTTTGGGGGGATTTCAATCTGCCGTCGCTGGGTCTTGCCTCAAGAGCAGGTAGGGAGTTCATGGCTACCATGGCAGCCATGGACCTGTCCCAGATTGTTCAGGACCCAACCCGAGACAGTGGCCTCACACTGGACCTGGTTTTCTTGTCAGAGCACTGCCAAAGTGATCCGAGGGGTAACTTACACCTGCCCCCAATGTCATGGTCAGATCAAGCGCTGATAGCTTTGAGATTCATTTATACTGCCTCACTCACTCTACAGGGAGGCAGGACCCCATTCAATTAGTCCACCCCCCGGGCACTGATGGACCCAGTGGGGTTTCAAAGCGAGTTGGGAATGATACCTCAGGATCTGCTACACCAGGCCTGCCCAAAGTCTGGCCCGGGGGGGGGGGGCAAATCCGGCCCGTCAGGCCATTCTGAGTGGCCCGTGGCTGGCTGGCCCGCCCCTCCCGCCCCCTCCTTCGCCCCATTTTTTTTAAATTTTCCGCCAACACTGCACCGCCAGGAAGCTTGAGGGGCTGGGCGGGCAGGCCCACTGGTGAGCAGAAGCTTGTGGGGCTGGGTGGGCCGCTGCCACCGGCACCGCTGGGAACCTTGTGAAGCTCGGTGCGCTCGCGCAGGGCACCACACGAGCAGGCCACCGTCACCGGCATAGCCGGGAACATTGTGAGGCTGGGCGCACGCGTGGGGCAGTGATGCCACCGGCACCGCTGGGAAGCTTGTGCAGCTAGGCAGACGGGTGGTCTGCAGGGGAATGTGTGGGCGTGGGCAGGCCAGCGGGCCTCTGCTACCACCAAGGAGCTTTTGGGTGGGCTGGCGGGTGAACCGTCGCCACCGCTGGGGAGCTGGGGGGGGTGCAAGGTCGCACAGATAACCTCTTCCAAGGGGCAACCTTTGGCCACGGCTCCCTGTGCTTCCTTTGGTCCCCACCTTCTTTCCTCCCTCCCTTGGTCCCCACCTCCCTCCCTCCCTCCCTTGGTCCCCGCCTTCCTTCTTGGGGGTGGGTTGCAAGGGGTCAATGGGTGAGGCTTATGGGTCAGTGGGTGGGGCTTGCAGTGGGGTGGCAGGGTCGGGGAGCAACCGGCCCCTGACACATTCTCAGCCACCAAATCTGGCCCCCCTTATAAAAAGTTTGGGCTACCCTCTGCTACATGGTCCAGTGGAAGGCCTGGTGGATGCCTGGAACAGAGAGGCTGCTGGTGTCTTGGACAGGATTGCACCCGTGTGACCTCTCTTGTCCCACTTGACCCAACACTCTCCGTGGTTCACAGAAGAGGAGAAACTGAAGACGGTTAAGAGACCTCTATAGTACCGCAGGAGGAAGACAAATAAAGAGCAACTTTTGACTCACCATGAAAATGGTTGAAGGACTTGGGAGTTGGGTTATTCTCTTTTGTTCCAGAGAGAAACAAGGGGAGATCAGATCCTTTTCATCACCTGCCAGAGAGAAAAATAAAAGGAATCTTCTTAAGGCTTCTCTGGGGCATGGTGACAAACAAAGTTTCTCAGCATTATATCCCTTTTCACAATCCATGGACCTCATCACCAAATCCTGGCCAGCTCAGCTAGTGATGAAGACTTCTGGGAGTTGTAGCACAGGAACATATGGGGACCCACAGGTTGAGAACCACTGGTCTAGTATCCCACTTAATCACCACTGCCATCACTATCATCAGCCGTAGAGTCAAGTCTGACTTACAGCAACCCTTCTCAGGGTTTTCCAAGTAGAATATAATGACAAGTGGTTTCCCTTTCCCTTCTTCTGGGGGTGCCCTGAGACTGTGCAACTTTCCCAAGGCCACACAGGCTGGCTCTTCTCACAGGAAGCGCACCAAACTCTGGCTCCACAATGAGATCCCTAAATCCCTGAGTTATTCGGCCACTTCTCTTCCAATGCCTGGTCTGCTTAGGTTTTCCTCTTCCTTCGGAGCTCATCTTTACCCCTCCCAGGAGCTGGGGGGAAGGGGGGGTGATCTTTTAGGGATTTGCTGAGAGCAGTCCTTGCTGTAATGCAAAGTATTCAAGGGATAAAATGGGTTGCACCTCAGTGGGCTGTTCTGCAGGAGAAGGGGAAATGGGGGAGATTTTGGGGTTGGGTAATAAAATTTCAGGTAACCCTTCCACAAGCAGGCAAAGACCTTTCTCTCCAGCCAGGCCTTTTTCTTAAGTGACTGGCTTTAAGTGATTGGGGGTGTTTGAATATGCTCTGATGCTTCTAAATCTGCTTTTAGTACTGAATTCATTTGCTGGTTTTACTATACAAGTCCCTGGAACCCAACTGACTTTCTCCCTCCAGCTCTTCCTGCCCCTGCCAGCTTTGCTCTCCCCTTTCTTTTCCCAAGCTTTGCTCTGTGTGTGTGTGTGTGTGTGTGTGTGTGTGTGTGTGTGTGTGTGTGTGTGTGTGTGTGTGTGTGTGTGTGTGTGTGTGTGTGTGGTGCGCGTCCTTCCAGGGCGTGCGTGCGCCTTGAGCTGCAAAAGGCAGCCCCTCTCCTCCCTTATTCCCCCTCCCACTTTCGTCCATGGATTATGGGGGTGGGGTGGGAGGCAGGGAGGGGGGGTCTCCTCGAAGGGAAACCCAAGGCGATTCCCCCCACACCCCATCGGCCCCACACCTGCTAGGAAAGGGTTCCCCCCCCCAGGGTGGGTGGGTCTCCTTCCTTCGAAGGGGTGCAATCTGGATCCCCCCCCCGCAAAAAAGACACCCCCTCTCCCTCCTGAGCAGGACCCAAGGAGGAGCTCCAGGCCAGGAGACCCCTCGTGCAAGGCAGGGCAAGGGAGGGGGAGGTCCCTGGCCGCCCGGTCTCTCCAGCCCCACATTTCCCCACCCACCCCACACACACACACCTGCCCAACAACAAGGACCACAACGGGAAGCCCCACCAGCGCCTACCTTCCTCCCAGTCTCCCCACCGTAGACTCAGGAAGGAGCTGCTCTGGCCGCGGGCTCTATGGAAACCCCGGAGACTGGGGGCAGAGAGGGGGAGGCGTCGCTTCCGGTTCCCCTGCGAAACCCTCAGTAGGAGGGTCTCCTCTACCTTCTTCGTAGTTCTGGGTTCTGCCTCCCGTGTCTCCCCCCCCAGCAACGCTTCCATGAAGGGGGAGGGGAGGACAAAAGAGGGGGGAGGGGAAGAGGGGGAGGGACGGGTAGTCACGCCCCCTTTGCCTCCTCCATAAGGGAACCCAGTCGAGGCGGGGCGGGGCCAGGCCAGGGGAATGCTTTACCCTTGGATCTCGAGGAGGCGGCGAGAGCCACGAAGGGATCCCAATGGCTCTCCACCAATGGCTCTCCCTTCGTGCCTGAACTTTAAAGGGGGGAAGGAAGGCAGGCTTGTTCCTCCCCACCCTCCCAATCTCTCCTGAAGGCGCTGGGGCGTTGCAAGAACAGTTAAAGTATCCCACTCCCACCCTCTGCGCTTGTGTGTGTGTGTGTGTGTGTGTGTGTGTGTGTGTGTGTGTGTGTGTGTGTGTGTGTGTGTGTGTGTGTGTGTGTGTGTGTGTGTGTGTGTGTGTGTGGTGTCGTTACAGTCATGACCCCATGCTGGAATGGCTTGCCAGTTCCCTCAACAAGCTCCATCGCTTAGGAGCGTCCGCCCCCTTTATGGGTGGTCAGGATCCCCCCCTTATTCTCTTCTTCCCCCCCCTCCCCACGCAAGGAGGGTTTCACACATCCCTCCGCCCGCAAAAGAGGCCTTATGTACCTCTTCCTGTGAGGACAGGGGGGAAGCGTGAGTTTTTGTGCGCGCGAGAGGGAGCTCGGCCCCTCTTTTGGCAGGCCTTAGACGGCAAAATGAGGGAGGTCGGCCGCCCCTCCTCAGGGCCAATCCTGCCCCCTCCTCCATCCTTCCCAGCGAAAGTGGAAGGACGGGCGAGAGCCACAAAGCCCGGAATACGTGCCACAGACGCCACCCGCCCTTTTCCCGCCAAGCGCCCAAGGGCCACCCAGCGAGCGCGAGGACCGTTAGGGGCCTGTGCGCATGCGCAACTGACCGTTATCGCCTCAGGAAGGGCTGCCGTGGGGGCGGGGCCTGTACTGAGGGAAGGTACACTAGTTGTCCTTTCGTCTGTCATTTTTTTATTTATTCCCCACACACGACACACTCGTTTTTAATGGCCACAGAAATTAATGCCGATCCTTTTTTGTCACTGCGCTGGAGACAGAGAACGTTAAGATAAGGCCAAGGTTGTCACTAGAACTGCGGGACACTCCATGAAACTTTTGGGGGCTAGATCTCAAAGAAATAAGAGAAAGTACTTTTTTCCCCAGAGGATCCCTGGTCTGTGGAAAAATGTTTTTCTTCTATCAGGCAGATAAATATCCATATTTTCCCGGAACAAAGGACTTCCTACTTTGAGATATTTTAGATGGATAGACCTGGCCTGATCCAGCATGGCTCTTCTTATGTTGAATGTTCTTAAAAGTGGTGACAACTGTCAGTCTTTTCAGCTTTAAGAAAGGATGGAACAAGTTCATGGAGAACAAGGGTATCCATGGCTATCATGATGGATGGAAGACAGCCTTTCCCAGGTTTTTGCATGTTCTCAATGCTATTAGCGGGGAATAATGAGCTTTAACATCTGCCTGGGAATACTGATGAAGCAAATAGCCAATGCTTTGAGACAGAATGCTGGCCAGGTCATTGAAACTGTTCTGGGCTACTATGGAACAGTCAGAGGTTAAAACACAAACCGGGAGGCAGCTCAACTCTTTAGAGGGGTGTCTTTAGAATCTGTAAAGTTAACTCTGAGAGAAGGTGTTGACTGAAATTTCACCAATTTGAAATATTAGCTGGATTCAGATGCTGAAATCTTAACATGGGTTTTAGACAGGATTGTTCTGAAATGAGAGAGTCTTTTAAAGAATATGTGGGTTTAATTGTCAACCATTGAAGAACTTTAGCAGTTCTTGCATGTAAATCTGTCTCTGCTGAGTCCTGGGTGACTCAAAGTTTGAAACTTGAACCAGGAAGGTTTCCCCTGTCTGAAAATCCTCTTTGCTGGAGGAACTGTGGGAGCCAGGGGTTGTCTCAAGCCATGACAAGGATTTAGAATAGATTGGGTGGTGGGAAATCCAAATGAAATCTTGATTTTAGGTAGGATGAGAAGCAATACACCTTCTCAACTCAAGACGTTGACTTGAATAGAATCATTTTTTCTTCTAATATAAAGTTTATATATATTATTAACCAGACAGGTAGAAGATAATAAAAGAATTTATGATAAGATTGCTGACTGAGGTGGGTTACAGAGCTGACATAGCACCCCTACTAAAGCAGCTCCACTGGCTGCCAATCAGCTATCGGGTACAATTCAAAGTGCTCACCTTGACCTACAAAGCACTGTACGACCTGGGCCCTAGTGGCCTCAAAGATCGAATCTCACAGTCTGAACCAACTCGGGTGTTAGGGTCATCAGGAGAGGCCTTTCTCTCCATCCTGCCACCCTCACAGGTGCATCTCATGAGAACACATGAAAGGGCCTTCTCAGATGCTGTGCTCAGACTCTGGAACTCCCTCCCACTAGAAGCCAGGAGTGCCCCGTCCCTGCTGTCTTTCCGGAAGCAGGCAAAGACCTTCTTCAAGCAAGCTTTCCTGGAATGAGAGACTTCCTACTATGTGACTTTTAGATGGATTACCTTGCATGATTCCATTGAATGACCTCCTGAGAACTCCAGCCTTTTCCATGCTAGTTTCCATCCTTCTCAATGGATTTTTTTTCTTTTTGCATGTTCTTGGTAGCTTTAATGTTACCTTTGACTGTTGTAAGATACCTTTTAACGTTGAGTATGTTTTGAATGTTCTGGGCTGTATATTGCCCCTCACTATTGTAAGCCACCTTGGGTCCTGTCAGATATTAGTTAGTGAAATATATGTATTAGACAGAATGTTCTGTATATATCTGATATGTATTTAATTGATTGAAGAGGGGGTCTGTAAAAGTGCAAAGTCACAGTGACTCAATGTATAGTTTTTTCTAAGGGAATACAGATGTTAAGAATGAGCATAATGGATTTTGGCGGATGCAAGGGGTTGCGATAGCTGTGAGGTAATGCCATTCATGATTGGGCAGAGACATGTATAAAAATGTTGGCCTTCTGTGAGTAAGGCACCCACTTTGTCTCTCTGCTGTATATTCTGTCATATGTACTGAATGCTGTTATGCTTTTGAGCTTTGTATAAGTTCTGTGACGCTGCAATATATTTTTGTTCATATGTAATATAGCTGTTTGGTTTTAAGAAAACTCTTGTCTCTGGCTATTTATTTAATAAGTATTGCTTCCGCTGGCTGATTAAATAGCACAAAACTCTGACAGGGTCATGTACCAGAGATGTATGTATAATATGTTTGCCAGAATGAATCTAACAATCTTTGTGTTAAGATTGTACCAGAGTGGCAAAGAAAGGAAGACTAACCAGCTTTGAAGAAGGTCTGACCAGACAGCCAAGACCGGGAGCTAGAAAGACGGTGGACACTGGAAGCAACACAAGCAAGTGTCGGTTGCCATGAGTTGAAGCCACAATATTATTTTTTACAGAGTTTTCTAACAACAGCTGCAATTAATAAAGGAGAAAGGTGGGGTAAAAATATTCTAAATAAATAAATAAGTAAGATGGGCACAGGATCTTAAAATATTCTATAGGTGGTGTTTAATGCCTGATAAGCTGTCTAAAATGTATAAAATATCCAGTGCCTGTTGGAAATGTCACAAAGGGAAGGGGGAGAGGGCTAAAAATACTGGTGTCTGGTACAAACATTCATCTCACAAACTCTTAATCAATCTTGAGTGGAAACCAGATATGTTTTAACTGTCTGTGATACTGTCTATGATACAACAAAATACTGGTGATGGAAAACAAAAAATTGTAATAATCCATGTTATCACAGCAGATAGAATGTTCTATGCACAACTATGGAACACAAACAAGATTCCTGACAAAGACCAATTAATTATGAAGCTGCTGAACTGTGCAGAAATGGACAAGATCTCAGCATTACTGAAACCAACTGGACATTTTGAAGATTTCAATGAAAGATGGCATGATTTCTATCAATTTCTAGATCAATATTATAAGTCAAACTAAGTTCCCTGTTTAATTTATTTGTAATTGAAATAGTTAATGATCAAATATATATATATATTGTTATGATGGGATGCAAATTTTGTTTGAGAGGAGTAAAATCATTCAATGTTTTTTCCTTCCCACACTGTAACTGTTTTTTGTTTGAAAACGATAAATATATGCAAGAGAAAGAGAGAGATTTCAACAATCGTGGTGGCATTTAATGATACCAGAAGGACTGCCGGGCAATGCGTCATCAAATCTCTAAAATGATTATTACTTTAGAAACAGGGAGAAAGAAAATCTAGTTTTGAAATAAATAAATATGGGGGTTCCTGCATGGCAGTGGGGTTGGGCTGAATGGCCCTTGAGGTCTCTTCCAGCTCTATATAAATATATGATTCTATATCCCCATTTCTATAATCTTTCTAATGCCTAACAAAGGTAAAGGTTCCCCCCCACACACACACATGCATGCTAGTTGTGTCCAACACAAGGGGTAGTGCTCATATCTGTTTTCAAGCCAAAGAGCCAGTGTTGTGCAAGTCCGGATCATGTGGCCGCCAGTACCCTGAGCTGCTGATTTTGCAGCCAACAGTTTCAGTGCCCTAGTCTGCTGAGCTACCCTGCAACAGCAGAACCTTTAAATCATCTTAAATCTGAAATTAATGGATGCCTGGGGCCTCCCCCTTCCTACCCATCATCCTTCTGGCACCAGAAGAAAGCAGGGAGGAAGCAGAGGGGGAACAACCATGCTTGCAAAGTTTGGGGAGTTCACGGGGGATTTCATTTGTTTGTCTCACTTCACTCTGTCTTATTTATTTATTTATTTATTTATTTATTTATTTATTTATTTATTTATTTATATACCGCTTCCTCTTTAATCACCCTTTCTCCCCATGAATGGAGTCCCAGGCAGTCATTGTACTTTTCCTACAATGCAATCAAACGGCACTTTTACACGACCTCTAAAATCCTGTGGCAATTTAAATTCAGACCAGAGATCTTGGGGATTTGTCACTCTTCCTGTGTTCCCACCCCTCCACACTCCATTGTTCCTGTCTGCGTGAGGGGAGGGAGAAAAAAAAGGGAGAAAATAATGCAGGCTCACCTCCGTCTGCCACTCGAAGCAGCCCCGAGCCCATAGTGATTCCTGTCTCTTAAAGGGATGGTGGGGACAAAAGAACAAACAGAAGTGGAGGGGAGGCCTGCATTCACAGCTTTACAATCTGCATCGGAAGATTTTTTTTTTACCACCTGGAAGCCAGGTACTTGAAAAGTGCGCTGGGATGCGGTTAGGTGGGCATGGGCGTACTTATTTTTTTTTAAGTCCGGAGCTGTTTGGAAAACATTTTTAAGCTCTGGAGCTGGGAACCCTTTGCCTCGGATTTTAGGGATCATGTAAAAGCGCCCAAAGGTGACAAACAAGATTTACATCCATGAAAAATGAATGATTGCATGGCAGCATTAAAACCATTAGGAGAATCCTCCCCCGGGTCAGCCAGGAAAATTCACTGATGGAGTAGAACTGGCAAAAATCCATCCCAAGCCCCATAGAGCTGGCCAGGCTCTCCAATGGCTGTGGGAGGTTTGTTTAGGTGCGATTGTGTCTGGGACTCGGGGGGCGGGCGGGCAGCAGAGTAACATCCAGGGAGCCTCTCCAAAGGGATCTTTGGGTCCCCTCCTTCCCTATTTCTTTCCCTTCAGGCAGTGGTGTCCAAACGTTGGTCCTCCAAATTGTTGCTTATTTTTCAAATCATTTCTAGTAGACATGGGCACGACTTAGCGGAATTCCCGTTTCCGTTTCCGTTCCTCGTTTCCGTTACGGAACGGAAACGGTAATGGGAATTACTCTGCCAGAACTCGAACTCGAACCAACTAAAGAATAATTCGGTCTGATTTGTCATTGTCGTTCCTGGCATCGCGGCGATCCCGCGATGCCAAGCGGCACAGAAATAAAGTTTTTAAAAGTTAAAAAAAAACCCGATTCCCGGCCCAAAAAGCAGGCGAAAATATGCCTGTCTGAGAGTGCACCTACCAGAGGGGTGGTTTCTGGGGGGGGGGTTGTCCCCAGCCTCCCCCCCTCTCCTCCTGTCCCTGCTGGGCTGCGCTCGTCGTCCCGCCAAAGTTGCCGCGTCGCCGGCTCGCCGCCATTCAAGTGGCACAGAAAAAAAAAGTGTTTTAAAGTTAAAAAAAACCTCGATTCCCGGCCCAAAAAGCAGGCGAAAATATGCCTGCCTGAGAGGGCACCTTACCAGAGGGGTGGTTTCTGGGGGAAGGTCCCCAGCCTCCCCCCCCTCCTGTCCTGGGCTGCTCTGGTGGGGACTCACAAGCAACAAGCCGGACTCGCCATGCCATGCGGTGCGGGCAGGGGATTGAAAATGGGGTGGCGACTGCAATATTTTTTTTTGAAATCGTGGAGTGGCCCAAAAACACACAAGCACCACAGAAACATGCAAAAATTGCTATTTTAAAACTGCCAGAATTTTTACAGTAGCAGTGGGTTTTTCTTGCAACAAAATTTCTCCTCTCTGTCCTCTCTCCATTGATTTTATTTTATTTTATTTTATTTTACTTACACCTGCGCAATGATGGGCTGGCCATGGGAGTGGACCATGCAAATTTTTGGAGCCATTCCACCAATCGCATGGCCACTTGGCCACTGAGACTTCTGGGATGTGCCAAAAAGCCCACTAACCCTGCCCTAGCCCTAACCCTAACCCTAACCCTTACCCATACGCCACACTGGGCCACAGTACACTGTCCTCTTAGTGGGTCAGAGAGGCACCCAGAGGTGCACCCCACTACCCCACCCTAACCTCACCCGTAACTAGCCTAACCCTAGCCCTTGCGCTAACCCTCTGTCCCCCTAAGCCAGTGTTTTTCAACCACTGTTCCGTGGCACACTAGTGTGCCGCAAGATGTTGCCTGGTGTGCCGTGGGAAAAATTGAGAAATTACTTTTTATATAGTCAATATAGGCACAGAGTTAATTTTTTTAACATTTTCTAATGGTGGTGTGCCTCGTGATTTTTTTCATGAAACAAGTGTGCCTTTGCCCAAAAAAGGTTGAAAAACACTGCCCTAAGCCAGATCATTCTGTACTTGCATTGCACACGCAAGTATGCTTCCCTTCTTAGTGAGACACAGCGGATGCAGGGAGAATCCGCCAGCCGTCACTTGTGGCTCTGGCTGACTCCTGCAGCAGCATTTGTGTGCCATGCAAACCCTGCCCGCGAGTGCCTGCCTCTGACTGATGTAGGGAAGGCACCCCAAAAAGAGGGGTGCCAGTGTGCTGCTGCGTCTGCAACTTGGTATGCATATCCACATGGCTATGCATGCCCTTTTGTAGCAGCGCCGGTGGGTGAGGATAGGAGGCATCCACCCCACAGAGGTGCCTCCAGGAGCCTGCTTTCCCTATTAGCGGGCCAGAGGAGGCACCCACCACAGAGAGGTGCCTCCAGGAGCCCGCTACCCCCCCTAAACCAGTATAACGACAGACGAAAAACCAAAAAACGAAACAACAAATTTTTGCAAAATTTCGCGAAAAACGGAAATGAGCCGACACGGGCCACCTCCAACACACGACAACTCGAAAACGTCATTTTCCCTAGTCGTGCCCATCTCTAATTTCTAGTAATGGGGCAACAAGTCAAGTACACAAAGGGGCCAAAAATTGCATTTTTTAATTGTCATATTAAAAACATGGAGTAAAATCCAGTTTTTAGTCCCAAGATTCCACAGATTCCGCAAGTAGGTGCCTAAACCATGGTGTGGAACATGGACTTCTAGCCAACTTCTTCCATGTTTTAGCATTTTGTGCATACAGTGCGTGTTCTATCGAGCCTTGAATGAATCATCTGAGTACCCATATTTTTAATGGGGAAATTTGCTTTGATGTATGAGTGTTTTGATTTACAAGCATGTTTCCAGAATGGATTATGCTCGTAAACCAAGGTATCACTGTAGTCTGGCAGATTTGCAAGGATGACTGGATTCTGATGTTGCAGAAAGCAATGACATGGGATTGCGACAGGACTGCAGTATATGAAGGCATGGCCCCCTGAGGCAAACTGTGTGGGCCTGTCTGGAGCCTCCAGGCCTGGTGCTGCCCCAAGCAGGCCTCCAATGGACTACCCAGGCCTGTCGGAGGCCCAAGAAGTGGTTTATGGCGAACCGGATGTGGCTTCCAAAAAAACGGAAGTGCCTTCCGGATCGCCCAAAACCACTTCTGGGGCCTCTGACAGGCCTGGGAAGCACATCGGAGTCTCGCTTGGGGAACTACCAGGCCTAAGGTAAGTGTAGGAGGCCCCAAACAGGGCCCCCAAATCTGTCCTAACCCAGCATCCACATATAATGTGGATTTTCCTTTATCGTGGATCGGGTCGGGTTCCTAATCCCCACGATAACTGGGAGATTATGTATCATCTTATAAATCCTTAGGGGTACTATGTCAACGATGAGGAGGGGACAGAAAGGGACCCAGGAATTTAGGGGAGGAAGAGGGAGGAGAAGCCCTGAAAGGAGGAGGAGGGGAGGGGAGAAAAGAAAGCCCCGAGGACCCAGGAAGTTAGGAAGAAGGAAACCCGGCTGGCAAGGCAGATAACGGAGGAGCAGCCACCAAGAATGGGAGGGAGGGAGGCTGGCACACTCGCTCGGTCCAGCTCCCGGCAAGGGCTACGCTCGCTGCTGCCTGCCCCGGCCCAACCGGCTTGCTTCCGTTCGTCCCGTCCAGCCTGGAGAGCCGCTCCTTAGCTGGCCACCCAACCTCAGACCAGGGATCCTCGGGGTGGAAAAAATACTTTCTCTTATTAGTTTGAGATCTAGCAACCAAAATTTTCATGGAGTGCCCCCTAGTTCTAGTGTTGTGCAATAGGAAAAACAATTTCCCCCTTAATCTATTTGCCCATACTGTGTATGATTTTATCATCTTCAATCATGTCATTTCTTAGGCACCATCGTTCAAGAGAAGAGGCCCAGCCCTTGCAGCCTCAGATGATAAGGAAAGTGTTCCAGTCCCTGAATCATTCTGGTTGCCCTCCTTCGCACTTTTCCATTTTCATAATATGCTTCTGGAGGGAGGGTGACCAGAATTGTACACACTCCTCCAGATGGGGCCTCACCATATATTTATAAAGAGGCAAAACAACACTTGCTGACTTGTTTTCTATACCCTTCCTAAGGATCCCCAGCACGGAGTTTGCTTTTTTCACTGCTGCCGCACACTGGGTTGATACCTTCATTGAATTGTCCATCAGGACACCAAGGTTCCTTCCTGGTTTGCTGCAGAGTTCAGACTAGACATGGGCATGACCAGAAAAAATGACGTTTCGAGTTTTCGTTTGTCGGAACGGGCCCGTTTCGGGTCGTTTCCGTTTTTCGCGAAATTTTTCAAAAATGTGTCGTTTCGTTTCGTTTGTCGTTTCTACCGTGATTTAGCACGATTTGACGTCCCAGAGCATGGGGGCGTCCCGCAATGACCCAGAGCAGGCGGAAAACACTTTAAACTGGGTGATGAATAAGATATTTAATAAATATATCATTGCATAAGACTGCATCTTATGCAATAAAGCAAACAAAGTGGGCAGAATGCAATATTCTTTTTTTTCTCTTGGTCAACGCTGACTGAACTGGCCACCCTACTTGGTCTGGCTGCCTGTTATACTTTTTTGTTGCTTTGTTTTGAAGCCTTTATCCATCCCATCTCCCCTCCACCTCTCAGAGGCAGCAGGAGACACAGTATTCCGTTCCTACCCAAATCTGGATGAGGGGCTACCTCTCTAAATGGCCTCCCCATCTCCAATGTCACTCCTTGTAAAGCCAAGCAAATGCAATCCTGGTCAACTAGCGGTCAGAGATTCAGTCTGGTAGTGGCATGAGAGTTCCCCCCACACACACACACTCATCTTGTTGAGTGCCCCTCAACCTCTTGGGGTATCATTGCCAGCTCGAGTATCCAAAGGAGCTGACTGGAGTGGAGCCAATGGAGGCCCTCTAGAAAACCCTGGAGTTCAGTCCACCACTCTTTGGGCATGGAGGATTGAGTGCTGTGCTGCTGGGATGGGATGGCAGCCGCAGAAGAGCCAAGAGAAGCCAGAGCGCCAGCAGGGCAGGGATTGTTTCAGCGGCCTACTTTGGAGGCTACTACGAGACACAGTCCATGCAGGGAAGCCACGAAGCCAGAATGCCAGCAGGGAAATTGAGGAAGGGACATTGTTTGCAGCCCACCAAGCCAGAGTTTTGCCTATCCAGTGGAGACACAGTCCACGCAGGGAAGCCGTGAAGCCAGAGCGCCAGCAGGGAACTTGAGGGAGGGACATTGTTTGCAGGCCACCAAGCCAGAGTTCTGCAGGCCACCAAGCCTGAGTTTTGCCTGCCCAGTGGAGACACAGTCCACGCAAGAAGCCACGAAGCCAGAGTGCCAGCCTACCAAGCCATACAATAAGTATGGGAGGCCACAAAGCCAGAGTATGGGAGGCCACAGGGCCAGAGTATGGGCGGCCACAGAGCCAGAGTATGGGAGGCCACAGAGCTAGAATTTGGGAGGCCACAGGGCCAGAGTACGGGAGGCCACAAGGCCAGAGTACGGGAGACCACAAGGCCAGAGTAGGGGAGGCCACAAAGCCTGAGTACGAGCGGCAACAGGGCCAGAGTATGGGTGGCCACAAGGCCAGAGTATGGGAGGCCACAGGGCCAGAGTATGGGCGGCCACAAGGCCAGAGTATGGGCGGCCACAGGGCCAGAGTAGGGGAGGCCACAGGGCCAGAGTATGGGCGGCCACAGGGCCAGAGTAGGGGAGGCCACAGGGCCAGAGTATGGGAGGCCACAGGGCCAGAGTACGAGCGGCAACAGGGCCAGAGTATGGGTGGCCACAAGGCCAGAGTATGGGAGGCCACAGGGCCAGAGTATGGGCGGCCACAGAGCCAGAGTATGGGAGGCCACAGAGCTAGAGTTTGGGAGGCCACAAGGCCAGAGTATGGGGGGCCACAAGGCCAGAGTAGGGGGGGCCACAGGGCCAGAGTATGGGCGGCCACAAGGCCAGAGTAGGGGAGGCAGCCTCCCAACAAGAAAGATATTTTGGTGCAAATCAACAAACACAATATAGTTTACTAGTAGTTGTTCAGGAGGCAGCCTAATAAACAAACAAAAGATAATTTTGATGCAAATCAACAAACACAATATGAGTTTAGCAGCAGTTGCAGGCAGCCTCCCAGCAAGAATAAATTAATGAAAACAAAAACAAACAGTGGAGTAATATAATGATGGAATCAAAAATATTCTAAGGCTGATATCAGCAGCAGCAGCAGGCAGCCTCCCAGCAAGAATAATATTGGGGTGAAAATCAAAAACAAACAGTGGAGTAGTATAATGATGGAATCAAAAATATTGTAAGGCTGATATCAGATTCAAAGAAAGATATTGGGGTGCAAATCAACAAACACAGTATGGTTTACTAGTAGTTGTTCAGGGAATTAAATGACAATAAAATTCAAAATTCTTCTGACCCACTTAAATGGAATGCGGCTGTGTGTTCAACTGCACACAACGCAACACACAAGTAAGTGTATGAAATGTAACTATGTATGTATGTAATACTAATAATAAACAAACAAACAGTGGAGTAATATAATAATGGAATCAAAAATATTGTAAGGCTGATATCAGATTCAGCAGGCAGCCTCCCAACAAGAAAGATATTGGGGTGCAAAGCAACAAACACAATATAGTTTACTAGTTAGTCAGGGAATAAAATGACAATAAAATTCAAAATTCTTCTGATGCGCTTAAATGGAATGCGGCTGTGTGTTCAACTGCACACACAACACAACACAAGCAAGTGTATGAATTTAATGTAACTATGTATGTATGTATGTATGTATATGTAATAATAAACAAACAAACAATGGAGTAATAAATGATGATGGAATCAAAAATATTAAGGTATATGTTATGTATATTTAACAGAAAGTGGAAAGAGAATTGTAAAATGGAGGCAGTTAGATTCTGCAGTCTCATGATGTTAATCCACAAGTGTGAGAGATAAGTAATCACTGGCATGTTATGTGATGAAGCACAGGTGGAAGAAGTTACAACATCATGGTTGCATCAGATTGCATCAGATTGTTAATTAATGATGACTCATATCTGATGGGTGCTTAACTGTATTTAAGCACTAGCTTGTCAAATGTTAGGTGGGACTGTTATGGTGAGAACAGTAACCCCACACTCTGTCTGTTTGTTGTATTGTATATATAATGCTTGGTTATTATGCTGTGTATATTTTGCTGTATATATGAATATATGAGTTTTTACTCTATCCATTGTCATTGTCTTTCCGTTTACCTAACTCTGCAATACTTTATATCATCACTGACATTTTATCTGCACGCTGCTGCTGCACTGCTCTGTGGCAAACACATTTAAATATATTATATTTTTTGCTTAATTGCTGATAGGTGCAAATCAACAAACACAATATAGTTTACTAGTAGTTGTTCAGGGAATGTAATAATAAACAAACAAACAGTGGAGTAATAAATGATTGAATCAAAAATATTGTAAGGCTGATATCAACAGCAGAAGCAGCAGCAGCCTCCCAACAAAAAGATATTGGGGTGCAAATAAACAAACACAATATAGTTTACTAGTAGTTGTTCAGGGAATAAAATGACAATAAAATTCAAAATACTTCTGATCCACTTAAATGGAATGGGCCTGTGTTGTTGAAGTGCACAGTGCACTCACAACAAGTTTAAAAAACAAACAATGAAGTAATAGTAAACTAAATAAATAATATTGTAAAATATTCTCCACTAGATAGAGGTGCTCTTGGTTTGCACCCCAAATGTGTGTGTGTGCAAGCAAATTGAAGTTGGGAAAACAGAAAATAAATGGTAGTATATAATATATTTTTAAAATAAATCCACACCTCCCACTCCCAGTCAAACCTCCCCCTTTACCCAATATCAGAAAAAAAAATCCTCACAAACTGCCAGAGGGAAAAAAAAGAATAAACTGCTATTCCCTTCAGCAGACAAAGCTGCAGGGAATCAAATAAATTATTTTCTAAATTCAATTCCCTGCCTGCCTAACTTAAATCTAAAGCCTCCAGCCTCCCTCCAATCTCGATTCGAATAGCCAGAGTAGCCAGCCACGCAGCCCTCCATCCTCCACACATCCAAGACCCGACTGCGACTTCTGGAAGGTGCCTCGGCTTTTTATGCCCTCTGGCACATCCAGAAGTGTCAGTCAAAACCTGGCCATGCCATTGGTGGAATGGTTCAAAAAATTTGCATGGTCCCATCCCATGCCCAGCCCACATGGGCAGGTCTAAAAAAATAAAATAAAACCAATGCATCATTTTACTGCTATAAAAACCCACTGCTGCTACTATTAAAAATCAGGCATTTAAAATAAATAAATTCCACATGTTTCTGTGGTGATTAAGTGTGTTTTTTGACCACAATTTCAAAAGAAAAATTGCGGTCGCCATTTTGGATCCCTCCACCGCGTGGCATGCGAGACAGACGACGAGGATGACCCCCCCCCCAAGCCTGGTGCACGCAGCCCAGGACAGGAGAGGGGGAAGGCCAGGGACCCCCCCCCCAGAAACCACCCCTCTGGTAGGTGTCCTCAGGGAGGCATATTTTTGCCTGCTTTTTTGGCCGGGAGTCGGGTTTTTTTTTTTTTACTTTTTAAAACTTTTTTCCTGTGCTGCTTGGCAATGGCATCGCGTGATTGCCGCAATGCCATTAACGACAACGAAAAACCCGAACCAATTTTTCGTTTTTGGGGTCCGGTTCGAGCTGGAGCGGCGTAATTATAGTTATGGTTTCCGTTACATAAGGGAAACGGAAACCGAAAACAAACGACAATTTCGCCGCTCCGTGCACATGTCTAGTTCAGACCACATCAGTCTATAAATGTAATTGGGTGTTGTTGCTTTGCCTCAACGTGCATCACTCTGATCTTACCAGTGTTGAGATATCCCTCTGAAGCTCCTCACAATCTCTCGTTTTTTACTACCCTGAATAATATAATTTACTGTATAAATGGGCTACCTTGCTATTTACTCTTAAATTCTAGATCATTTATGAAGAGGTTGAAAAGCAGGGGGTCCCAGTACTGAGCCTTGGGGGACCCCACTCTTGACCTCCCTCCACTTGGGCTTTTGTGGCTTAACCCTCTTGCTTAGTTGTTCAACAAAGGAGGGGGGGAGAGAGGAGAAGGAAGAGGAGGAGGGAGAAGAGGAAGGGGGCTGATCCAGCTTTCCACACTGCCACAGCCTTCTCCTCTGTTATCCCACAAACAGGAATGAACCACAATGAGATTGGCAACTGGCAAATTTCCATTGAAAAAGACACAGGTTCTCGAGAAAAGACTTTTTATTGCAAAAATGGAATCGATTAAAGAATTTTATTGGTTTTTGAGGAGAAAGAGGGGATAAGGGGGAAGGAAGAAGGGGGGATACACTATAAAAATTACATTGAATATATCAAGTCAAAAATAACGATAGTACATGTTAAAGAATCACAAAATAATATCACAATACCAGTAAGCTTGTTACTTCTTGCCATCTTGTTTTGGAGATCTCTTCGTAGTCTCCCTTCAGAAATCTGGATAGCCTTTTGATTTCGATACATTCTCTTATCTTTTCATGAAGGTTTCTCTCTGTTGTCGCTTCTGGTTGTTTCCAAAATTTCCCATATAGTATCCTTGCGGCAACTATTACATGATGAAGTACGTATTTCTGATCATACGAGATATTTATATCTACTACTAATAGAAAAAGTATTGCGAAAATGGAATCAATGCACTGAATGGTGCTTCCCTGATAAGCAGAGAAGGACCCTTTCTGAGACCCAACAAGAGTCATTCATCCATTTCAATTTGAGTAAGGCAATATATGTCTCATTATTTCCACAGTGTCATAGATTTCAAGACAGGCAGCCTCAGACATGCACACAACTCTACACACGTATAGCATGCGTGTGCACCGAGCACGTACAGTTTCTCATTTTAGCTCAAATTGGAACAAGTTACTTTACTTTTGTTACCCAAGTTACACGCTGTCTATACGTAGCAAGCGATTTTTAGGTTCTAAATAGCAAAAGCAAGAGAAGATCTTAAGCCACAGAGGAGACTCAAAATTAGTTCTTCTTTGTCCTTCGTATCAGTTTGTCCAAACCAAGGAAGAGGTTTTCAGTTTCCTGCCACTCTAGGAAGAGGAACTCGCTGCCCTACCCCATTGGAGGACCAAAGACTCCCCCTTCCTCTGCTTTCTTCCTGCTCTTGGCCCAGGCAGGATCTGGCCACAGATGCCCCTTCTGGAAAACTCAAGGGTTTGGGGTTATTTTAATGTAGTTTCAGGGACACGTCCACTTCTTCAGACATAGAGCAGCAGCAGAAGTTCTGCAGGATGGAGCTTCCTTCACTCCCTCCCTCCCCTCCATGCAATGCAACAGCATGGACCGTCTCCACCTCTGGCCCTCCCCTCTGGCCCTGCCCCCAGAGAAGGCCTGATTTTTTTGTGGGGGGGGAGGGATTTTGGCCTTCTTTCTCCCCCTCCCCATTCCCTGTCCTGGTTTGGCACTAAAAGCTGCTTCTTGCATCATTTTAATCTTGTGTGTGGGGGGGATTGCATTCAAGACCCCACCGTTTCCCCCCTCCCGCTGCACAACCATCCTACTCCTCCCAGAACGGCCCTGGTTCATCCAAAGGTTTGTGTGTGGGGGGGTATTCGGCTCTTCTCCATCCTACACCCTCCTCCAGGGGGAAGAGGGGGAGATTGGGGGTGAGAAAGAGGGAGAGATTGGGTGAGGCTTAGAGGGAGAGTCTTTCTGCATCTGAAACTCTTTCCACATTCCAGACATTCATGTGGCTCCTGTGTGGCTTGTGTGATGCCTAGAAAGGCTTCCAGCATGACGGAACATCTTTCCACACTCCAGACATTCAAATGGCTTCTCACCCGTGTGCGTCCTGTGATGGCTAGCAAGGTTTCCAGAATGATTGAATCTCTTTCCACACTCCAGACATTCAAATGGCTTCTCACCCGTGTGGGTCCTGTGATGGCTAGCAAGGTTTTGAGATTGACTGAACCTCTTTCCACACTCCAGACATTCAAATGGCTTCTCGCCTGTGTGGGTCCTGCAATGGCTAGCAAGGTTTCCAGAATTATTGAATCTCTTTCCACACTCCAGACATTCAAATGGCTTCTCGCCCGTGTGGGTACTGTGATGCTTAGCAAGGCTTCCAGAATCACTTAACCTCTTTCCACACTCCAGACATTCAAGTGGCTTCTTGCCTGTGTGGGTCCTGTGATGGCTAGCAAGGTTTGCAGCTTGACTGAATCTCTTTCCACACTCCAGACATTCAAATGGCTTCTCGCCCGTGTGGGTCCTGCAATGCTTAGCAAGGCTTCCAGAATCACTAAAACTCTTTCCACACTCCAGACATTCAAATGGCTTCTCGCCTGTGTGGGTCCTGTGATGGCTAGTAAGGTTTCCAGATTTATTGAATCTCTTTCCACACTCCAGACATTCAAATGGCTTCTCACCCGTGTGGGTCCTGTGATGGCTAGCAAGGTTTTGAGATTGACTGAACCTCTTTCCACACTCCAGACATTCAAATGGCTTCTCGCCTGTGTGGGTCCTGCAATGGCTAGCAAGGTTTCCAGAATTATTGAATCTCTTTCCACACTCCAGACATTCAAATGGCTTCTCGCCCGTGTGGGTCCTGTGATGCTTAACAAGGCTTCCAGAATCACTTAACCTCTTTCCACACTCCAGACATTCAAGTGGCTTCTTGCCTGTGTGGGTCCTGTGATGGCTAGCAAGGTTTGCAGCTTGACTGAATCTCTTTCCACACTCCAGACATTCAAATGGCTTCTCGCCCGTGTGGGTCCTGCAATGCTTAGCAAGGCTTCCAGAATCACTTAAACTCTTTCCACACTCCAAACATTCAAATGGCTTCTCGCCTGTGTGGGTCCTGTGATGGATAGCAAGGCTTGTAGAGTGCCTGAACCTCTTTCCACACTCCAGACATTCAAATGGCTTCTCGCCTGTGTGGGTCCTGCGATGGATAGCAAGGCTTGTAGAGTCCCTGAACCTCTTTCCACACTCCAAACATTCAAATGGCTTCTCGCCTGTGTGGGTCCTGTGATGGCTAGCAAGGTTTCCAGCTTGACTGAACCTCTTTCCACACTCCAGACATTCAAATGGCTTCTCGCCCGTGTGGGTCCTGTGATGCTTAGCAAGGCTTCCAGAATCACTTAAACTCTTTCCACACTCCAAACATTCAAATGGCTTCTCGCCTGTGTGGGTCCTGTGATGGATAGCAAGGCTTGTAGAGTGCCTGAACCTCTTTCCACACTCCAGACATTCAAATGGCTTCTCGCCTGTGTGGGTCCTGTGATGGCTAGCAAGGTTTTCAGAACGACTGAATCTCTTTCCACACTCCAGACATTTAAATCGCTTCTCACCTGTGTGGGTCCTGCGATGGGTAGCAAGGTTTGTTGCTTGACTGAATCTCTTTCCACACTCCAGACATACAAATGGCTTCTTGCCCGTGTGGGTCCTGTGATGGCTAGCAAGGCTTCCAGCTTCACTAAACCTCTTTCCACACTCCAGACATTCAAATGGCTTCTCATCAGTGTGGTTCCTGGGATGGCTAGCAAGACTTCCAGAATCACTTAACATCTTTCCACACACCAGATATTCAAATGGCTTCTCGCCTGTGCGGGTCATGTGAGGTCTAGCAAGCTTTACAGCTTGACTGAACCTCTTTCCACACAATAGATATTCAAATGGATTCTTGCCTGTGTGTGTGTTCTCAGGTGTATAGTTAGGTCTCAAGTACGATTAAACATATTTTCACACTCTAAGCATGTCAATGGATTCTCCCCTTGTAGATTTTCCTATGGGGACATTTTCCTATGAGGTGCTAGTGAAAGATTTTACACACTTGGAGTACACATTCTTTTCTTCTCCTTTTGATGTTTTTGGAACCGCTTGGTCTTACTCCTGATAAGTAACAGATTTGTCCATCTTTTCATCTATCTGGTTTCCTTTAAGCTTATTCCTTCTGGTTTGATTCTCCACACCCTCTTTTGCATCAGAATATTTAACCTCTGCCTCTGACGCTTGATGTCCTCCTCTTTTATTTCTTCTCTACAGCATCTTACCTGCAAAATATAAGCGACCAGAAAAAACAGAGTTTTAAATCAAGTAACAAACCCGATACACTGCCGTGGAGGAGGCAGGAGAATGAGACACACCTCCAGTGTGGTCCCACCTCCACCCACCTAAATGAGGAGGCCCATTGTGACACCAGTTAATATCCTGAGGAAAACCAGGGGTTTTATCACACTTCTCCTGTGAAATGGTTTTTGCTTCCATGCTGGGAAAGGCCTTGTGGGGTCCAGGGTAAGAAATGGAAGGAACTTGTTCCACAGCCTTCATCTAATGTTTACATATCATTTTGGATGTAACGCACAGAAAGTTGCATTGGTTGATCATACTTCTTCCATATGAAATCATGGTGCTTAGGATTACCTTCAAAGCAACCACGTAGACACTTTGGTTATTTTAAGGGAACATTGCCCTTTACTGGCAGCAAAAACCAGATGGATATATTTAATTTGATACAGAGAGCTTCAAAGTAATAACAAACAAGAAGCAAAATGCCCTGGTTATATATTGCCCCGTTATGCTTAAAGCACTCTCTGGGCTGGTTACAATTTAATTATGCAGGCTGCACACTGCCCTGCCCCCACCATGAGATTGGTAACCATTTTACCAACCTCAGAAAAAAACCCACATGAAAAGAACCAGTTACTTACCTGTAAAAGTGGTTCTTTGAGTGGACCTTCGTGAAGCCACACAGATGGGTTTCCTAGGCGCCCCTGCGCCAGAGGTCGGAACTTCCCTAGCAATAGGAAAGTTCGTTTCTCTCCGCCCCCTCACCCTGCGCATGTGCGCGGGTGTTCCCGCCTAAACGCCTCAGTTCCTCTTGACCGCCAGAATGACAGGTAATGAATGTACCAGTCAGGGCATGACGGTCCAAGGGTAGGCGGGCGGGTGCTGTGTGGCTTCACGAAGGTCCACTCGAAGAACCAACTTTACAGGTAAGTAACTGGTTCTTCTCCATCGTGGCCTTCATGAAGCCACACAAGTGGGTGATTGAAAGCAGTACTCACTGGCAGGAGGGTAGTCACACCATCACAAAGGAAAGCACCGCCCTCCCAAAGGAAGTAGCTGACCTCACGCGGGCATCCACTCTGTAGTGGGTCACGAAGGTGTCAGGTGTAGACCAGGTGGCTGCCTGGCAGATATTATCAAGGGGTACAGCTTTCAGGAATGCCGCGGAGGAGGCCATAGCTCTAGTAGAATGAGCTCGGATACCCACTGGTAAGGGCACCTTAGACAGCTCATAAGAGAGTCTTATAGGCTGCACTATCCAACGGGCAAACCGTTGGGGAGAGACAGGATTACCCTGCACCGCAGGGTCATGGCAGACAAACAGTTTATTAGTCTTTCAAATACTCTTGGTCCTTGAGACGTAAAAGGATAATGCCCTCCTGACGTCGAGCGTATGCATGTCCCTCTCAATCCTGGTAGTAGGATTAGGGAAGCTCGGCAACACAACAGGTTGTGAGACATGGAAAGATGAGACAACCTTGGGAAGGAAGGTAACGTCAGGATAAGCTACCACCCTGTCAGGGTGGAAGCATAAATAAGGGGAGTCACACCTAAGGGCATAAAGTTCACTGGCCCTTCTAGCCAAAGTGATTGCCACCAAAAAGGCAGTCTTTAAGGTGAGCAGTCTAAAGTCAGCTGTAGCCATAGGCTCAAAAGGTGAGCGCTGCAGGGCTTGCAGGACCAAGGATAGGGACCACTGTGGCGGAATTGGCTTCCGATCAGGGAAAATGTTCTTGATGCCCCTGAGAAAGCGCTTCAGTCTAGGATGTCTGAAGAAAGCGGCCGCCTCTGAAAATTGTGGCTGGTGGGCCACAATGGCCGACAAATGCACCCGGAGGGACGCAGAAGTCAGACCTGAGCGCTTCAAGTGCAAAAGGTATTGCAAGACCCAGGTGAGTGAGGGGTTGAGAGGATCAAAGCCGTTGTCAGCCGCAAAACTGGAGAATCTTTTCCACTTATAAAAATATTGTTTTTCAGTGGAAGGCTTGCGGCAGGAATCAAGGATGACTTCAATCAATGCAGAATCCTCCAGGCTGTTAAATGAAGGCGGCCCAGATCCGGATGGAGGACCTGGCCGTTGTCCAGGGAGAGAAGCTCCGGAAACTGAGCCAGGCGTAGATGGTCTGTGGACATCCGCAGAAGGGAGGCAAACCAAGGTTGACGAGGCCACCAAGGCGTGATCAGGAAGAGGTTGGCCCTCTCCTGAAGAGTCTTTATGACAACCTTGTGAATCAGAGGAATGGGAGGGAAAGTATAAAGAAGGTCTCCCGACAAGGGAAGGAGAAGAGCGTCCCCTAAGGAACGAAGTCCCTTCCCCGCTCTGGAACAATACAGATGACATTTGGCGTTGGTCTGGGAGGCGAACAAGTCCACTTGAGGGGAGCCCCACCTGTTGCAGAGGTGAGTGAACGTCCCGGGATGTAATTCCCATTCGTGGTTCGCTTGAAGTCGCCGACTGAGGTCGTCTGCGTCCACATTCTCTTCTCCAGGTAAGTGCATTGCAATTGGATAGATTTTGTTGGCGATGCACCAGTCCCAGAAGTGGATCGTGAGCTCCAGGAGATGCTGCGAGTGTGTTCTGCCCTGTTTGTTGATGTAGTACATGGAGGTCGTGTTGTCGGTGACCGCCAGCACTACACTGCCGGAGAGGTGACGGATGAACGCCCTGAACGCCTTGAAAATCGCCAGCAACTCCAACTCATTGATGTGAAGTTGTTGTTCCTGGGGGGTCCAGGTGTCGTGGATGTAATGCGATAGGCAAACAGCACCCCAGCAGGTGTTGCTGGCGTCCGTCGTCACTTGGATGGTAGGGAACGGATTCCGGAAGGGATGTCCGGAGAGGATGTTGGACCGGCATGACCACCAGCTGAGTTGAGAGGGTAGGTCTGGTGGGATCTGGAGGATGTTAGACCGGCATGACCACCAGCTGAGTTGAGAGGGTAGGTCTGGTGGGATCTGGAGGAGCTTGTCGGGGGGGGGTCCCGAAGAGCGTCGAAGTTTTGGAGAAACCAAGCCTGGAGAGGTCTGAGTCGCAGCCTCGCGTCGACCAAGACGGACGTCATGGAGGCCATAAAGCCTAACAGTCTTTGAGCCTCTAGCGCTGGAATGACCTGAAGACTTCGAAATTGCTGGAGCAGATGGAGCATATCTGCGATTCTGGATCTTGGAGGAAAGGCCATAGCCCTGGTTGAGTCTAGGATGGCACCAATGAAGTTGACGACTGGCGAAGGGTCTAGATGTGACTTCTTGTAGTTGACCCATAGACCAAGCGACCCCAGGGTGTTTAGGACGGTGGCAATGTCCTGACGAGCTTTGTCCTGAGAGTCGGCCACGATCAACCAGTCGTCTAAGTACGGGAAGAGAACTATTCCAAGAGTGCGTAGGTAGGCCACTACTGGTGCCATACATTTGGTGAAGACTTTTGGAGCTGTGGCCAGACCGAAAGGTAAGGCGGCGTATTGATAGATGTCTTCCCCCACAGTGAAGCACAGTAGATGACGATGAGACGGGTGGATTGAGATGTGGAAGTAAGCATCTTTGAGATCCACAACTCCAAACCAATCGCCCCTGCGCAGAAGAGGGATGACCTTCTCCAAGGTAACCATCCAGAATTTCTTGTATACCAAGAACTTGTTCAAGAATCGCAGATCGAGAATTGGTCGAAGACCTCCGTCCTTCGGCACTGTGAAGTAACGAGAAAATAAGCCGAGGCGAGCGGAGTGTCTTGGCACGACTTCTATAGCATTCTTCAGCAGTAACGAAGAGATCTCTTGGAGAAGGCAAAGAGATGGAGACGTGTGAACCAAATTCCCCAACGGGGGAAGAGAACTTAACTCCAACAGGTCACTGTTTTGAACTATTGACAGGACCCATTGGGTGATGCGCTGCCACGCTGCCAGGAATGGCCTGAGACGGATGGGATGATTGTCAATACTCATCTCGGGGTCTTCTATCCCTGGACTTAGATGTAATGGTGGAGGGTTTGGACTTCTTAGACTTGGAGAAGGTGGAGAGAGCGGAGGATCTTGTCGGGTGGTCTCTCTGTTGTTGTTTAGAAGAGGATTGGGCTGCGGGAGGCCAGAAACGTCTTCTTGCTTGGTCGCGAAAGGAAGGCTTTTGGCGAGATGGTATAACATTGAGCTTTTCAGCGGTGTCTTGCTTCTTATGCCTGTCTTCCATGAGGTCGTCTGTGGCCGTGTTGAAGAGGCCGGAGCCATCAAAGAATAAAGACTCTATCTGTGCTTTGTGATCATCAGAGAGGCCTGTAGTCCGCAGCCAAGCATGTCTACGAAGGGAGATAGACGCGTTGAGAACTCTGGAAGCTGCGTCGAAGGAATGTTTAGAAACCCTCATCTGTTGAGCGGCGACACACATGGATTCTTCATAGAGGGCAGAAGCTTCAGCACGTTTTTCTTCAGGAATCAGTTCCAGGAATGGATGCAGGTGGGTAAGAAGATCCTGTTGGTAAGCGCCCATAGCACCCTGGTAGTTCGCTATTTTGTGCTGGAGTACAGCATAGGAATACAAGTGCCTTCCTGCAGTATCCAACTTCCGTCCTTCTTTCGAAGGGGGAATCGGAGTCTGTTTAGTACGGGATTGTACTTGAGAGGAGACGACCACCACAGAATTTGGTGTGGGATGTTTATTAAGATATGGCACCTTGTCATCATGGACTCTATAAAGAGCTTCCAGCTTCCTAGGAATGATGATGAAAGCACCTTGATGAAAGCACCTGGAAAGAGTCCTCGCTCATAGTTAAGAAGGAAGGGATCAGAGTGAGATGAACCGGGGACGTCTCATTGTTTGCAATTCCTCCGAAGATATGGCACACCCTCTTGGGTTGAGGCTGATGGATGGGCAGCTCAATAGTCTTAGACATCCTAATAAGGAAATTGGTATAATTCCTCATGTTGTTTGAAGAGGAAGGAGGAGATTTCTCATCAACTTCTGAATCCACTGAAGTGACGAGTTGCAGAGATGTCGAATCCGAGACTTCTGAGTTGATGGATTCAACCTCAGATTCCATTTCATCTTCCTTGTTTGAACCCGAAGAGGAAAGGACTACAGCCGTTTGGTCAGATTCGATGGGTTCAGCAGAGTGAATCGACCATTGCCGCCCGTCGAAACGGAGGGAGAAGGCCAGGATCGGAGGAACCGATACATCAGCCTGGATGTGACGCTCCTTACGGCTCTTCTTCTTTGGTGGCTCCGTCGAATCCAAGACGTCGGCGGACCGTTTCGGCTGGGTTAAAGCCAGGGTACCTTCTACTGGTAGAGACTCAGCCATCGAATCCGTAGGAGGCTTAAGAACGGAAGCCTCGGAACCGCCAGAAGCCATTGGGATGGAAGGTGGATCTCTGTCATCGTCGGATGACAACTCCGAAGGATCCGAGGGAAGGAGCTGTTGGTACCTCGAAGTAGGCACCCTCGAAACCAATGTCGCTGCTGAACCGGAGAACTCCGTCTCGACGGTAAGGGATGGAGAAGCCAGAGTCGAAGATGGTGCAGTCGGAGTGGAGGAAACAGGCGTCTTGGTGGGTTTCGACAGTTTCGAATGTGAGGATGAAGACTTCGTCGGAACCGGTCGAGAAGGGCTTGAGGCCGGTTTCAACTTCGAAGAAAAAAGTCCCTGTAGAACTGGAATTTTCTTTGGCTTCTCCCTCGATTTATCAGCTCGAACCGGAGCTTCCGACTTGCGAGACGGGTCTGAAGATTTTTGCTCCATCAGTTGGGGCCGAAGGGAGCGTTCTAAGAGATAGCTGGGCAGGCGGTTCCGGCGATTTTTAAGGACCTGAGAGCTAAATCCCTTACAGATCGTACACGAGTCGGTGCGGTGGTGCTCACCGAGGTAGATTAAGCAGAGCTCGTGTCCGTCCGTGAGCGGGATCTTCGCCTGGCAATTCGAACAACGTTTAAAGGGAGGCACAAAAGACATTAGCCATAGATCAGTCCGAGTCAAAAGCCGAATGGAAGGAAAAACTTCTGAAGAACTAGCGAAAACGCAGAGACTAACCAAGAAGCACCTCTAGCCGTTGGCGGTTAAGAGGAACTGAGGCGTTTAGGCGGGAACACCTGCGCACATGCGCAGGGTACGGGGGCGGAGACTAACGAACTGTCCTATTGCTAGGGAAGTTCCGACTTCTGGTGCAGGGGCGCCTGGGAAACCCATCTGTGTGGCTTCACGAAGGCCACGACGGAGAACCAGAATAGCAAAATGTCTTATTTTCTCCAATCACTCAAAAGAGGCTCTCCCTGTGCAGTCGCTCCATAGCAGAAGAAAATATTTTCTAAAATTTGTACTGGGATCCAGGAGGGTAGCACAGAACAACATCCTCCATTTGATAACTGATCTGTCCCATTGATTATCATTTTATTTTCATGGAAGTTTATGCCTTGGCAGGGGGGAGGTGCTTTAACTTCTTTAAGTGACCCAGAGCAGTCACAGTATATGAATGCATAAAATAAGTCAAGCAAGTTTTTTAAAAGCCTTCTTCATGACCAGGGCTGTGGAGTCGGAGTCGAGGAGTCGGAGGAAATTTTGGGTACCAGGAGTCAGAGTCGGAAGTACAAAAAACTTAGGAGTCAGAGTCAGAACATTTATCTACTGACTCCACAGCCCTGTTCATGACACAGGCTGGGGGAGGGGAGGGGCTTTCTTCCAACAGGGGCATCCCAGCAGGGCAATCAAAAATACTCTATGCCCAGGGGGAAAAGTGCTCCTTACCTGGACAGACCTCTTTCCCAGAGTCCCAAAGGGGTCTCCTCATGCACAAATCTCCAGACTGGACCCGGAAGATCTCACTCTGGGGCTGACCTCTTCAGAGGACACCGACAGCTGAAAATGGAAATAGAATTCAAAATGAAAGTCTAGATCCGATTGGAAGGCCTCAATATTTGATCAAAATGGCCTGCAAATGATTAATTAGTGAAACCACTGGGAGGAGACCCTGGCTGACCAGGACTGGTGAGGTGACAAATGACTTGGAACAATTCTGCCTATTGGTCCATGGCCGAACCCATTTTCTGAGAGAAATAGCCTTTCTTAGCCACTCTTAATAGCTCTTACATAACTCCTGCTATGATCACCAAGAGAGTGCAAAGAGTCAAAAACTGGACATCACCTGGCAATGATCAACTGCATGGGTTTTGGCTTCAACACCTGATAGGGTAAAGGAGCCTCCTGGGACAGAGGACCATTGAGATTATCAAAAAGGGGATTGAAAATAAAACAGCCAACATTATAATGCCGTTATACAAAACAATAGTAAGGCCCCACCTGGAGTATTGTGTACAATTCTGGTCACCGCATCTCAAGAAAGACATAGTGGAACTGGAAAAGGTGCAGAAGAGAGCGACTAAAATGATTACTGGGCTGGGGCACCTCCCTTATGAAGAAAGGCTAAAACAATTGGGCCTCTTTAGTCTGGAAAAAAGGCGCTTGAGGGGGGATATGATTGAGACATACAAAATAATGCAGGGTATGAGTAAAGTGGATAGAGGGAAGCTCTTCTCCCTCTCTCAAAATACCAGAACTAGGGGACATACACTCAAATTGAGTGCTGGGAGAGTAAGAACTGACAAAAGAAAATATTTTTTTCACCCAGCGCGTTGTAAGTCTATGGAACTCCCTGCCACAGGATGTGGTGATGGCATCTGGCCTGGATGCCTTCAAAAGGGGATTGGACAGATTCCTAGAGGAAAAGTCCATCACGGGTTACAAACCATGATGGAGATGTGTAATCTCTAGGCTTTAAACCAGGGTACTTCAAGGGCCAGATGCAGGGGAGTGGTATCAGGAGACAGATATCTAGTCTCATGCGCTCCCAAACACATCTGGTGGAGCCGCTGTGAGATACGGGAAGCTGGACTAGATGGGCCTTTGGCCTGATCCAGCATGGCTCTTCTTATGTTCTTTTGTTCTTATGTTCTTATGACCTGATAGAAGGTCCAGGTCCAAGTTCTCCATGAGGGGGGAACAACCAACAGGGAGAAAGTCGGCAGGTAATGGTCTGACCAGGGCAGGAACTAGAAAACAATATTCCCAAACCTCCGATTATAATCCACAGTTGTGGAGGGGGGAAAAACAAGTCCATCTAGTGCCGATTGAAATAGGACTCCGGTAATCTCCGTAGAGGCTCACTCATTCAGGGCAGTGCAAAACCCATGTGGCCATTTTAGAAGGCATGAGGGGAGCCAGTATGGCACTTATCCTTCCATACCAACCAGTAGAAGGTTCAGGACAGGCTGTTGCATAAATGATGGTGAACCTTTCAGAGACTGAGTGGCCTAACTGCAGTTCAAAACCCATCTATTTTCCACAGAGTGCTAATACAGACATTAATACAGCAGTACCCTGAGTTACAAAGAACTCAAGAACATAAGAACAGCCTTGCTGGAAGAGGCCACGGCTCATCCAGTCCAGCATTCTGTCTCACAAAGTGGCCCACAATTTGCTTCAGGGTATTCCCAAGCAGATGTCTTCACCTGCTTACGATTCCCTGCAAATGGCATTGAGAGATATCCTGCCTATCTCTCCAACCTGGACGTTGTCCTTAGGCATCCATCATGCTAGCCATTGATACCCTTTTTCTCCATGAACTTGTATTTGTCTATTATATTGTATATTGCTGTATTGCTCAGCTTGCTGTAAGCCGCCCAGAGTTCCCTCCGGAAGATGGGCAGGGTACAAATTCAATAATAAATAAATAAATAAATAAATAAATAAATAAATAAATAAATAAATAAGTATCCATTTAGTGCTACCCTGTTTCCTGTCCCTTAGCCAGTTGCTGATCCAGGACAAGACCTGTCCCTTGATTCCATGACTGTCAAGTTTATTCAACAGCCTTTGGTGCAGGACCTTGCCAAAAGCCTTCTGAAAGTCCAGATAAACAATGTCAACTGGATCTCCCTTATCTGCATGTTTGTTGACAGTCTCAAAAAATTCCAACAGATTAGTAAGGCATGATTTGCCCTACAGCAGCACCTTCTCTTTGATGTGCCTATACATTTTATCTTTTAGGATGTTTTCCATCACTTTACCTCAGAAACACGAGAAACTGACCAGTTGGTAATTTCCTGGATCACTTCTGGATCCTCCAAGTCTTGCTTTACTTTCCTGATATTTGCCTTGCATTTGTTCTGCCAGAATTTCTGTTTCTACCTGTTGTCCTCATTTGGACAAGCCTTCCATCTTCTAAATGAGCTTTTCATACTTTTGATTACTTCACAAACAGCTCCTGTAAGCCACATCAGAGTCCTCTTGGAACTGGCAGTGCCCTTTTCCCTTTTGGGTATGCATTCCAATTGGGCCTTTTTAAATTGTTTCTGTGAACAGCCTCGATGCCTGTTGGAGTGTTTGGACTCAGTTTACCCTTTCAGCTTTTAAAAACTAGTTTCCTCATCTTTGTGAAATTTCCTTTTCGAAAATTTAAGGACTCTGTGTTAGATTTTATCAGTGAGTTGCAGTCTTAAGATTAAGTTAAAAGTAATTGTGTTGTGCTCACTGTTCCCTATTGGATCAGTCACATTAAAATTTTGCACCAGGTCCTGTATATCAGTGCTCCCCAACCTTTTTGTCCCCACGGATCGGTAAATGTTTGATGGGGGTGGGGAGGGGGGGAGATGGGAGGTGCAGGGGGGAAGGGGAGGGTGTGTGTGGGGGGGCGGGGGATGGGGGGAGGGAGGAGGGGAGGCGGGGGTGCGGGGGGGCTTGGAGCGTGTGCCTTGCGGGGGGGCCACGGGAGCGGCGGCGGCGCTCGCCGGCTGGGGGCATTGGGCGTGCCGCTCGCTTTTTAAATTGTTTCTGTGAACAGCCTCGATGCCTGTTGGAGTGTTTGGACTCTCTCAGTTTACCCTTTCAGCTTTTAAAAACTAGTTTCCTCATCTTTGTGAAATTTCCTTTTCGAAAATTTAAGGACTCTGTGTTAGATTTTATCAGTGAGTTGCAGTTTTAAGATTAAGTTAAAAGTAATTGTGTTGTGCTCACTCTTCCCTATTGGATCAGTCACATTAAAATTTTGCACCAGGTCCTGTATATTACTCAGGTTCACGTCAAGGATTCTTGTACTTCTAGTTGGTTCTTCAACCATCTGTTCCAGGGAACAATCATTTAGAATATCTAGGAACTTGATCGCTTTATCATGTGATGAACAACAGTTCACCCAGTCTATGTGAGGGTAATTGAAGTCCCCCATTATAATCAGGCTTCATCTCACAAACTATCTTAATCAATCTTGAATGAAAACCAGAGATTTTTAACTGTCTATGATGCTATGATATAACAAAATATTGGTGGGGGGGAATTGTAATAATCCATGTTATCACAGCAGATACAAGGTTGTATGCACAACTATGGAACACAATCAAGATTCCTGACAAAGACCAATTAATTATGAAGGTGCTCAACTGTGCAGAAATGGACAAGATCTCAGCATTACTGAAAACAAATGGACATTTTGAAGATTTCAATGAAAGATGGAATGATTTCTATCCATTTCTAGATCAATATTACAAGTCCAACTAAGTTCCCTCTTTAATTTATGTGTAATTGAAATACTTAATGGTCATAGATATATATATTGTCATAATGGGATGCAAATATTGTTTTAGAAGACTAGAATCACTGCATGTTTTTCCTTTCCACACTATAATTGTTTTTTGTTTGAAAACGATAAATAGATGCAAGACAGACAGAGAGAGAGATTTCAGCATTCATGGTGGCATTTAATGAAACCAGAAGGACTGCTGGGCAATACGTCATCAAATCTCTAAAATGATCATTACTTTAGAAAGAGGGAGAAAGCAAATCTAGTTGATGAGCCTGTTTTAGATGGTCTACCGTGCATGATTACATGGAAGTTTTACTCTCTCTCTATTTATTTAATTACTTGCATTGTAGTTTAGCTTTAATGTTGCCACTCTATGCTGTAAGATGCCCCTCAACTCCCTCAAACCTGAATAGATCTTAACTCTACTGGACTGTATATTGTTCCTCGTTACTGTAAGCTGTCTTGGGTCCTTTTCCAAGGAGAAAGGAGGGGTAACAATATTAAAATAAAATAATTATGTTTACATTTTGTGTATTACATTGGTTCCTTGTATAAAAGAATTAATTCGTTCCAAATGAAATTATGTTAAGCAATTTTTCCTTTATACAAGTTTCCCATTGGAATGCATTGAAAATGGAGTAATCCCATTTTATGTTGTACGGATCTGGCCCATAGGCAATTCTGTTAAGCAAATTTCCCCTATCTCCAGAATATTTTATGTTGTACAAATTTTATGTTATGCAAACTGTTTGTTATACAAGGGTTGGCTATACTCATTGCAAAACTAAATATAAAATAAAAGCCTGCAGCCTAAGTCGTGAGAAGCAGAACAACACTGTTTATGAACTCTCCTGTTTTGAGCATTCAGTGAGACCCTCGGTCCCCTCCTGGGAACTGGGGCCTTCCAGCCTGGGAATCAGAAACATATTTCACAATTTTATGTCCAGGAGACGAAGGAATCCTTACCTGGAAAGACCTTCTCCCTAGAAATTCCCAGCTGGATGTCCTCACGCAGAGATCTCTCCAGCCTGGATCCAGTAGATCCCACTCTCCGCAGGGGAAATACGGGAGTCACCTGGCAAATCACAGCAGACTGGTCACTGTCGTACTTCAAAACCAAAGGCTACTTGTTGAGTTTTGTGTGTGTGTGTGTGTGTGTGTGTGTGAGAGAGAGAGAGAGAGAGAGAGAGAGAGAGAGAGACAGACAGACAGACAGAGTGTGTTTGGGGAGCAATCAAAGAACTAGTCTCCCCCAGTGGTCGCATCCTGGCCCCGATCTTCCACCAGGAGAAAATGTCCCTGCCTTGCAGCAGAGGGAACATGCAGGGGAGATCCTGTCTCTTTCGGGATCTATTTCCATCTCTGCTGAAAAACATCAGCTTCGTCAACCTTCCTTCCTTCCTTCCTTTTGGGAAAAGGCCATGCTGGGAAGGAACACAACAGAGATTCTTCCCGAGAGAGGCAGGGAGGAAAACTGCCCCAACTCTCCTGCACTTTATTCCCCCCAAAACTATTTGTTTGTTTCAAGTATTACTACCTCTTTTTTTCCTTAAAACAGACCCAGGGTGGCTCAATTCTGCTTCGTGTTTTGGGCCTCGCTCTCCAGGAGGAATAAAAATAGTATATAACTCTCCAGCCTCCCCCTTTGTGGCATCTTTACCCCCTTAGTTCTCGGATGGGGCAGGAGAAGCCTTTATGGAGGGGGGGGCAGTCAGGTGCATTTGAGAGAAGGGCTGGAGAGAGAGAAGGGCCCTTTGGGGGAGGCCCTCTGCACATGGGCAGAGAAGCAGGGGGACCCAGAGAGCCCCAGTGGGACCCGGGAGACCTGGGCTCAGATTTGTGCTCAGGAGAAGGAAACCTGAAAGTGGAGGAATTTTAATCCCTTTCCTTCTTCGCCATCTCCCCCTACACTTGGGGGGGGAATAAAAGGAAAAGGGGGATTTGCCTTCTTCCTCTCCCCCACCGTTCCCTGTCCTGGTTTGGCCTTAAAAGCTTCTTCCTCCCTCCTTTTAACTTGCGGGGGGATGAGAAAGGGAAGGAGGAGGAAGAGGAGGGGGTTGCCTGGATCGGATCCCCAGTTCCTTCCAAAAAGGGGGGCATCAGTTTCCCCCATCTCCTCCTCCTCCTTCCAAATTAAAAGGGGGGGGGAGAGAGAGAAAGGGAAGGAGGGGGGAGGTTGGGGGGTCCTTAGAGGGTGAGACAAATTTACCCCTCCTCCTCTTCCCTCCGGACCCAAAGGAGTGTGGGGGGGGGAGATTTCCCTCCTGGACCCCCCATAACCCCCCCACGGATTTCATCTGAAAAGCCCCCTCTTCCTCCCCCCCAAAATGGACGCCCAGGAGGGTCCTCCCCCCTTCCTCCCCCCACCAGCCGCCATTTCCCCCCATCTCCAATGCCTCCCCCCTCCAAGCCCCCCCTGCCCCTCCCGTCCTTATTGCACGAACCTCCTCATGGGGGGGAGATCTTTCCTCTCCTTCCTGCAATGAAAGAACCTTTTTTTTTGGGGGGGGGGTTAAATAAAGCCACGTGGGAAGCCGATCTCTTCCCCCTCCCATGGGAGCCTTCAGGTTTCCTGCCCCTCTAGGAAGCGGAACTCGCTGCCCTTTTGCCCTTGGAGGACCGACCCCCCCCTTCCTCCTTTTTCTGGCCAGGCAAAGGGAGGGGGAGGGGATCCCGGGCCCAAAAGACAGGCAGGGAGGAAGGGAAAGGAAGGGAAGGGAAAGGAGGGGGACGTCGGCCTTCCTCCTCCTCCTCCTCCTCCTCCTCCTCCTCCTCCTCCTCCTCCTCCTCTTGGCCCAGGCAGGGTCAGGCCAGGAATCAGAGCCCCAGAAACCCCTTTCTGGGTTGGAAACTCAAGGGTGTGTGTGTGTGTGTGTGTGTGGGGGGGTGGAATTGGGGAGGCTGCATCAACAGAAGCATCATGTCTGGACAAGGCATGTGCAAACTTCAGCGCTCCTGGGTTTTGGACCACAACTCCCAGAATGCTGTTCTTAGATTGCCAATGGCAAATGATTCTGCGCATTGTGATCCAAAACATCTGGAGGCCTGAAGTTTGCACATGCCTGGTCTAGATCAAGGGAAGTGATGGTACCACTTTCTTCTGCCCTGGTTAGACCCCACCTGGAGTCCTGGGTCCAGGTCTGTGCGCCTCAATTTAAAAAAAGGATGTTGACAACCTCTGAGCAGGTCCAGAGGAGGGTGACCAGGATGGTTGAAGGTCTGGAAGACATGTCTTACGAGGAACGGCTTAGGGAACTGGGAATCTTTAGCCGTTCAAAAAGAAGGCTGAGGGGGAGCTATCTTTAAATATTTGAAAGGATGTCACATTGAAGAAAGGACTGGTTTGTTTTCTATGGCTCTAGAGACTAGGACTCGGGGCAATGGTCTCCAACAACAGGAAAAGAGATTCCATTTAAACAGATTAGAAAGAACATGACAGAGCTGTTTGGCAGTGGAATTAGCCCCTACGGAGGGTGGTGGAGTCTCCTTTGAGATGGTGGTTCCTGCAAGGCAGGGGGCTGGACTAGATGGCCCTTGAGGTCTCTTCCAACTCTATAATTCTAGGTGTTCAAGTCCATGCATCATTCTGGTTGCCCTCCTCTGCACTTTTTCCATTTCTTTACAGTGGAACCTTGACTTACGTCATTAATCCGTTCCAGTGGTCTAGACGTAAGTCAAACATGACTTAAGTCAATCGAACATTTCCCATAGAAAGTAATGGGAAAGCGTATTAATCCGTTCCAGATGATGAAAAAGACCCCTGAAAACAGCAATTTAACACAAAATTGATTGGGATAGGAGATTCCTTCTGGGGATGTAAATGAAATGTCTCTTCAAAGAGAGGAGGAGGCAGTGGAATTATAGTCCACAAGTTATATGCCTCCACTTTTTAATGTTCATAGCAACAATGTCTAACATTTAAGTTTTACTGATTTTTAACCTGACATTCCAAGTTCTGAACAACTCTATGCTTACCATTAGAGTCCCACAACTTTACAGCTCCCCAACTAAAATGCTTTCATTGTGGACCAGGCTTCTGCAGCCAGATTTTTTACAAGACTGAGCTGACTGTCTAACCAGCGAGGCCAGTCCCGAACTCCCGGCCCTTCTTCTCCTCCGGCAGCAGCGGCGGCTTTGGTGAGGCTGAGGACCAGCTCCAGGTGCTCTGAGCTGGCCTCGCCGAAGCCGCCGCTACCACTGCTGGAGGAGAGGAAGAAGGCAGAAGCAGTTGGGAGGCGACAGCCGCGATGCTGGGTTGTGGCTGCCGCCCAATTCCAGTGCCTTGTGCTGGGGCTCCGAGATGTAAGTCAAAGCCTGCCCCTTCTTGCTGCAAGTCAAATATGATGCAAGTCAAGCAGTATGCAAGTCAAGGTTCCACTGTAATATCCTTCTGGAGGGATGGTGGCCAGAACTGTACACAATACTCCAGATGGGGCCTCACCATAGATTTATAAGGAGGCAAAAGGACACTTGCTGACCTATTTTCTATACCCTTCTTTATGATCCCCAGCATTGAGTAGGGTTTTTTCACTGCTGGTGCACACTGGATTGATACCTTCCTTGAGCTGTCCACCAGGATATCAAGGTCCCTTTCCTGGTTTGTTGCAGAGAGTTCAGAACCCAGTTTATAAATGTAATAGGGTTTTTTTTTTTTGCCACAAGGGCATCACTCTGCGCTTACCAGTGTTGTGAGATCCCTCTAGAGCTCTTCACAATCTCTCTCGTTTTTTACTACCCTGTATAATAAAATTTAACGTATAAATTGGCTACCTTGCAGTTTATTCTGACTTCTAGATTGATGAAGAGAGGTTAAAAAGCAGGGGTCCCAGAACTGAGCCTTGGGGGACCCAACTCCTGACCTCCCTCCACATGGGGTTTTGTGGCCTAACCCTTTTGCTTGGTTGTGGAACAAAGGAGGAGGAGTAAGATGAAGAGGAGGAAGAGGAAATGGGCTGACCCACCTTTCGACACTGCCAGCCTTCTCCTCTGTTATCTCACAAACAGGAATGAACCGCAACGAGATTGGCAACTGGCAAATCTTCATAGAAAAAGACACAGGTTCTTGAGAATAAAAGGCTTTTTATTGTGAAAATGGAATCAATGCACTGAATGGTGTTTCTCTGATAAGCAGACAAGGACCCTTTCTGAGACCCATCAAGAATCATTCATCTATTTCAGTTTGAGTAAGGCAATATACGTCTCATTATTTCCACAGCGTCATATATTTCAAGACAGGCAGTCTTAGACATGCACACACCTCTACACACGTATAGCATGCATGTTCACAGAGCACGTACATAGTTTCTCATTTTAGCTCAAATTGGAACAACAGTTACTTCACTTTTGTTACCCAAGTTACACACTGTCTATACATCATCATCATCATTGGCATCCTTCAGTCTCGAAAGACTATGGTATCATGCCTGGAGTAGAGATCCTAAAAACAACACCTAGTGTGACTAGATAGATCAATTCGGGAATGGCAGTCTCTACTGCACTGGGGGCAGATGTATTCTGTTTCTTGCCTGGTCCTTGAGTTTCGTTCTTTTCCTCTGCCTGTTGGACAAATGCCTCTTCAAATTTATGTAGACCATGCTGTATCTCTTGCCTCCAGATAGTGTGATCGGAGGTCAGGGTTTCCCAACTGTTGAGGTCCATTCCCAAGGCCTTCAGGACCCTCTTACAGATATCCTTATACCACAGCTGTGGTCTCCCTCTGGGGCGCTTTCCCTTCATTAGTTCTCCATATAGAAGATCTTTTGGGATCCGACCGTCATCCATTCTCACAATGTGTCCAAGCCAGTGTAGGTGTCGCTGTTTCAATAAAGTACATGCTAGGAATTCCAGCTCGATTCAGGACTATGCTATTTGGAACTTTGTCGTGCCAGGTAATGTTGAATATTTGCCTAAGGCAGCACATATGGAAGGTATTAAGCTTTCTTTCCTGTAGAGCATGGATGGTCCAAGACTCGCTGCAATACAAAAGTGTGCTCAGTACGCAATCTTTATAGACCTGTATCTTATTGAGCCATACTCTCTTTGTTAATCTGGAAAACATAGTTGCTGATTTACCTATACATTTATTCAGCTCAGACTCTAGTGAGAGTGTATCTGAGATAGTTGAGCCAAGATATACAAAGTCATGGAAAATTTCCAGTTCTTTTGCAGAAATTGTAATGCGAGGAGGATAGTCCACATTCTGGCCCATTATTTGTGTTTTTTCAGGCTGATTTCTAGCCCAAAATCTTTGCAAGCTTTACTAAAATGGTCCATGAGTTGTTGGAGATCTTTGGCAGAGTGAGCAGTAATGGCGGCATCATCAGCGAAGAGGAGATCCCGCAGTCTTCACCTGTACCTTAGACTTTGCTCTCAATCTAGAGAGGTTGAAGAGTTTTCTATCTGATCTAGTCAGTAGATAGATACCCTCTGTTGAAGTTCCAAAAGCATACTTCAGCATGGTAGCAAAGAAGATCCCAAACAAGGTTGGCTCAAGGACACAGCCCTGCTTCACGCCGCTTCGGATGTTGAAGGGATCTGTCACCAGGCCATCGAAAACTACATTGCCCTTCATATCCTCATAAAAAGACCTAATGATGTTAAGGAGTTTGGGTGGGCATCCAACCCGGAGGAGTATTTTAAAGAGTCCGTCCCTACTAACCATATCAAATGCCTTCGTAAAATCTATGAAGGCTACAAAAAGTGGCTGTCCTTGTTCCCTGCATTTCTCCTGCAACTGCCTGAGGGAAAATACCATATCAGCAATGATCTCTTTGCAGCACTTCAGAACTTCAGCAGGGATGTTATCTTTTCCAGGTGCCTTCCCAGAGACAAGTGAATCCAGAGCTACATTTAGTTCTTTTAGTGTTGGTTCATTGTGAAGCTCCTCCAAGACAGACAAGCACTCAATATTATTTAAGACTTCTTCGGTTATTGTGTTTTCACAATAGCAAGCGATTTTCAGATTTTAAATAGCCAAAGCAAGAGAAGGAAGTTTCAACACTGACCTTGCCTCTGTGTGAGATCTGAAGCCACAGAGGAGACTCAAAATTAGTTCTCTTTTTTCCTTCTTCTCAGTTTGTCCAAACCAAGGAAGAGGTTTTCAGTTTCCTGTCACTCTAGGAAGAGGAACTCGCTGCCCTACCCCCTTGGAGAATCAAATACCCCCCCTTCTTCTCCTTTCTTCTTCCTCTGGCCACAGATGCCCCTTCTGGGAAACTCAAGGGTTTGGGGTTATTTTAATGTAACATTTCATGGACATGCACACTTCTTCAGACATAGAGCAGCAGGAGTTGTGGAGGATGAAGCTTAATGCAACTGCATGGACCGTCTCTACCTCTAGCCCTCCCGTCAGATGGGATGATTTGTCCCTGGAGAAGAAGGCCTGGTTTTTTTTTTTTGGGGGATTTTGGCCTTCTTTCTCCCCCCCTCCCCATTCCTTTTCCTGGTGCAGCCCTATAAACTGCTTCTTCCATCCTTTCCCCTTTTTGGGGGGGGGAGAAAGGGGGGTTGCCTTCAAGACCCCTTCATTTCCCCCCTCCCACTGCACAACCCTCCTACCCCTCTTAGATTGACCCAGATTCAACCAAAGGTGTGTGTGTGTGTGTGGGGGTATTTTCTGCTCTCCCCCGAAATCAAGTGGTGTAGGAGTAAGCTTGAGGGAGACACCTGGGAGAAATAAGGGAGGCACCTGGAAGGAATAAGGGGGGTGCCTGGAAAAGAAACACACACACACACACAGCTGTCCGGAACAGAGGGGGAAAAGGAGAGTGACCCCTTCTCCGCTTGCTGGCTTTTATTTACCTCTTGGTGACAGTTTACGGAAACCAGGAAAACAAGGGAATGGGTACAACAAGGGAATGGTTAACTAGCTGGGTTCTTAGAAACTCAGAAATGCTTACAGGTAGGAGAATGTTGAGGGCTCAGGAATTTTGCCAGCCTGGCAGGAGTCAGGTGCCGGTTCTAGAGACTGTGCTGTTGCGAGCCTCCTGAGTCAAGCCTGTTGCTTGGCATACCCAGCGCCATCTTTGACCCAGCTTTACCTGGCATATCCCCACATCTCCTCTGATTTTGTTTGTTCAAAGGGAGTCATCTTGGGGGTGAGTAGAGATTTTGCGAGGCATACAGGTCACGGCGGGAGAGACCCGCCGGGCGAGGTGGGGAACACCTTGTACAAGTATTCAGTAAAGAAGGGATGGACTGCATGAAGCAGCAAAAGATAATTCCAAGCGCGGTGATTATCACGGCATATTGTAGGGCAGTTCGAAGCCATCCGGCCCCAGGGAGCCATGACCACAAATTGGACCACCAAATAGGGACTGCATTTTCAGTGATGTGAGAGGTGAGATCCTGCAGGTCCTTTACCTGTTCGTGGATGGAGTTGCTATGATCTGAAATGTTGAAACAACACATTTGTGGCACTGCCTCACACCCAAGGTGCAGTCTTAGCAAAATATAATCTATGGCAGCTCTATTGTCTAAGGCCGCCCTCCTGATCTCCTGCTCACTGGCAAGCAAGGCTAAATAAAGCCTTTGAGGTGTGATTAAGTGATATAGCTAGCGAGCAGGCAAGACCTTTGATATTTTGATAGTCGGTGAATGCCTGAACAGCGGGGATAACTATTCCCCCCCCCCAGGGCCTGCACTTCACTTTGTATGGTAACATCTTATGAACGGGACTCAGACAACTGTCTAGCAGCTGTGTCTCTACGTTTTCGCTGAGCTATATCTTTCCGTTGAGGCAAAATTAAGGTCAATCGTGACAAGCAGCAGGTGGATTCAGACAAGTTGGCAGGAACCTAACTAAAGGTATGCCCCCACGCAGGTCCAAAACCACCCAGCGGGCAGCAGCACGTGAAAATATAGAAAAGAGGTATTATATATTCGGGCACAATTTCTTGTCCATGTGGCATTCTCAGTGTTGTGGCAAAGGGGTTGAGATGGGGATGAGGAACAGTTTACAACCTTAGCACATGTCATGTTTTCACTAAACCCTACATTGGGTGTATATAGAGTTACTGCAGCTTTTGGAAGATGTTTGGAATTGGGACCCCAGTCCTGAATATTGTTGTAATGAGCGGTAAGGTTCTCCAATCCACTCAGCCTGGTGTAGTTTGTAATATTCTCAGGCTGATGGCAAACGGGCACTAGACATGTTGAAAATAAATCCCCGGCCTATAGCATAACTAGAAGGAAGGCAAAAATGAGTAACGTTGCTAATATCTGCCAGCCGTAGCCAAAAATTGCGGTGCAAACTATGTGCAAGCATCTCAGGAGGGGCAGCAAGAACAGGGAAAATCAAGCTTCATAAAATACACATCACAATGGCGAGAGCTTGCATCGAATTAACATTCAACTGGGCAATCACAGCGGGCAAAAACGTCTCTGGCATTTCTGGAGTGTCTGTTGCCACAAGAGAGGCTTGGGCATCTGCAGACAGGGTCTTCGACATTTCCCAGGTCACTTTTGGGGGTTGCCTTCTTGACATCACGACCTCATTTGCGACGCTTCCCCTCTGGTTGGTGGTGCTCCATCGTGGGCTTCTTCATCAGTGCGCCTTTGTCCAGGGTCAGTGCTGGGCTGAAGTTCGGGATAGGATTCTGCATCTTCTCGACCTCCCAGTGCCAACTCATCTCAATTAACACACCGAGCCGGAACCCAAACTGCTCCTGTAGGAAGAGAAATAGTGGCATACCCCGCCCCCATGTTATTAGCTGTGCAGGACCTCGCCATGTAGGGTCCAGTGGTTTGTCTGAAAGACACCAACGGCCGTGGCAACTGCTCTTCGCGGCAAAAGTGGCAGCCCACCGGGGTATGCAACCTGTTTGGGGGTGTAAATAAATGATTTAAGGTAAACAAGACCTGATGAATCACATTAATGACTTCTTGAGGGGAAATTCCTGTTTTTTTGTTTGTTTGAAAGCAAGGCCTGAAAAGATATCAATAGTAAGATGCAGTTTGGGTAACATCCATTTGCCAAATTTGATTAGCTTGAGTCCCACGGGGGTTAACAGCATCATCTGTAAAAACAAGGGTGACAGAGAACATGAAGGGTAATTAGCAATAATATCTCTGGCTTGTGACATGGGTATGGCAAATTGTTTATGAAGATTTTTCACAGACTGATGAAAAAAATGAATGTCTGGTAACAGGATCTGTAAAAACTGAAGATAGTTTACTATTAGATCTGTTTCAGGGTACTCAGCAAGCATTGCCCTGTAAAAGGAAGCCTGGGTAGATTACTAAGGATTTTGCTGGTTAAGGATCACCTGGTGTAATTCATTAAACAGAATCAACAGATTAGAATCCAATGAGGGAGAGAGATAAGAGAATGGTAGATGCATTAGAAGACAGTAAACATACTGTGTGTCAATTATTAGCTTGATTGCCTGTTGAGAGAAAAGTTAAAAGGCTAAGGTAACGGGCGGCTAATTCTGCTCTTTGTGCTGAAGACTGTGGCGTCAAAAATTTTGAGTGCCACTGACCCTTTAAGTCACACACACCCCCCCCCGTGCAGGAGATCTATCTGTGAAAACCGTTAAGTGCATCCAGAATTGGCTGTGGGAACATAAGAGTTGTTGTTTTATAAGGTATAGTTTTTAACACAGTCAGCCGCTTGCCATGAGGGGGATTGTGTGTAATCTCACTGTGAGGGTTCGTTCGTCGGATTTCTTAACTCTTGCTCAGTCAAAGAACTTGGACTAGTAGCCGGTTCAACATTAAACGGATTTTTATTTCTTACAGACTGAAACTCTCTGTAGGTTGCTTCTTCTTGGTTCACAATTAACATAGAATAAGGCTTACAAACATCTTCTAACAACAAACTGTTTATATAACCCGGCCCGGTATTGTTGATAAACAACTCAGGTTCTTCTAACGAAAGAGAGGGACAAAATTTACGTGACCTGGACATTGAGTCCCACAACAAGGGTGGGTCGCCCATTGTGGGCTGGGAGCTGGCTTCCGCTCCTTCCTCCATTCGCGCCAGAATTTCTCAGAGTTTTCCGGCCAGCGCAAAGGTCTAACGGTCACTGCCCACGATATTTCATCCCTCGATTTGGAGATGACTTCGCCTGACCTCTCACTCAGGCGACTCTCCAGGGTCTGAGTCCCAACGGACTTTACCTCTCCCTTATAACTGTCACTTTTTACTCCCCCTCCGCACGCGCCTTTTTCCTCCCGTTCCTCCCACTCATCGTTTAAGTCCTCTAGAGCCCAGAGTACCATTTGTTGACTACTCTCACGCGCACCCCGACCTCTTCTAGAGTTATATCCTGTATCCCCTGTATAAGTCTTCCTGGTTTTCGTATATTGTCATCTTCCTTGACACCTTTCATCTCCTCCTTTGTTAAGACAGACGGCACACCTTGTGCTTGGGAAGTTGTCTCCTGCTCTGGCTCACACCCCCCATCGAGTGTGCCGTCTGGTCCTCGGATAGCTGGACCCCCGGTCCCTGTCGGGAGAAATAATCCGCGTTAACGTGTTCTTTCCCTTTTTTATATTTTACGTTAAAAGAAAAGGGCTGCAAAGTCAAATACCATCTCGTCAAGCGTGGGCTGGTGTCCTTCATTCTGTTTAACCATATTAGTGGGGCATGGTCAGTTATTAAAGTAAATGGAGCGCCTAACAAATAATATTTTAGGGACTGCATGCCCCATTTCACCGCGAGAGCTTCCTTTTCTATGGTGGAATAATTCTGCTCCCTCTTAGACAACTTTCTACTAAGATATAAGATCGGGTGTTCCCGTTCCAAATGTTCTTGGGATAATACTGCCCCGATGCCCCTATCCGACGCATCGGTTTGTAAAATAAAAGGCTTACTGAAATTTGGAACTATCCTAACAGGGTAGGAACATAATTTTGTTTTTAAGGTGTCAAAAGCTGTTTGTTCTTTTTGGGTCCAACGAACTATTTTTGGCCAGGTTTTTCGCGTTAGGTCCGTCAAAGGGGCTGCAATGTCAGCAAAGTGGGAGATAAAGTGGCGATAATAACCAGCCAAACCAAGGAATCTCTGTACTTCCTTCTTGGTTCTCGGGCGCGGCCATTCTGATATTTTGCTCACTTTATCTTGCATTGGGAAAATTTTGCCTTGTCCTACCCGGAAACCCAAAAATTTAACTTCTAATTGCGCTATTTTACATTTCGCTGGATTTGCTTTTAAATTAGCTTTTCTCAATTCATTTAATACAGCTCGGAGATGTGCTAAATGTTCTTCCCATGTTTTGCTAAATATGATTACATCATCAATGTATGCGACCGCAAAGTTGCGGACAGGCTGAAGTACCTTATCCATCAACCTTTGAAACATAGCCGAGGCCCCATGGAGGCCGAAAGGCATTTTTGTAAAATGATACAATCCTATTGGCGTTCCGAATGCAGTTTTCTCCTTATCTTGGGGGCGTAAGGGTACCTGCCAGTATCCTTTAGTCAAGTCTAGAGAACTTAAATATTTAGACTCTCCCAATTTATCCAGCAAGTCGTCAACCCTGGGCATGGGATATGCATCGAATTTGGATACTGAATTTAGTTTTCTGAAATCTATACAAAATCGTACCGAACCATCTGATTTAGGAACGACCACTGGATAACTTCTCCATGGGCTATTAGATGGTTCTATGACCCCGAGATCTAGCATCTTTTTTACCTCCTCCTCGATTACGGGAATTAAATGTCGTGGCCATTTACGACCATGATCCCTTATTATTTTCCCCTCCTCCGTTTGGATCTGATGTACACAGTAGTTGGTGTCACCTGGTGTATTAGAAAAGGTGTCTTTGTATTCTGCTTCTAATTCCGAAATCTGAGCCCTTTGAGAGTCAGATAACTCTTGGCATATCTGTACATGTTGTAGTGAACTGTCCTCCCCAGGCCATATGGGTCCTAAATCATCTTCGTCTACTTCGGCAAGCAAGGCTTCCCTCTCTCGCCACTCCTTTAGTAAATTTACATGATAAATGCCTTTGCCCTTAGGTTTATCGGGCATACACAATTCGTAATCTATATTATTTATTGCTCTTGTGATTACATAAAGGCCTTGCCATCTCGTCAGCAATTTGCTGCCTTCTATAGGCAGTAGTAGGAGAACTTTTTGTCCTACTTGGAATGTACGTTTTTTGACTTTTTTATTATATCTACGCTGTTGGCCTAATTGGGTGTTGCTCAAATTCTTCTTTACTAAGTCTTGCATTCTAGCTAGATTCTCTCGCATCTCCATGACATTTTTAACCATAGAGCTAGCTTTATCATCTCCGGCCTCCCATGATTCCTTCAGTAGATCTAAAACACCACGCGGGGTTCGTCCGTATAGTAATTCAAACGGAGAGAATCCTGTTGAAGACTGTGGCACTTCCCTTATGGCAAACATTAGTGGGTCAAGGAGTAAGTGCCATTTTCTCGGGTTATCTCGAATAATTTTCCTAAGCATACTTTTTAACGTCTTATTAAATCTTTCCACAAGTCCATTAGTTTGTGGATGATAAACAGTGGTTTTCAAGGGCGTCACTTCTAATAACCTCCACATATGTTTGAAAGTGGTACTCATGAAGTTAGCGCCTTGATCTGTGAGGACTTCTTTCGGAAATCCTAGGCGAGAGAATACTTTAAGGAGTTCCTGAGCTAACACTTTGGCTGAAGTTGTTCTTAAAGGAATAGCCTCAGGATAACGTGTGGCGTAATCGATCAATACTAATACGTAGAGATGTCCACCAGATGATTTGGGCAAAGGTCCTATTAAGTCTAATGCAATTCTATCAAAGGGTTGGTCCACAATAGGCATAGGTATGAGGTCAGCGCCGGGGGGTGGTTTACGTTGTGTCAATTGGCATTGATCGCATGTGCGACAAAAAATATCTACATCCTTTCTAATATTTGGCCACCAAAACCTTTGTTCAATTCTACTCAGCATCTTATCTACCGATAGGTGGCCAGATATGGGTATGTCGTGTGCTAATCTCATAATCTCCTTCCGCCAAGGATTTGGAACAAGTAATTTTTCTATACCCTCTGCATTAACATAGTACATTAACCCATTATTTTCCACATATCTTGGCAGTCCATTATCTATTGTGTAACGATCAGCAAGCTTATTTTTTATACATTCTAAAGTAACATCGTTCTGTTGCAAAAATCTCACCCGCTCACGTGTCGCAGTAGCCATTTCTTCCCGTAGAGATTCAACATCTCGACTTTCTTCCCCCAACAGTCCTTCCTGTATATGCAATAAATCATCAATATTTGGCCAATCCCTACCTAATAACATTTCATAAGCTAAATTAGGCACAATCCCTACTTGCATTTTATGAGTATGCTTATTAATAGTTACGTGTACCCAAGCTGTATGATAGGGTTTAGAATCACCATGAATACATTTGATATTAACAATGCTGGATCTCATGCCATCTGGAGTATTTCGAATTAAGGTTCTCGCACATCCCGTGTCAATAAAGGCATGTAACATTTTTCCCTCTACATAGGCAATGATTTCCCATCGTCGGTTTGTAATTGTGGGAGGTCGTGAGCCCACCCCTCCCCATGAGCAGTCAATTTTCTTGCAGCCCCGGACAAAATGCTGGGTCGAACCGCAGCCAAAACATACGGGTTTATTTTCTTTATTTCTTGCTTGAAAACTGGCTCGCGAGATGCCTCTGCTGCCAGCGTGCCCACATTTTTTTCGTCTGTCCCGGTCGAAATGCGTGATCCGTTCTGGGCTCCGGACGCCATTTTCATAGGAAATCTCGCGATCTCGGATGAGTTCTCGGCATATGTGTTATCACGAGACGAGACTCTTGTCACCGTGTTCTCGCGCGCGGATATTTTCGTGTCCGTCGTCTCTAGCCCTTCTAAGATGTGAGTGACGTCGTCCAGTGACGTAGGTCTGTTCCGTTTCACCCAAGCCGCGGCGTTCTCTGGTATACAATTGAGGATATGTTCAATTACTATGGCTTCTATGATTTGATCCCTTGTCTGTTCATTCGGTAGAAGCCATTTAATTGCATTAGCTTTGAGTCTCTGTATCCATGTTCTGGGATGTGATCCTGTTTTGTACGTGAGGGCGCGAAATTTCTTCCTGTAAGCTTCAGGCGTCAGATTCAAAGTAAGCAGTATGGCATTTTTCACTCTCGTATAATCGCAAGCCTCCTCAGGTCCTAACGCATCTACAATCTCTTGTAATGGTCCCGTTAAACAGGGAGTTAAAATCAGTGCCCATTGCTCTTGTGGCCATTGTGCAGCTCGTGCCACCCTTTCAAAGGTATTAATGTAAGCCTCTGGGTCATCTTCTTTAGTCATCTTTTGAATTCGTACCGGGGCGGGATTCGAAACCCAGGGGTTTTTCGCAATTTGGTCGGTTGTAGTGGAAACTGTATGTGGTTGTTCCTTTTGTCGATTAAGCTGAGCTGCGAGTAAACGGTTTTGTTCAGCCATGAGTTCCAAAAGCTTATCGTGCCTGGATTCAGCGTCCAGTGACTTATCTGGACAATGACCGCGTTGGGCGCCAGTTTGTGAGGGTTCGTTCGTCGGATTTCTTAACTCTTGCTCAGTCAAAGAACTTGGACTAGTAGCCGGTTCAACATTAAACGGATTTTTATTTCTTACAGACTGAAACTCTCTGTAGGTTGCTTCTTCTTGGTTCACAATTAACATAGAATAAGGCTTACAAACATCTTCTAACAACAAACTGTTTATATAACCCGGCCCGGTATTGTTGATAAACAACTCAGGTTCTTCTAACGAAAGAGAGGGACAAAATTTACGTGACCTGGACATTGAGTCCCACAACAAGGGTGGGTCGCCCATTGTGGGCTGGGAGCTGGCTTCCGCTCCTTCCTCCATTCGCGCCAGAATTTCTCAGAGTTTTCCGGCCAGCGCAAAGGTCTAACGGTCACTGCCCACGATATTTCATCCCTCGATTTGGAGATGACTTCGCCTGACCTCTCACTCAGGCGACTCTCCAGGGTCTGAGTCCCAACGGACTTTACCTCTCCCTTATAACTGTCACTTTTTACTCCCCCTCCGCACGCGCCTTTTTCCTCCCGTTCCTCCCACTCATCGTTTAAGTCCTCTAGAGCCCAGAGTACCGTTTGTTGACTACTCTCACGCGCACCCCCGACCTCTTCTAGAGTTATATCCTGTATCCCCTGTATAAGTCTTCCTGGTTTTCGTATATTGTCATCTTCCTTGACACCTTTCATCTCCTCCTTTGTTAAGACAGACGGCACACCTTGTGCTTGGGAAGTTGTCTCCTGCTCTGGCTCACACTCACCCACAAAATTTGACATGGCAATCTGAAAAGGAACAGAGGTTTGCCACAATGAGACTGCTTCATTCTGGGGAAAGGGAAGGACAATTTTCTGGACATCATGCCCACCTAACTGCACCTTGCCTTAATAATTAAATCTGCTGTTGCTTGAACTACTGAATATAGATTTCTTGAAGGAGTGTGTGGCAGGGGTAACCATTCAATGATTGGAATTCTTCCTGGCTTCTTGGGCACATACAATATTCCTGTAGGAAGTTTTCCTGTAGATAGGATTACTAAAGATAGTGTTTGATCAGGTGACAATGAAATGTGATCTACAAATTGAACTTGCAGTGCTTAATTTATTAAATGTAAGCATTTTTTTTCCATTTCCACTGTAACAGGAATTACTTTGGCTGAACCTGTGTGACCCTTTAAGGCTTGAAACAATGGTGACAGCGCCTTTGTGGGTATCCCTAAAAAGGGCCTTGCCCAATTAAGGTTGCCTAGAAACTGTTGGAACTGTACCAGTGTGAATTGCTTGGGAACAGCTAGTTGAGGAACAAAGGGAGATGATGAGATTTGCAGCAATTTGTGCCCTAAGTATCTATATGGTGCCGGGTTTTTTGGGACTTTTTCTGGCGCTATCTTTAATCCTGCCTTAGTCAGGTGTTTGTCTAAGTCAGGGGTCTGCAACCTTTAAGACATAAAGAGCCACTTGGACCCGCTTCCGACGGGGAAAAAAACCTGGGAGCCGCAAAACCACCGCCACGCACTCTCCCCTAGCCGAGCCGGTGCCGCATGACGTCACGCCGCTCCTCCACTGTGCGCCCGCCCGGTGACAGGCAATAGCGATGCCGGCAGTGTGGAGCGGAGCGGCGAACGTGTCACAATCACCTCCCAGAGCCGCGGCAAAGGTTCCAAAGAGCCGCATGCGGCTCCGGAGCCGCGGGTTACAGACCCATGGTCTAAGTCAAACAAGACCTGTGATGGTAACTGCTTGCCAGCCACCAAAATATCATTCATGAAATGATACCCAAGTAATTCAGGGTACTGGGTGCGAAACTGCTGCAAGGCTTGATCTACAAAGTGTTGACATAAGGTTGTGCTGTTTAATGTTCCTTGGGGATTGAGTTAGGGAGATAACACCATTCAACAATAGAAATTGCAGGTTTAGACTGGAGTTGAAAAACAATTGACAAACAACCTCTGTGGGTGCTTGAAAAGGGGGGCCACCAGTCTACCCAGACTGGAGGCCCTTCTCTAGCAACTTAAGTGGTAGTGCTGTTTGAGGCTGCTCCAGAGTCACGGTCACCTTATCTGTAAACTTTGTATGCAGGGTGTTTCCCAGTCTCTCAGGCAAGCCTTTTCCCCCAAGTGTAAGGGGAATAGACATGCCACAGGGCTCGGTGGAAAAGGTGACTTCAGGCTTGTCAGGGTCCGATATTCCAGCCAAATTTGCACTTTGCCTAGCAGGCATGCAGTCTCCAATCCCAATAGCATCTGCCACTGGGGGAATAACCCATTGTGAAGGGCAATCCTTTTGGGATATCACTGAGACATCTGCCCCAGTATCCATCAAGGCTACTATTGAACTGCCGGCAACAGAGAAGGTTAACATTGGCAGTTCCTTGGCTATAGTAGTGGCTGTAGAGCTCTCCCAATTGCTGTCAGTCAGAGGTAGAAAAAGCAACTGGGCTGCAGACTCTCCAGCTGGGAGGGTTTGTAGCATATTGGACCAGATTTGAGCTTTTGTGCCACCTGCGTGATTTCCATCTATAACTCTGGGCACAAGGAATGGTCCAGCTTCGTGGTCCAGCTATTCCCTACTTTTTGAACTGCTGTGCGGTAAAGGCCCCACGTGTAAAGAACACGAGCGATTGCCCGTGGATCAGCCTGTAAGGCTTTGCCAAGTTTGTCCCAGTCCTCTATCTTAAAGGTCCCCTCCTTTGGGCACCAGGAACAGATTTGGTCCACATAATGTATGACTTGCCGAACTGAGTTGCTTATATCTTTATGACCATTCTTTTCTAGCAAATATTCAAGATCTTCACAATGTTTCTGTTGCAATGAAGAAATGGAGCTACCCACTCCTTCTGTACTCACCCGGGACCCAAAAGGATGCAAGGACGTGTCTGTAGCCCGTGCAGGGCGTGGCTGAGTATGGCCGGTCTCGAACCTGTGCCTCAGAGAGGGCACCACTTGTAGGAATAAGCTTGAGGGGGGCACCTGGAAGAAATAAGGGAGGCACCTGGAAGGAATAAGGGGAGGGGAATGCCTGGAAAAGAAAACACACACACACACACAGCTGTCCGGAACAGTGGGGAAAAGAAGAGTGCCCCCTTCTCCACCTGCTGGCTTTTATTTACCTCATGGGTACAGTTTACAGAAACCAGGCAAACAAGGGAATGGGTACAACAAGGGAATGGTTAACTTGCTGGGTTATTAGAAACTCAGAAATGCTTACAGGTAGGAATGTTGAGGGCTCAGGAATTTTGCCAGCCTGGCAGGGGTCAGTTGCCTGTCCTAGAGGCTGTGCTGTTGCAAGCCTCCTGATTCAAGCCTGTTGCTTGGCATACCCAGCACCATCTTTGACCCAGCTTTACCTGGCATATTCCCACAAAGTGGGGGAAACTGGGGGGGGGGGAGAGAAATAGGGAGAGATTGGGTGAGGCTTGGAGGGAGCCTCTTTCTCAATCTGAACCACTTTCCACATTCCAGACACTCATGTGGCTTCCGTGTTTGGTCCTGTGATGGCTAGCAAGGCTTCTAGAGTGACTGAACCTCTTTCCACACTCCAGACATTCAAATGGCTTCTCGCCTGTGTGGGTCCTTTGATGATTAGCAAGGCTTCCAGCTTGACTGAACCTCTTTCCACACTCCAGGCATTCAAATGGCTTCTCACCTGTGTGGGTCCTGTGGTGGCTAGCAAGGCTTCCAGAATCACTTAACCTCTTTCCACACTCAAGGCATTCAAATGCCTTCTCGCCTGTGTGGGTCCTGTGATGCCTAGCAAGGCTTCCAGCTTGACTGAACCTCTTTCCACACTCCAGGCATTCAAATGGCTTCTCACCTGTGTGGGTCCTGTGGTGGCTAGCAAGGCTTCCAGAATCACTTAACCTCTTTCCACACTCCAGGCATTCAAATGCCTTCTCGCCTGTGTGGGTCCTGTGATGCCTAGCAAGGCTTCTAGAGTGACTGAATCTCTTTCCACATTTGAAACATGCAAATGGCCTCTCACCTGTGTGGGTCCTCTGATGACTAGCAAGGCTTCCAGCTTGACTGAACCTCTTTCCACACTCCAGACATTCAAATGGCGTCTTGCCCGTATGGTTCCTGTGATGCTTAGCAAGGCTTCCAGACTCACTGAACCTCTTTCCACACTCCAGACATTCAAATGGCCTCTCACCTGTGTGGGTCCTGTGATGCTGAGCAAGGTTTCCAGCTTGACTGAACCTCTTTCCACAATCAGGACATTCAAACGGCTTCTCACCCGTGTGGGTCCTGTGATGCCTAGCAAGGTTTCCAGCTTGACTGAACCTCTTTCCACAATCAGGACATTCAAACGGCTTCTCACCCGTGTGGGTCCTGTGATGGTTAGCAAGGCTTCCAGTATGACTGAACCTCTTTCCACACTCCAAGCATTCAAATGGCTTCTCGCCCGTGTGAGTCCTGAGATGCTTAGCAAGGCTTCCAGAATCCCTTAACCTCTTTCCACACTCCAGACATTCAAATGGGTTCTCGCCTGTGCGGGTCATGTGATGGCTAGCACGCTTTACAGCTTGACTAAACCTCATTTCACACTCTAGACATGTCAATGGATTCTCCCCCTGGTGGATTTTGCTATGGAGGCAAGTTGTTGAGGTGTTAGTGAAAGATTTTACACACTTGGAGTACACGTTATTTTGTTCTCCTTTGGATGTTTTTGGAATAGCTTGGTCTTTCTCCTGACAAGTAACAGATTTGTCGATCTTCTCATCTATCTGTTTTCCTCTAAGCTTATTCCTTCAGGTTTGATTCTAAACACCTACTTTTGCATCAGAATATTCAATCTGTTCCTCTGAAGCTTGGTGGTCTCCTTTTTTATTTCTTCTCTACAGCATCTTACCTGCAAAATATAAGCGACCACAAAAACCAAAGTTTTAAATTAAGTAACAAACCTGATGCACTGCCATAGAGGAGGCAGGAGAATGAGACACAGCTCCAGGGTGGACCCACCTCCACCCACCTGAGTGAGGAGGCCCATTGTGGCACCAGTGAATATCCTGAGGAAAACCAGGGGATTTATCACACTCCTCCTGTGAAATGGTTCTCTTTTTTTGTGAGGACCAGGGTAAGAAATGGATGGAACTTGTTCCACAGCCTTCATATAATGTTTACATATCATTTTGGATCTAATCATACATATTCCATATGAATTCATGGTACTTAGGATTACCTTCAAAGCAACCATGCAGACAGTTTCATCATTTTTTATTTATTTATTTATTTATTTTTATATTTGTATACCGCACCAATTTCCCATAGGGAACTCTGGGCAGTTCACAAAAAACACAGAGAATCCACAGGATAATAAAAAGATTTTGAAGGAACATTGCTCTTTATTGGCAGCAAAAACCAGATGGACATATTTAATTTGATACAGAGAGCTTCAAAGTAATAACAAACAAGAAGCAAAATGTCCCGATTATATATTGCCCCGTTATGCTTAAATCACTCTCTGGGCTGGTTACAATTTAATTATGGAGCCTGCACACTGCCCTGCCCCCACCATGAGATGGGTAACCATTTTACCAACCTCAGAAAAAAATAACAAGAAAACCAGAACAGCAAAAAGTCTTATTTTCTTTAAACACTCAAAAGAGGCCCTCCCTGTGCAGTCACTCCATAGCAGAAGAAAATGTTTTCTAAAATTTGTACTGGGATCCAGGGTACCACAGAAACACATCCTGCATTTGATAACTGATCTGTCACATTGATTATCATTTTATTTTTATGACAGTGGACAGGGGGGGAGGTGCTTTAACTCCTGTAAGTGACTCAGAGCAGTTGCCGTATATGAATGCATAAAATAAATTGAGAAAGTTTTTTAAAAAGCCTTCTTCATGACACAGGCTGGGGGGGAGCTTTCTTTCAACAGCGGTATCCCAGCAGGGCAATCAAAAATACTCTATGCCCAGGGGAAAAGTGATACTTACCTGGACAGACTTCGTTCCCAGAGTCTCAAAGGGATCTCCTCACGCAGAGATCTCCAGCCTGGACCCAGACGATCCCACTCTCTGTGGAGGAAATATGGGGTCACCTCCTCAGAGGACACCGACAGCTGCAAGTGGAAACAGAATTAAAAATGAAAGACTGTTCATGTCTCAGGACTTTTCTAGCTGTAGGAACATTGTCGCTTACTACAGTGGGACCTCTTAAGACCAATTTAATTTGTCCTATGGGTCAAAATGTGGTTTGACGTGCTTTCCCATAGGAAGGCATTTAATCCCATAGGCAAAATTTGGCTTACGAGGTTTTCCTATTGCTCAAAATTTCATTGGTCTGATGAGTTTTTTGTCTTAAGGGCCTAACAAATGCTAGCAAATCACCAGGACCAGATGGCATCCACCCACTTTGATGGTACCAGTGCAACTTGAACATATCCATGAGACCGAGGAGGGTGCCGCACTGGCTGTCCAGGAATGAAGCACCACACTTGGGGTCCAGATCTGATTGGAAGGCATGAATATTTGATCTAAAATGGCCTGCAAATGATTAATTAGTGAAAACACTGGGAGGAGACCCTGGCTGACCACGATGGGTGAGGTCACAAACCACTTGGAACAATTCCGCCTAGCTGTTCATGGCCGCACCCATTCTCTGAGAGAAACAGCCTTTCTTAGCCACTCTTCATAGCTCTTACATAAATCTTGATTATTAACTAGACAGGTAGAAGATAAATAAAAGAATGTATGATAAGCAGAGATCTCTCCTGCCTGAATCCAGTAGATCTCACTCTCTGCAGGGGAAATATGGGGGTCAGCTGGCAACTGAAAGGAGAAATCACAGCAGACTGGGCACTGTCATAGTCCAAAACTAAAGGCTACTTGTTGAGTTGTGTGTGTGTGTGTGTGTGTGTGAGTGAGTGAATGAGAGAGAGAGAGAGAGAGAGAGAGAGAGAGTTTGGGGAACAATCAAAGAACTAATCTCCCCCAGTGGTTGCATCCTGGCCCCGTTGCTTCTTCGCCCTGGCCCCGATCTTCCACCAGGTTCCGCCTTAAAAAGCTTCATTGTCTCTACTTTTTCCTTGTGGGGGGGGAGAGAAAGGGGAGGAGGAGGAAGAGGAGGGGTGTTTGCCTGGATGGGACCCCCAATTCCCTCCAAAAAAGAGGGGGGAAAGTTTTGGTGTGGTATGTTATGTTGTTGGGGGTGAGTAGGGGAGTGGGGGTGGATGGAGAGCAATGAATATGTTTAGGGTGTGTTGTGTGTGTGTGGATATGGATGGTCTGGAAGTAGTAAGAAGACAGAGGAGAGGAGCGATTGGAGGAGTAAGTGTGAGAATGTATGGAAGCATATTGGATTGTGCTCCAGGTGCAAGAGGTGGCATACACTTTTTCTCTTGTTCTTTTTGCCTGTACTTCTGTGTTGGGATGGAAGAGTAGGGTTCACAGTAGAGTTGATTGGGAAGGTGGTTGGGGTTGGGTTTATCTCCAGGCTGGTATGGTAAAAATGGAGGGAAACAGAGAAGTGAGATGGTTGGGAAAGATATAATGAAGAATGTGAATATTATATGTACAACTATTAATGTTAGAGGTAATCAGGTGAAGCGAGTGAGAATTGGGAAGTATATTCAAGAACTGAAGGCTGATGTTGTTTTTCTGCAAGAATCATATAATGGGGGAGAGGGAGGTAAATTTTCTTGGCTTTGGGAGAGGGAAAAATTTTATGGCTCCCGGAACGTCAAAAAGTAGAGGGGTGGGAATAGTAATTAACTCCAAGGTGGACTTTGCTGAGAATAAAGTGTTAAGAGATAAAAACGGGTTTATTTTTGTTCAAGGTTGCTTGGAGGGAGAGCCGGTAGCATTAGCATCAATTTACCTCCCAAACAAGCACCAGATGGATTTTCTTTATATGTGTTTAGAGAAGCTTGAGAAATTCCTGCCTTATACAAAAGTTATTGGGGGATATTTTAATGTCAATCTGCAAGGGGGGAACAGTACCAAAAAGAATAAGGTTGTGAAGTTTAAAAAACAATGTGAGAAATTTGGATTATTGGAACTATGGATGGAGTTGTTCCCTAAGGATTATTCATACTCATTTTACTCTAGCCCACATGGAACATTTTCAAGATTGGATGGTATCTTAATATCGCAAGAGGCTAGAACTGGGTGAAGGGGATGGATATTGGAATGATTAAAATTACTGACCATGCCCCCATATCTGCTTATCTTCAAATAGGTCATATTAATAGGTCTTAATCTTGGAGGTTTAATCCTTGGTTGGTTGCAGATGAACAGAGTAAGTTAAAAATTAAAACAGCAGTAGAAAGGTATTTTGAGGAGAATCAAAACCCAGATATCCCATTAGCAATAAAATGGGAAGCAATGAAGGCTGTGATTAGGGGAGAATGCATCCAGGGTCTGGCAATTTTAAGAAAAAGAAAAGATGGGAGGATTAAGGAGGTGGTAGAAGAAGTTAAGTTATTGGAAGAAAAATTCAGGAAATCTAAGCAAAAGATGGATAGGGAAAAATTAGACCAAAAAAGAGAAGAGTTGTAAGTTTTAGATATTAATAGAACCACATTTAAGATGTGGTATAGCAAACAAAAATATTATGAATTTGAAGGAAAAGGAGGGAAAATATTAGCAAATAAAATTAGGAATTATCAGGTGAGGAAAAATATTAGGGCTATCAGAGATAATAAGGGGGGATTGGAAACAGATCCTAAGAAGATATTGGAGACCTTCTTAGGATTTTATAACAGACTGTATGCGAATAAAGGAATTAAGGAAGAAGAGGTTGATCAATTCTGTGAGGGACTGGAGCTCCCCAAAATAAGTGAAGAAAATAGAAGGGAACTAGATAAAGATATAACAGAGGAGGAAGTTAGGACAGCAATTGATTCTATGAATGTGCAATCGGCACCCGGACTGGATGGGTTTAATGCGGTGTATTATAAGCATTTTAAGGATATATTGGTGTCACATATGACTGTACTGTACCAAAGTATTATGAATGGAGCTTCAACTCCACCTACCTGGTCGGAATCAAGGTTGGTATTGATTCCCAAACCGGGAAAAGATCAAACCCTGCCAGACTCCTATAGGCCAATATCTGTTACTAATATGGATTACAGAATATTTGCTAAAGTTATGGCAACAAGGTTAAAAAATGTATTCCACAATTAGTGGGAGAAGATCAATATGGGTTTATACCCCAGAAGTACTTGGTGGATGCAGTTAGGAAGGTAATGGGTATGGTATATTTAGCAAAAAATAAGGATTTGCCTCTTACTCTCCTGTCATTGGATATTTATAAAGCATTTGATTCGGTGGATTGGAATTATTTGAAATATATATTTAAAAATATAAATTTGGAGAAAAATTTCAAAATATAATTGAGGCAATATATACAGAGTCCAAAGCAATGATAGGAATTGGTGGGTCAGAAAGAGCGTGTGCCCAAGTGTTAAGTGGTACGGTTGTCCACTTTCTCCCATGCTCTTTATTTTAGCATTAGAACCATTAGCAATTAAACTTAAAAAGAATAGTGAGATTAAAGGATTTGAAACACCAGGGAAAGGGAAAGCAGAAGGGGAGCTTCTTACAATGTATGCAGATGACATGATGGTGACAGTTAAGGACCTGGGGACTGCAATTGTGCCGTTAAAAGAAATTTTGCAAGGAATTGAATAAGTATCAGGGTTAAAAGTTAATTTTTCTAAAACTCAGAAGCCTCTAAATCATTGGGTATTCCTATAGCAAATAAGAAGGTAAAGTATTTAGGGGTAATGATAACTAAAAATGTGAAGAAAATATTTCAATATAATTATTAAAACATTTGGAGTAGTATTCAATCAAAGCTGAGAACATGTGAGAAAAGGAAGGACTCAGCACAAGAATTGCTTTAGTTAAATTGTTTTTGTTACCCAGATTAACTTACCTTTTTATGTGTTGCCATTGCAGAGAAATTGAATGAGTTCTTTGCGTCTGTCTTCACAGCCGCCCCTCTTGACTACAGAATTAAATCAAATACAGGTTAAAAGAGAGGAGGTTTTAGGACTAATTGATAAATTGAGGATTAACAAGTCACCGGGCCCAGATGGCATCCACCCAAGGGTTATTAGGGAACTGAGAAATGAAATTGCAGATCTCTTAACGGTTATATGCAACTTGTCCCTTAAAACGACCACCGTGCCGGAGGACTGGAGGATAGCAGATGTCACACCAATTTTTAAAAAAGGAAGGAGGGGGGACCCGGAAAACTACAGGCCAGTTAGCTTACATCTGTCCCAGGGAAGATGGTGGAAAGCCTCATCCAAGAGAAAATCTTAAAACACATAAAAGAACAAACCTTGCTGAGAGAAAATCAGCATGGCTTCTGTAAGGGTAAATCTTGTCTGACAAACCTCTTAGAATTTTTTGAAAAGGTCAACAGGTACGTGGATTTGGGTGAACCGGTTGATATAGTCTACCTGGATTTTCAAAAGGCATTTGACACAGTCCCTCACCAAAGGCTGCTGAGAAAATTGCACAGTCAGGGGATAAGAGGGCAGGTCCTCTTATGGACTGAGAACTGGTTGAGATCCCAGAAACAAAGAGTAGGTGTCAATGGGAAATTTTCACAATGGAGAGAAGTGAAAAGCGTGTGCCCCAGGGCTCGGTCCTGGGACCGGTGCTTTTCAATCTGTTCATAAATGACTTGGAGACAGGGATAAACAGTGAGGTGGCCAAGTTTGCAGATGACACAAAACTTTTCTGTGTGGTAAAAACCAGAGAAGATTGTGAAGAGCTCCAGAAGGATCTCTCCAAACTGGGGGAGTGGGTTGAGAAATGGCAAATGCGTTTTAATGTAACCAAATGTAAAGTAATGCATATTGGGGCAAAAAATCCAAACTTCATCTATCAACTCATGGGCTCTGAGTTATCCGTGATGGATCAGGAAAGAGATCTTGGTGTGTTGGTGGACAGGTCCATGAAGGTGTCTCCCCAATGTGTGGCAGCAGTGAAGAAGGCCAATTCCATGCTAGAGATTATCAAAAAGGGGATTGAAAATAAAACAGCCAACATTATAATGCCATTATACAAAACAATAGTAAGGCCCCACCTGGAGTATTGTGTACAATTCTGGTCACCGCATCTCAAGAAAGACATAGTGGAACTGGAAAAGGTGCAGAAGATGGCGACTAAAATGATTACTGGGCTGGGGCACCTCCCTTATGAAGAAAGGCTAAAACATTTGGGCCTCTTTAGTCTGGAAAAAAGGCGCTTGAGGGGGGATATGATTGAGACATACAAAATAATGCAGGGTATGAGTAAAGTGGATAGAGGGAAGCTCTTCTCCCTCTCCCAAAATACCAGAACTAGGGGACATACACTCAAATTGAGGGCTGGGAGAGTAAAAACTGACAAAAGAAAATATTTTTTCACCCAGCGCGTTGTAAGTCTATGGAATTCCCTGCCACACAATGTGGTGATGGCATCTGACCTGGATGCCTTCAAAAGGGGATTGGACAGATTCCTGGAGGAAAAGTCCATCACAGGTTACAAACCATGATGGAGATGTGTAGTCTCCAGGCTTTAAACCAGGGTACTTCAAAAGCCAGATGCAGGAGAGTGGTATCAGGAGACAGATATCTAGTCTCATGCGCTCCCAAACAGATCTGGTGGGGCTGCTGTGAGATACAGGAAGCTGGACTAGATGGGCCTTTGGCCTGATCCAGCATGGCTCTTCTTATGTTCTTATGTTCTTATGTTCTTGGCACATACTGGAACGGATTCTGAAGGGGTGGCAAAGGTCAATAGATAGATTTGTTTTTGCATCCAAGAAACCAAGGACAGCTGGTAGATACAGGTACCATAGGTTCCAAGACGGAGGATGGGGAATTCCCAATTTGATTTTATATTATGAAGTTTATCAGCTGAGACATCTTATGATTTGGTTGGAGGGAGAACAGGGGGAAGATTTGGGATGTATAGAGCTGGAGAATTTGGAAGCAGTAGGAGGGAAAATAAGAATCTTCGAAAGGAGGATAAAGAAAAGAAAAGAAGAAAAATTATCAACATTTACGGGGCCTCTTTTGGTATGGGAGAAGTGGGGAAAAAAGCTTTTCCCTGATCTCTCTCCACTTACAAAAATATGGTATTATGATAAATTTGCCCCATTGAGGTAGCTCATCCCAAAAGCTGTATTGGATAAATTAAAAGAGATTTCAATCCAGAATATGGATAAAATCTGGGAAACAGAAAAAATGATGGAACAGGAAAGTGGAATTTGGAATAAGATTAATTGGTTACAAAAAAAAAATCTCCTCCTTGTTGAAGGAGAAAGAAGTTAAAAATTGTGGTAAAAGAAATATTACCCCCTTCGAGGAATTAGTGAAAGCATACAGGATAGAAAGGACCAAAATAGTTTCAAAATTGTATAAGGTTTTGTTAAATATGGGGAAATCACTAAAGGAAAGTTTAAAATAATATTGGGAGCTAGACATTCAGGAACAAATTTTAGATGAAGATTGGGATAGAATTTGTCAACAACCGCCCTTTGTTACGACCTCTAGGATAATCCAGGGGCAGGGGTTGAAGTTGATACAAAAATGGTATTACACACCAGTAAGGTTGTATATTACAAAGTTAGGAAGCAAAAATTGCTGGAGGAAGTGTGGAGTAATGGGAACCTACAGTCATATGTGGTGGGATTGTCCTCTAGTTAATCATTTTTGGAGACAAATTGGTAGAGAAATATCGAAAATTGTGGGAAGGGAAGTGGAAATATCTAAATTAATGGTTCTCATTAGCCTGGGTAGCACAGAGTTAAAAACAAAAGAGGAATTTAAATGGGTAAACCTGATGGTAATTGCAGCTAGACAGGTCATAGCGAGTAACTGGAAAAATGCAGAAGAGCTAGGGGTGAATCAATGGAGGGAAAAAAATTAAATAATATTATAATTTTAGAATACCTAACTATGAAGATATGCAGAATGAAAGGGTTTAAGGTCAATGAGAAAGAGGAGGAATGGTTTGAGAAGCTACTGAATTATATAAGTATGTTTGACCAATTTGTGGTAATTAAAACGTTAAAAGCTAAGGAAACCTTGCGGATTGTTAATTGTTAATTTAGATAGAGTTGTACATATTGTTAATTTGAATTTGTTTTATTATCAATGTATATCCAATGTATCAGATGCCTGGGGGTCACTTTTTTTGTCTGGGGTGTTGGTGATTGGTTTTATAATAAAATTTACTTTTAAAAAAACTTTAGGAACAAGAGGCAAGCATTGGTGGTCCTTCTGGGGAAACAGAGTCAGCAATACTAATAGTGATTGCAAATACAGTAATAATGTTATGTGCTAGACATGTCTAGGGACCCATGTCTAGAGACCACCAGCAGTGATCTGAAGAGCCAGGACTGGTCCAAAGGACGTGTCTAGGGAGACCTGGGTCTGAAGACCACCAGCAATGGTCTACAGAGTCAGGCTATCCTAGGAACCTGGGCCTGGGGACCAGCAAAGTCAGGCCCAGGGACCTGGATCTGGAGACCAGGAATGGTGGTCCCAAGAGACAGGCACCCAAATGGAGCTGGGCACCGCTTAAATACCCTTCTCCGAGCCTGCAATTACCCTACAGCGGACAATCCTCCATAGAAACCAGATCAGACTGAATCAGATCAGTTAGGGGCCCCGCCATTCGCATCTTAGATGGCCTTTATACATATACAGTGGACCCTTGTTTAACGTACAGCTCGTATAACGGAATATCTGTACAACGGAAAAATTTCCATCACCCCTCCCCCTCCCCCCTCCCTGTCCAACATGGGTGCAGGCAGTCTCTGGGGCTCTTTTTCGAAGATACTACCTGGCAATGGAGGAGGAGGAGGAGGGCTAGGTCAGCCCATGGCAGCGGTGGCTTTGCGGGGGGGGAGGAGGAGGAGGAGGGCTCTGCTCGTCTTGGCTAGGGACCCACAGCAAAGCTTCCTCAGGAATGTCTGCTCTTCTCTTTTCCTTCCCCCTTTCCATCTCTCTTTCTCTTCCCCCTCCCCACAACTGCACCTCATCCCCTCCCACACCACCCGTGCGCCCGGAGGAGGTGGTGGAATGCGCCCCGGGCGGGCGGCGCAGTTAGCCCATTTGCAGAGCCCCTGCCTCTCTCTGGCTGCTGCTGCCGCCGTTGCTCAGTCCTGCAGGCGGTTTCGCTTTCCGTCTGAGCAGCAGCAGCAGAAACACCTCTGCCGTCCCTTCGTCGTTTGTCTCTCTCCCCGCCCCTCATTCATGAGTTGGAGCCTCTGCTCCCAGGCTTCTTCAAGTCGTGCGTTCCTCTCTCTCTCTCTCTCTCTCTCTCTCTCTCTCTCTCTCTCTCTCTCTGTGTGTGTGTGTGTGTAGGGAAGGAGGAGACAATAGAGGATGGTTCCTAGGCTCGACCTGGTTCCTGGCTGCTGTGCAACACCTCCTTGTGCTGCTTGTGCAGTGGTATGAGCCACAACATTTGGATGCTTTTCTTACATCCTCCTCCTCCTCCTCCTCTCTCTAGACCTAAGGAATTAACCCTTGTGCTGCTGCATTCCTCCCGAAATCAGAGTGTGGGTGGGTGGGTGCCTGTTTGCATTTCTGCAATTCTGTTCCCCAAAATTATACATGTACTGTAGTTTGTGTCATTTTTCTCTGCATTGGAACGGATTACTCCATTTTCAAGGCATTCCTATGGGAAATTGCAATTTGTATAAAGGAAAACTTGTATAACATAATTTCATTTGGAACGAATTAATTCCTTTATACAAGGTACCACTGTACCTGCAAAGTGACAATATCTCAGATGACCTTTATACACACTTCTCTGCAAAGTGACATGGGCAGAGGAACAGGGGGAACACAAAGAGCCTCAGTGGGACCTGGGCTCAGAATTTTGCTCAGCAGAAGGAAAAACCTGGAAGTGGGGAAACTTTGATCGCTTTCCTTCTTCGCCATCTCCCCCTAAACTTGGGGGGGGGATAAAAGGAAAGGGGGATTTGCCTTCTTCCTCTCCCCCCCCCCCCCGTTCCCTGTCCTGGTTCGGCCTTAAAAAGCTTCTTCCTCCCTCCTTTTTCCTTGCGGGGGGGGATGAGAAAGGGAAGGAGGAGGAAGAGGAGGGGGGTTTGCCTGGATCGGAACCCCCAATTCCCTCCAAAAAAGAGGGGGCCATCAGTTTCACCCCATTTCCTCCTCCTCCTTCCAAATTAAAAGGGGTGGAGAAAGGGAAGGAGGGGGGAGGTGGGGGGTCCTTAGAGGGGGAGACAAATTTTCAGCTCCTTCTCCTCCCTCCGAACCCAAAGGAGTGTGCAGGGGGGGCTTTCCCTCCTGGGACCCCCACCCCCATCACCCACCACCCACGGATTTCACCAGCAAAGCCCCCTCTTCCTCCTCCTCCCGAAAAGGAACACCCAGGAGGGTGCTGCCCCCTTCCTCCCCCCACCAGCCTCCATTTCCACGCCCCAATCTCCCAATGCCTCCCCCTCTCCAAGCCCCCCCACCTGCACCCCCCCACCGCCCCTTCCGTTCTATTGCACGAACCTCCTCATGGCTGGGGGACACCTTTCCTCTCCTTCCTGCAATGAAATAACTTTGGGGGGGGGGTAAATAAAGCCACGGGGGAAGCCGATTCCCCCCTTCCATGAGAGCCTTCGGGTTTCCTGCCACTCTAGGAAGCGGAACTCGCTGCCCTTTTTTTCCTTGGAGGACCGACCCCCCCTTCCTTCCTTCCTCCTCCTCCTCCTCCTGGCCTTGCAAAGGGAGGGGGAGGGGAGCCCCAAAAGAGAGGCAGGGGTGGAGTGGGGGGGGGGGAAGGAAGGGAAAGGGGTGCGATGTCGGCCTTCCTCCTCCTCCTCCTCCTCCTCCTCTTGGCCCAGGCAGGGTCAGGCCAGGAGTCAGAGCCCCAAAGCCTCTTTCTGGGTTGGAAACTCAAGGGTTTGGGGGGGGGTTGCAATGGGGGGGGGAGCTCAAGCCAAGACAGCCAACGCCATCCTTGGTGGCATCAACAGAAGCATCGTGTCTGATGTTTTGGACCACAACTCCCAGAATTCTAAGCTTAGATAGCCAATGGCATTGTGGTCCAAATCATCTGGAGGGCTGAAGTTTTGACATGCCTGGTCTAGCTCAAGGGAAGTGATAGTACCACTCTGTCCTGCCCTGGTCAGACCCCACCTGGAGTCTTGGGGTCCAGTTCTGTGCACCTCAATTTAAACAGAGTGGTGACAATCTCATGCGGGTGCAGAGGAGAGCGACCAGGATGGTTGGGGTCTGGAAGAAATGTCTTAGGAGAAACGGCTTAGGGAGCTAGGAATGTTTAGCCTTTCAAAAAGAAGGCTGAGGGGGAGCTATGTTTAAATATTTGAAAGGATGTCACATTGAAGAAGGGACTCATTCATTTTCTATGACTTTAGAGTCTAGGACTCGGGGGAATGGTCTCCAATGACAGGAAAAGAGATTCCATTTAAACAGATTAGGAAGAACTTCATGACAGCTAGAGCTGTTTGGCAGTGGAATTAGCTGCTACGGAGGGCACTTGGTATCCACCAGGATACCAAGGTCCCTTTCCTGGTTTGTTGCAGAGAGTTCAGACCCCAGTTTATAAATGTAATAGGGCTTTTTTGCCTCAAGGGCATCACTTTGCACTTACCAGTGCTGGGAGATCCCTCTAGAGCTCTTCACAGTCTCTCGTTTTATTACTACCCTGTATAATAAAATTTACTGTATAATTTGGCTACCTTGCTATTTACTCCGACTTCTAGATTATTTATGAAGAGGTTGAAAAGCATGGGGTCCCAGAACTGACCATTGGGGGTCCCAATTCCTGACCTCCCTCCACTTGGCCTTTTGTGGCCTAACTCTTTTGCTTAGTTGTGGAAAAAAGGGGGAGGAGGAGGAAGTGGAAAGGAGCTGACCCAGCTTTCGACACTGCCAGCCTTCTCCTCTGTTATCCCACAAACAGGAACGAACCGCAATGAGATTGGCAACTAGCAAATCTCCATAGAAAAAGACACAGGTTCTTGAGAATAAAAGGCTTTTTATTGCAAAAGTGGAATCAATGCACTGAACGGTGCTTCCCTGATAAGCAGAGAAGGACCCTTTCTGAGACCCAACAAGAGTCATTCATCCATTTCAGTTTGAGTAAGGCCATATACGTCTCATTATTTCCACAGCGTCATATATTTCAAGACAGGCAGTCTTAGACATGCACACTCTACATACGTATAGCATGCATGTTCACTGAGCACGTACATAGTACCAAAATGGCGACCGCAATATTTATTTTTAAATCGTGGTCCAAAAGCCCACTAAAGCACAACAGAAATATGTGAAAATAAGGTATTTTAAATGCCTGAATTTTTCTAATAGCAGCAGTGGGTTCTTCTTGCAATAAAACGTCTCCATTGACTTTATTTTAATTTATTTTTATTTTTTTTACACCTGCACATGCACAATGATGGGCTGGCCATGGGATGGGACCATGCAATTTTTTTGACCCATTCCACCAATCGCATGGCCAGGTTTTGACTGAGACTTCTGGATGTGCCAGAGGGCATAAAAAACCCACTAACCCTAACCCTAACGCCAGTACACTGTCCTTCTTAGTGGGTCAGAGGCACCCAGAGGTGCAGCCCACTAACCCACCCTAACCCTAACCGTAACCCTAAGCCTAGCCCTTACCCTAACCCCAACCCTAAGCATAACCTGTACGCCAGTACACTGCCTTCTTAGTGGATCAGAGGCACCCAGAGAGGTGCCTCCCAGAGCCCACAATCCCTGCCCCACCCCTACCCCTAACCTGTACACCAATACGCTTCCCTTCTTAGTAAGAGAGGTGCCTCTGCCACTTACCCCAACCCTAACATGTATTGTACGGTACGCGCTAATCGCTAAACGCTTCCCTTCTTAGTGGGTCAGACTAGAGGCACCCAGAGAGGTGCCTCCCAGAGCCCACTTACCCCAACCCCAACCCCAACCCCAACCCCAACCCTAAACGACAAACGACAAATGGAAACAACAATTTTTTGAAAATTTTCGCGACAAACGGAAACAACCCAAAATGGACCAATTCCGACAAACGACAACTCGAAACATCATTTTTTCTGGTCGTGCCCATCTCTACTGTCTATACGTAGCAAGCGATTTTCAGGTTCTAAATAGCCAGAGAAGGAAGTTTCAACAGTGACCTTGCCTCTGTGTGAGATCTTAAGCCACAGAGGAGACTCAAAATCAGTTATCCTTTCTCCTTTTAATCAGTTTGTCAGTTCTCCTTTCTCCTTCTTATCAGTTTGTACAAACCAAGGAAGAGGTTTTCAGTTTCCTGCCACTCTAGGAAGAGGAACTCACTCCCTTACCCCTTGGAGGATCAAATACTCCCCCTTCCTCTGCTTTCTTCCTCTTCTTGGCCCAGGCAGGATTTGGCCACGGATGCCCTTCTGGAAAACTCAAGGGTTTGGGGTTATTTTAATGTAACATTTCATGGACACTTCCACTTCTTCAGACATAGAGCAGCAGCAGGAGTTTTGCAGGATAGAGCTTCCAACCCTCCCCCTCCCCCTCCATGCAATGCAACTGCATGGACCACCTCCACCTCTGGCCCTCCCCTCAGTGGGAGGTAGGGGGGATGATCTGCCCCCGGAGAACAAGGACTGGCTCTTTTTTGGGGGGGAGGGAGTTTGGCCTTCTTTCTCCCCCCTCCCCATTCCCTATCTGGGGGGAATCTCTTGCTGGGGGGATTGCCTTCAAGACCCCTTCATTTCCCCCTCCCACTGCACAATCCTCCCCCCCCCCCAGATCGACCCTGATTCATCCAAATGTGTGTGTGTGTTCTGCTCTCCTCCCTCTGACAAATCTTTTAGAATTCTTTGATAAGGTCAACAGGCATGCGGTTTTGGGTGAACCAGTGGATATAGTCCATCTGCATTTTCAGAAGGCATTTGACACAGTCCCTCACCAAAGGCTGCTGAGAAAATTGCACAGTCAGGGGATAAGAGGGCAGGTCCTCTTATGGATTGAGAAGTGGTTGAGATCCAGGAAACAAAGAGTAGCTGTCAATGGGAAATTTTCACAATGGAGAGAAGTGAAAAGCGTGTGCCCCAGGGATCTGTCCTGGGACCGGTGCTTTTCAATCTGTTCATAAATGACCTGGAGACAGGGATAAACAGTGAGGTGGCAAAGTTTGCGGATGACACAATACTTTTCCGTGTGGTAATAACCAGAGAAGATTGTGAAGAACTCCAGAAGGATCTCTCCAAACTGGGGGAATGGGCCGCAAAATGGCAAATGCGATTTAATGTAGCCAAATGTAAAGTAATGCATATTGGGGCAAAAAGACAGCTCCATGAAGGTGTCTGTCTAACCAATGTATGGCAGCGGTGAAGAAGGCCAATTCCATGCTAGGGATTATCAAAAAAGGGATTGAAAATAAAACAGCCAACATTACAATGCTATTATACAAAACAATAGTAAGGCCGCACCTGGAGTATTGTGTACAATTCTGGTCACCGCATCTCAAGAAAGACATAGTGGAACTGGAAAAGGTGCAGAAGAGAGTGACTAAAATGATTACCGGGCTGGGCCACCTCCCTTATGAGGAAAGGCTAAAACATTTGGGGCTCTTTAGTCTGGAAAAAAGGCGCCTGAGGAAGGATATGATTGAGACGTACAAAATAATGCAGGGCATGAATAAAGTGGATAGAGGGAAGTTCTTCTCAATCTCACAAAATACCGGAACTATGGGACAAATACTCAAATTGTGGGCTGGGAGAGTAAGAACAGACAAAAGAAAATATTTTTTTTTCCGCCCAGTATGTTGTTATTCTGTGGAACTCCATGCCACAGGACGTGGTGATGGCATCTGGCCTGGATGCCTCCCAAAGGGGATTGGACAGATTCCTGGAGGAAAAGTCCATCACAGATTACAAACCATGAGGGAGAGATATGTAATCTCCAGGCTTAAAACCGGGGTACTTCAAGGGCCAGATGCAGGGGAATGCTATCAGGAGACAGATATCTAGTCTCCTATGCTCCCAAATGCCTCTGGTGGAGCCACTGTGAGATACAGGAAGCTGGACTAAATGGGCCGTTGGCCTGATCCAGCATGGCTCTTCTTAAGTTCTTATGTGCGGGTCCTGTGATGGCTATCAATGCTCCCAGAGTGACTGAACCTCTTTCCACAATCCAGATATTCAAACGGCTTCTCGCCTGTGTGGGTCCTGTGATGCCTAGCAAGGCTTCCAGAATCACTTAAACACTTTCCACACTCCAGACATTCAAATGGCTTCTCACCTGTGTGGGTCCTTTGATGCCTAGCAAGGCTTCCAGAATCACTTAAACACTTTCCACACTGTAGACATTCAAATGGCTTCTCACCTGTGTGGATTCTGTGATGGCTAGCGAGGTGTCCAGAATCAGTGAACCTCTTTCCACACTCCAGACATTCAAATGGCTTCTCGACTGCGTGGGTCCTGTGATGGTTAGCAAGGCTTCCAGCTTCACTGAACCTCTTTACACACTCCAGGCATTCAAATGGCTTTTTGCCTGCATGGGTCCTGTGATGGTTAGCAAGGCTTCCAGCTTCACTGAACCTCTTTACACACTCCAGACATTCAAATGGCTTTTTGCCTGCGTGGGTCCTGTAATGCCTAGCAAGGCTTCCAGAATCACTTAAACTCTTTCCACACTGTAGACATTGAAATGGCTTCTCACCTCTGTGAGTTCTGTGATGGCTAGCGAGGTGTCCAGAATCAGTGAACCTCTTTCCACACTCCAGACATTCAAATGGCTTCTCACCCGTGTGGGTCCTGTGATGGCTAGCAAGGCTCCCAGAGTGACTGAACCTCTTTACACACTCCAGACATTCAGATGGCTTTTTGCCTGCGTGGGTCCTGTAATGCCTAGCAAGGCTTCCAGAATCACTTAAACTCTTTCCACATTCTAGACATTCAAATGGCTTCTAGTCTGTGTGGGCCCTGCGATGGACAGCAAGGCTTCTAGAGTGACTTAACCTCTTTCCACACTCCAGACATTCAAATGGCTTCACACCTGCGTGGGTCCTGTGATGGCTAGCAAGGTTTCCAGAACGACTGAGTCTCTTTCCATACTCCAGACATTCAAACAGCTTCTCACCTGTGTGGGTCTTGTGATGGATAGAAAGGTGACTACCTTGACTGAACCTCTTTCCACACTCCAGACATTCAAATGGCTTCTCGCCTGTGTGGGTCCTGCGATGCCTAGTAAGGCTTCCAGAATCACTTAAACTGTTTCCACACTCCAGACATTCAAATGGCTTCTCATGTGTGTGGGCTCTGCGATGGATAGCAAGGCTTCCAGACTGACTGAACCTATTTCCACACTCCAGACATTCAAATGGCTTCTTGCCAGTGTGGGTCCTGTGAAGCTTGGCAAGTGTTCCAGACTCACTGAACCTCTTTCCACAGACATTCAAATAGCTTCTCGACTGTGTGGGTCCTGTGATGTCTAGCAAGGCTTCGAACCTGACTGAACCTCTTTCCACACTGCTGACATTCAAATGGCTTCTCGCCTGTGTTGATCCTACGATGGGTAGCAAGGCTTCGATCCTGAATGAATCTCTTTCCACACTCCAGACATTCAAATCACTTCTCACCTGTGTGGGTCCTATGATGGCTAGCAAGTCTTCCAGAATCACTGGACCTCTTTCCACACTCCAGACACTCAAATGGCTTTTCGACTGTGCAGGTCATGTGATGTCTAGCAAGCATTACAGTTTGACTGAACCGCTTTCCACAAAATAGTCATCCAAATGTCTTCTTGCCTGTGTGTGTTCTCAGGTGTATAATTAGGTCTCTAGAACAACTCAACCATTTTACACACTCCAGGCATGTCAATGGATTCTCCCCTGGTGGATTTTCCTATTGGGACAAGTTTTTCACACTTGGAGAACATGTTCTTTTCGTCTCCTTTGGATGTTTTTGGAACCGCTTGGTCTTACTCCTGACATGCAATTGATTTGTCCATCTTTTCATTTATCTGTTTTTCTCTAAGCTTATTCCTTCTGGTTTGATTCTCAACACCCTCTTTTGCATTGGAATATTCAACCTCTTCCTCTGAAGCTTAGTGGCCTCCTTTTTAATTTCTTCTCTACAGCATCCTACCTGCAAAATATAAGCGGCCACAAAAAACAGAGTTTTAAATCAAGTAACAAACCTGATGCACTGCCATGGAGGAGGAAGGAGAATGAGACACACCTGCAGGGTGGACCCACCTCCACCCACCTCAGTGTGGAGGCCCATTGTGGCACCAGTGAATATCCTGAGGAAAACCAATGGATTTATCACACTCCTCCTGTGAAATGGTTTTTCTTCCATGCTGGGAAAGGCCCATACTATGTAACTGTTTAATCTATTCATTTATTTTAAATTGCTTGTATTTTTATTGTTGTCTGTGCAGGTCATGTGATGGCTAGCAAGTGTTAACAGTTTGATTGAACCTCTTTCCACACAATAGGCATTCAAATGACCTCTTGCCTGTGTGTGTTCTCAGGTTTATAGTTAGGTCTTGAGAATGACTAAACCTCTGTACACACTCCAGGCATGTCAATGGATTCTCCCCTGGTGAATTTTCCTATGGGGACAAGTTGTTGAGGTGCTAATGAAATATTTTACACACCTGGAGAACATGTTCTTTTCTTCTCCTTTGGATGTTTTTGGAACCACTTGGTCTTACTCCTGACATGCAATAGATTTATCCATCTTTTCATTTATCTGTTTTCCTCTAAGCTTATTCCTTCTGGTTTGATTCTCAACACCCTCTTTTGCATCGGCACATTCAACCTCCTTCTCTGAAGCTTGGTTGCTTCCTTTTCTATTTTTTCCCTACAGCATCTCACGTGCAAAATATAAGCGACCACAAAAAAGCGTTTTAAATCAAGTAACAAACCCAATGAACTGCCACAGAGGAGGCAGGAGAATGAGACACACCTCCAGGGTGGACCCACCTCCATCCACCTCAGTGAGGAGGCCTACTGTGGCACCAGTGAACATCCTGAGGAAAACCTGGGGATTTATCACACTCCTCCTATGAAATGGTTTTTCTTCCATACTGGGAAAGGTGTAGTCCAGGTTAAGAAACAGAAGGAACTTGTTCCACAGCCTTTGGGCCTTTTTACACGACCCCTAAGATCCGCTGGCCACTTAAATTCGGACCAGAGATCTTAGGGGTTCCTCGCTCTTCCTCTGTCCCCACCCCCCTCCGCACTTCCTGGTTTCTGGCTGCCCAATGGAGGGAGAAAAAAGAAAGAAAAACATGCCGGTTACCTCCGTTTTGTTCCGGGCAGCATTCAGATCTCTTAAAGGAGCGGGGCGCAAAAAAAAAGAACAAACAGAAGCCAGGAGAGCCCCGCACTCACTATCCTTACACCAGATCAAAAATTTGTCGCATCCAAAAAGCAGGTACAAGAAAACTGCTGTTTGGTCGCGCTAAGTGGGCGGGGTCGCACTTAATTGTCTGCAAAGTCCGGAGCTGGTGGGTAAACATTTTTAAGGTCCGGACTTTGCAGCCATTTGCGGCGGAGCTTAGGAGTCGTGTATAAACGCCCTTTGTATATTGTTTCCATATCATTTTGGATCTAATGCACAGAAGGTTGCATTGGTTGATCATACCTCTTCCATATGAATTCATGGTGCTTATGATTACCTTCAAAGAAACCATGTAGACAGCTTGGTTATTTTGAAGGAACATTGGCCTTTACTGGCAGCAAAAACCAGATGGATATATTTAATTTGATACAGAGAGCTTCAAAGTAATAATAAACAAGAAGCAAAATGCCCCGATTATATATTGCCCTGCTATGCTTAAAGCACTCTCTGGGCTGGTTACAATTTAATTATGCAGGCTGCACACTGCCACCCCCACCCCACCCGCCCACCATGAGATGGTTAACCATATTACCAACCTCAGAAAAACCCACAAGAAAACCAGAACAGCAAAAAGTCTTATTTTCTCCAACCACTCAAAAGAGGCTCTCCCTGTGCAGTCACTCCATAGCAGAAGAAAATATTTTCTAAAATTTGTACTGGGATCCAGGAGGGTAGCACAGAAACACATCCTCCATTTGATAACTGATTATCATTTTATTTCCATCCCAGTTTATGCCTGGGTGGGGGGAGGTGCTTTAACTCCTGTAAGTGACCCAGAGCAGTCACAGTATATGAATGCATAAAATAAATTGAGAAAGTTTTTAAAAAGCCTTCTCCATGACACAGGCTGGGGGGGGCTTTCTTTCAACAGGGTCATCCCAGCAAAGCAATCAAAAATACTCTATGCCCAGGGGAAAAAGTGATTCTTACCTGGACTTTTTTCCCAGAGTCTCAATGGGATCTCCTCATGCAGAGATCTCCAGCCTGGACCCAGAAAATCCCACTCTCTGTGGGGAAAATATGGGGTCACCTCCTCAGAGGACACCGACAGTTGAAAATGGAAATAGAATTAAAAATGCAAGGCTCTGTTCATGTCTCAGGACTTTTCTAGCTGTAGGAACATTGTCACCTTCTACAGTGGTAGCTCTTAAGACCAATTTAATTCATCCTATACAGTATGTCAATTTGTTTTATCGTACAAAATGTAGCTTGATGTGGTTTCCGATAGGAATGCATTGAATCCAAGAGGCAAAATTCGCCTTAGGAAGTTTTCCTATTCCTGGAAATTTCTTTCGTCTGATGAGTTTTTTGTCTTAAAGGTGCACAACTGCTAACAAGTCACCACGGCCTAAAAGCTAGCAAATCACCAGGACCAGACGGCATTCACGCACTTTGATGGTACAGGTCCAATTTGAACAAATCCATGAGACCGAGGAGGGTGCCGCACTGGCTGTCCAGGAACAAAGCACCACATCCGGAGTCCAGACCCGATTGGAAGGCCTCAATATTTGATCTAAAATGGCCTGCAAAGGATTAATTAGTGAATTCTCTGAGAGAAATAGCCTTTCTTAGTCACTCTTATAGTAACCTTTCTTAGTCACTCTTAAGTATTTTTGTACTGTTTTATTGTCATGTTCCTTTTGTGTATACTATAAAGTTATATTATATTTTTGCTACATAAGTTTGTTTAGTTCTCCTTTATTAAGCCGTGCAATTGGGTGTTGTAAGTGAGTGTACTTTTGTTGCTGTTAAAGATAGAGGTATAATTTTGGGCTGACTGCCATTCATCCGTTTCTGTCTGCCGGGGTGATTTGCAAGACTGCAAATACTCAGAAGATTCATTTTTTACTCTGCTAATATCTCTAGTTAGTAACTCCAACATGAACGTAATGGGCTCCAGGTCATGAATGGCCAGGGGGGTTCCCCCCCCCAGGTTATTGCAACTTTTTTTGTTATTGTACTCTTTATCTCACTCACCTGTGTTTCTTGTTATATTGCCGGCTGAGGAGTAACTCCCTCTTTTTTGGAAAAGGAGACAAACCTTTTTTATACCCCACCCCAAACCCTGATGGCAGCCCAGCCCCCTCCTGCTCCTCCTTCCTGCCCCTGCCAGCCCTGCTCATCCCCTTTCTTTTCCCAAGCTCTCTAAGGAAAGGCTGAAAGAACAGGGCATGTTGACCCTTGTGGAAGGGAAACCTGAGAGAGGTTATGGCCGTACTTCGAAATACTGGAAAGATGGCCATAGAGAGGAGGGGAACGTTCCAGACTCCAGACTGGAGTTACAGGAAGCCCAATTTAGGCTGATTACCGGTGTGTGTGTGGGGGACTCTTGACCTTTAGACCACATGACAATGGATGCAACTACCCTGGGAAGATCAAGAGCGCCCCAACACTGAAACGCCCACAAAGGGAAAAAAATAAGGCAACCATCTTTTCGGCACACTTTAACTGAGATCCTGGCACAGAGCAGAAGGCCTGACATGACCGCCTTCTCCTGCTCTTCCAACTCCCTTCTTCCATGATTCTACGATGCCAATAAAGAGCAACATCTGACTCACCATGGAAATGGTTGAAGGACTTGGGAGTTGGGTTATTTCCTTTGGGTCCAGAGAGAAGCAAAGGGAGATCAGCTCCCTTTCACCACCTCCCAGAGAGGAAAGAGAAAGGACCCATCTGGAGGCTTCATGATAAAAGAAACAAACAAATCAAATTACGGTATACAAGTTTTCCGTTATACAAATTCTAATTTCCCATAGGAATGCATTGAAACTGGATTTAATCCGTTCCAATGCATTCCAATGGCACTAGGTTTTTTGGGGCGAGGGGGCGTGGGCGGGAATTCCCCCCCCCGTGAAACTCTTGCGGAGCCCCGGAGGCAGGAGGGCGCACCGGCGGCGGCGGCCTGCTTCCCCTCCCCTCCCGCCCCGCGTCCTCTTCCCGGGCGCCCGGGGAATTCCCCCCCCCGCGCTCACCTCTTGCCAGAGCCCCGGAGGCAGGCAGGAGGGCGCACCGGCGGCGGGAAGCGGAGGACACCTGCGCAGGTGCCAGGTAAGGGCACCCCTTCCTGGCTCGCCCCCCTCCGTGCCTGCCTCCCCTCCCCTCTTTCCCCGACCGCCCCCCCGTCCTCTTCCCAGGCAGCCGCAGGTGGTGGACGGAGGTGGCCATGGGGGGGGCGGATTTTTTCCCGTTGTACGGATTTTTCGTTGTACAAACCCTCCGTTATACGAGGGTCTACTGTATATGTCACAATCCATGGACTACGTTGTCACCACCTCTTTCTCGTGTCAGGGAAGGAAAAAACTGAACATGGAAAGGCAACAGAGAGAGAGAGAGAGAGGAAAGAGAGGCTTCTCACACCCTCCAAGATGAAAGCTCAGGCACTGAAGACAGTCAAGGTAGGAACAAGGGAACAGAAGGCCATGCTTCCCACCAACTCCTTTATAAGTCAGGGGGAGGCTGCAAGGAACCACTATCCTACAATTGGACTATAGCTTGGGAGACAAAGGAAAATATTTTTTTTACCTTGCGTGTTTAGTCTGTGGAACTCCCTGCCACAGGATGTGGTGATGGCATCTGGCCCGGATGCCTTCAGAAGGGGATTAGACACATTTCTGAAGGAAAAGTCCATCACAGGTGACAAACCATGATGTAGATGTGTCACCTCCAGGCTTAAAACTGGGGTAATTCAAGGGCCAGATGCAGGGGAGTGGTATCAGGAGACAGAGATCTAGTCTCGTGTCCTCCCAGAGGCATTTGGCGAGGCCACTGTGAGATACAGGAAGCTGGACTAGATGCGCCTTTGGCCTGATCAAGCAGGGCTCTTCTTATGTTCTTATGAGCCCTGGGTTCAATACCTGCTGAGCCACGGAAACATCCAGTCCAGCATTCTGCCTCACACAGCGGGTCACCTTTTGCTTCAGGGTATTCCCAAGCAGATATCTTCATCTGCTTATGATTCCCCGCAAATGGAATTGAGAGATCCCCTGCCTCTCTCTCCAGTGTCCAACCCAGAGGTTGTCCTTACGCATCCCATAATGATAGTCATGGATACCCTTGTTCTCCATGAACTTGTTTAATCCTTTCTTAAAGCTGTCAAGGCTTCTTCTGGCAGGGAGTTCCACAGACCATTGATCCTTTGGGGGTTTGTCTGCACAAAGCTCGCTTTGCCTGGGAAAATGACCCATGGGGGTGACAATGCTGAACCTCTCTGTGTACATCTCACATGTGTCTGGTCTTCATCACCATCACCATCAGTATCATCAGCCATAAAGTCAATTCTGATCTACAGCCACCCTCCTCTGGGTTTTCCAAGTAGAACATACTGACGAGTGGTTTCCCTTTCCCTTCTTCTGGGGGGTGCCCTGGGAGGGTGCAACTTTCCCAAGGCCACACAGGCTGGCTCTTCTCACAGGAAGTGCACCAAACTCCGGCTCCACAATGAGATCCCTAAACCCCTGAGTTATTCGGTCACTTCTTTTCCGGTCTTCCTCTTCCCTCTGAGCAAATCTTTACTCCTCACAGGAGCTGGGGGGATGGAGGGGGGCTGATCTTTTAGGGACTTGCTGAGAGCAGCCCTTGCTGTAATGCAAAGTATTCAAGGGATAAAATGGGGTTGCACCTCAGCGGGTTCTTCTGCTGGAGAAGGGGAAATGGGGGAGATTTTGTGGGGTTTGTGTCATAAAACCTCAGGTAACCCTTTCACAAGCAGGCAAAGACCTTTCTCTCTCCAGCCAAGCCTTTTCCTTAAGGGACTGGCTTTGGGAGGGTGTGTTAGATTGATGCTTCTCAATGTGCTTTTAGGACTGAATTTCATTTGCTGCTTTTTACTATAGAAGCCCCTGCAACCCAAATGACTTTCCCCCTCAGGCTCTGTTACTGGGGGACCCCAACCACCCCAACCCCTGATGCCAGCCCACCCCCTTCCTCTTCCTTCCTTCCCCCTGCTTTTCCCAAGCTTTGGCCAAGGGAGAATCGGGTGGGGGGGTGTTTGGGGGGAGGACTTTCCAGTGGTGTCCTTAATGTGGAAGAGGCAGCCCCCTCCCTCCCTTGTCCCCCCCCCACACACTTTCGTCCATGGATTATGGGGGCTGAGGGGGTGGGAGGCAGGGAGGGATGGTCTCCTCCTCGAAGGGAAACCGAAGGCGATCCCTCCCCACCTCGTCGGCCCCACACCTGCTAGGAAAGGGTCCCCCTGCAGGGATAGGTGGGTCTCCCTGCTTCGAAGGGGTGCAAACTGGATTCCTCTCCCCCCTCCCAAAAAGACACCCCCCTCTCCCTCCTGAGCAGGACCCCAGGAGGAGCTCCAGTCCAAGAGGCCCCTCGTGCAAGGCAGGCCCAGGAATGGGGAGGCCCCTGCCAGTCCGGTCTCTCCAGCCCCACATTGCCCCACCCCACACACACCTGCCCAACACCAACAACAACTAGGACCACAACGGGAAGCCCCACCAGCGCCTACCTTCTCCCAGTCTTGCCGCCAGCGGACTCAGGAAGGAGCCGCTCTGGCCGCAGGCTCTATGGAAACCCCAGAGACTGGGGAAAGAGAGGTGGAGGCGTCGCTTCCGGTTCCCCTGCGAAAGCCTCAGTAGGAGGGTCTCCTCTACAATCTCAGTTGATCTGTGTTCTGCCTCCCCCTTTCCCCCAAAGCAACGTTTCCATAAAGGGGGAGAGGGGGGCAAGCAGAAACCCCCATCACAGTACAGTGGTACCTTGTATTCGTTCCAAACGAAATTATGCTAAGCAAATTTTCCATTATACACATTTCCTATAGGAATGCATTGAAAACAGAGTAATCCCTAATTACAACAATTTTATGTTGTACGGATTCGCCCCATAGGAGATTCTGTTAAGCAAATTTCCCCTATCTCTGGAATTTTTTATATTGTACAGATTTTATGTTATACAAACCGTTTGTATATGAGGATCCACTGTATTTCCAACAGATGGCCATCCAGCTTCTGCTTAAACACCTCCAAAGAAGGAGACTCCACCACCCTTCTTTGTAGCAGCATATTCCAGTGCCAAACAGCTTGAAGTTCTTCCTGATGTTCAAATTCTACGTCTTTTCCCGTAGTTTGAGACCATTGCCCAGTGTCCTAGTCTCTGAAGCCATGGAAAACAAACCTGTTCCCTCTTCAATATGACCATCCTTTCAAATATTTAAACATAGCTATCATATCCCCCCTCAGAGTTCTTTTTGAAAGGCTAAACATTCCCAGTTCCCTAACCCATTCCTTCTAAGACATATATTCCAGACCTTCAACCATCCTGGTCGCCCTCCCCTGTACCCTTGTCAACATCCTTTTTAAATTGAAGTGGGCAGAACCTGACACAGTACTCCAGGTGGGGTCTGACCAGAGCAGAATAGAGTGGTACTATCACTTCCCTTCATCTAGACCAGTGGTTCTCAGCGTGTAAGTCCCCAGATGTTCCTGGACTGCAGCAGCAAGTGATGGAGTCTTCTGGGAGTTGAAGTCCAGGAACATCTGGGGATCCACAGGTTGAGAACCACTGATCTAGACACTATGGTTCTGTTGATGGAACCAAAATCACATTGGCTTTCCTGGCCACCACATCACACTGCTGACTCAAGTTCAAATTGTTTTCCACCAAGACTCCCAGATCCCTTTCACAGGTAGTATTATCCAGCCAGGTACTTCCCATCCTATATCCGTGCAATTCATTCTTTTTACCCAGATGCACCACCCTACATTTCCCTCTGTTGAAACCCATTTCGTTAGCTTTGGACCAGCACTCTAATCTGTCAAGGTCCTTTTGGATTTTCATCCTATCCTCTAGGGAATTAGCAACCTCTCCCAATTTGGTATCATCTGCACATTTAATCAGCATACTCTCTATTCCTTCCTCCACATCATTAATAAAGATATTGAACAGCACTGGACCCAGAACAGAACCCTGGGGTACCCCACTGGTCACCTCTCTCGAAGCTGAAGAGAGGCCATTGATGATTACACTTTGCGTGCAATCAGTCAACCAATTACAAATCCAGCTCACACTAGCACTATCTATCCCACTTTCTACTAACTTCTTACCAAGACTATCATGGGGAACCTTATTGAAGGCCTTACTGAAGTCCAGATAAGCAATATCCACAGCATTCCCCTCATCTACCAGGCCTGTAATTCTATCAAAGAAAGAGATCAAATTAGTCTGGGATGACTTGTTTTTAAGAAACCTGTGTTGACTTCTTGTAATGACAGCATTTTTTGTTAAATAATTACATACTGCCTGTTTAATAATATGCTCTAGGATCTTCCCAGGAATTGAAGTCAACCTGACTGGGAGGTAATTATTAGGGTCCTCTCCCCCCCCCTTTTAAAGATGTGGACATTAGGCACCCTCCAATTGATGGGGACTTCCCATGTTCTCCAGGACTTCTCAAAGATTATTGCCAATGGTTCAGAAATTACTTCTGCCTGTTTTTTATAATATCCTTGGGTGTAATTCATTTGTCTCAGGAGACTTAAATTCATTTAATGTTGGGGGAATAAGAACAGACAAAAGAAAATATTTTTTTTGCCCAGTGCGTTGTTAGTCTGTGGAACTCCATGCCACAGGATGTGGTGATGGCATCTGGCCTGGATGCCTTCAAAAGAGGATTGGACAAATTCCTGGAGGAAAAGTCCATCACAGGTTACAAACCAGCTCCGGGCAAGAAAGAGAAACTGGGTTTCTCGATGCTGAATGACTGTGCCTTAGAGCAACTTGTCATGGAGCCCACCCGAGAACAGGCAACTCTGGATCTAAAACTGTCTGATATTCAGGACCGGGTCAGGGATGTGAATGTCACTGAACCTCTGGGAAACAGTGACCATGCTGCAATCTCCTTTGTCAATGCATGTTGGAGGAAGAGTATCAAGCAAATCAGACATAAAAACACTTGATTTTCGAAGGGCAAACTTCCCTCTGATGAGGAAATTAGTTAGAAAGAAATTGAAGGGGAAGGTTGGAAGAATCCAATCTCTTCAGAGTGCACGGAACCTGTTTAAAACAACGGTAACAGAGGCCCAGCACAAGTGCATACCTCAAAGAAAGAAGAGCTCATTTAAGTCCAAGAGGGCACCGACATGGTTAACGAGTGGAGTAAGAGAGGCTCTAAAGTGCAAGGAGAGGTCTTTCTGTAAATGGAAATCCTCCCCAAATGAGGAAAATAAAAAGGAACACAAACTCTGGCAAAAGAAATGTAAGAAGATGATAAGAGAGGCAAAGAAAGATTTTGAGAAACGCATGACTAGCAATATAAAGGGTAATAATAAAAGCTTCTTTAAATATGTTAGAAGTAGAAAACCTACCAGAAAACCAGTTGGCCCTCTAGATGGTGAGGGAGGAAAAGGAGAGATTAAGGAGGACTTGGAAATTGCAGAGAAATTAAATGAGATCTTTGCATCTGTCTTCACAACAGAAGACCTTGAGCAAATTCTGCTGCCTGAACGGCCCCTCTTGATTAAAGAATTAAATCAAATACAGGTTATAAAGGAGGATGTTTTAGGACTAATTGAAAAATTGAAGATTAACAAGTCACCGGACCCAGATGGCATCCACCCAAGGGTTATTAGGGAACTGAGAAATGAAATTGCAGATCTCTTAACGGTAATATGCAACTTGTCCCTTAAAACGGCCACAGTGCCGGGAGACTGGAGGATAGCAGATATCACACCAATTTTTAAAAAAGGAAGGAGGGGGGACCCAGGAAACTACAGGCCAGTTAGCCTTACATTTGTACCAGGGAAGATGGTGGAAAGCCTCATCCAAGAGAAAATCCTAAAACACATAAAAGAACAAACCTTGCTGAGAGAAAATCAGCATGGCTTCTGCAAGGGTAAGTCTTGTCTGACAAATCTTTTAGAATTTTTTGAAAAGGTCAACAGGCATGTAGCTTTGGCTGAACCGGTGGATATAGTCTATCTGGATTTTCAAAAGGCCTTTGACACAGTCCCTCACCAGAGGCTGCTGAGAAAATTGCACAGTCAGGGAATAAGAGGGCAGGTCCTCTTATGGACTGAGAACTGGTTGAGATCCAGGAAACAAAGAGTAGGTGTCAAGGGGAAATTTTCACAATGGAGAGAGGAATCTGTCCTGGGACCTGTGCTTTTCAATCTGTTCATAAATGACCTGGAGACAGGGATAAGCAGTGAGGTGGACAAGTTTGCAGATGACACAAAACTTTTCCATGTGGTAAAAACCAGAGAAGATTGTGAAGAGCTCCAGAAGGATCTCTCCAAACTGGGGGAATGGGCTACAAAATGGCAAATGTGTTTTAATATAGCCAAATGTAAAGTAATGCATATTGAGGCAAAAAAATCAAAACTTTATCTATCAACTCATGGGATCTGAGTTATCCGTGACGGATCAGGAAAGAGAGCTTGGTGTGTTGGTGGACAGCTCCATGAAGGTGTCTCCCCAATGTGTGGCAGCAGTCAAGAAGGCCAATTCCATGCTAGGGATTATAAAAAAAGGGATTGAAAATAAAACAGCTAACATTAAAATGCTATTATACAAAACAATAGTAAGGCCCCACCTGGAGTATTGTGTACAATTCTGGTCACCGCATCTCAAGAAAGACATAGTGGAACTGGAAAATGTGCAGAAGAGAGCGACCAAAATGATTACTGGGCTGGGGCACCTCCCTTATGAGGAAAGGCTAAAACATTTGGGGCTCTTTAGTCTGGAAAAAGGCGCCTGAGGGGGATATGATTGAGACACACAAAATAATGCAGGGCATGAATAAAATGGATAGAGGGAAGCTCTTCTCCCTCTCACCAAATACCAGAACTAGGGGACATACACTCAAATTGAGGGCTGGGAGAGTAAGAACAGACAAAAGAAAATATTTTTACCTAGCGTGTTGTTAGTCTATGGAACAGTCTGCCACAGGATGTGGTGATGGCATCTGGCTTGGATGCCTTCAAAAGGGGATTGGACAGATTCCTGGAGGAAAAGTCCATCACAGGTTACAAACCATGATGGAGATGTGTAATCTCCAGGCTTAAAACTAGGGCATGTTCAAGGGCCAGATGCAGGGGAGTGGTATCAGGAGACGGAGACCTAGTCTCATGCGCTCCCAGAGGCATCTGGTGGGGCCACTGTGAGATACAGGAAGCTGGACTAGATGGGCCTTTGGCCTGATCCAGCATGGCTCTTCTTATGTTCTTATTTTCATGAAGGAGAGATATGTAATCTCAAGGTTTAAAACCGGGGTACTTCAAGGGCCAGATGCAGGAGAGTGCTATCAGGAGAGAGATATCTAGTCTCATGTGCTCCCAAACGCCTCTGGTGGGGCCACTGTGAGATACAGGAAGCTGGATTAGATGCGCCGTTGGCCTGATCCAGCATGGCTCTTCTTATGTTCTTCTGTGTGGGTCCTGTGATGGTTAGCAAGGCTCCCAGAGTGACTGAACTTCTTACCACCTTGTAGACATTCAAATGGCTTCTCACCTGTGTGGGTCCTGTGATGGGTAGCAAGGTGTCCAGCGTGAATGAACCTCTTTCCACACTCCAGACATTCAAACAGCTTCTCACGTGTGTGGGTTCTGTGATGGCTAGCAAGGTTTCCAGCTTGACTGAACCTCTTTCCACACTCCAGACATTCAAATGGCTTCTCACCCGTGTGGGTCCTGTGATGGCTAGCAAGGCTCCCAGAGTGACTGAACCTCTTTCGACACTCCAGACATTCAAATGGCTTCTCGCCTGTGTGGGTCCTGTGATGGCTAGCAAGGCTTCCAGAATCACTTAAACACTTTCCACACTCCAGACATTCAAATCGCTTCTCGCCTGTGTGGGTCCTATGATGGTTAACAAGGTGTCCAGCTTGACTGAACCTCTTTCCACAGTCCAGACATTCAAATGGCTTCTCACCTGTGTGGGTCCTGTGATGGCTAGCAAGGCTCCCAGAGTGACTGAACCTCTTTCCACACTCCAGACATTCAAATAGCTTCTCACCCGTGTGGGTCCTGTGATGGCTAGCAAGGCTTCCAGCTTGACTGAACCTCTTTCCACACTCCAGACATTCAAAAGGCTTCTCACCTGTGTGGGTCCTGTGATGGCTAGCAAGGCTTCCAGAGTGACTGAACCTCTTCCCACACTCCACACATTCAAATAGCTTCTCACCTGTGTGGGTCCTGTGATGGCTAGCAAGGCTTCCAGCTTGACTGAACCTCTTTCCACACTCCAGACATTCAAATGGCTTCTCGCCTGTGTGGGTCCTGAGATGGCTAGCAAGGCTTGCAGAATCATTTAAACTCTTTCCACACTCCAGACATTCAAATGGCTTCTCGTCTGTGTGGGTCCTGCGATGGATAGCAAGGCTTGTAGAGTGACTGAACCTCTTTCCACACTCCAGACATTCAAATGGCTTCTCGCCTGTGTGGGTCCTGTGATGGCTAGCAAGGCTTCCAGAACGACTGAATCTCTTTCCACACTCCAGACATTCAAACAGCTTTTCACCTGTGTGGGTCCTGTGATGGATAGAAAGGTGACAACCTCGACTGAACCTCTTTCCACACTCCAGACATTCAAATGGCTTCTCGCCTGTGTGGGTTCTGTAATGCCTAGCAAGGCTTCCAGAATCACTTAAACTCTTTCCACACTCCAGGCATTCAAATGGCTTCTCGCCTGTGTGGGTCCTGCGATGGATTGCAAGGCTTCCAGAGAAACTGAACCTCTTTCCACACTCCAGACATTCAAATGGCTTCTCGCCTGTGTGGGTCCTGCGATGGGTAGCAAGGGTTCCAGACTCACTGAACCTCTTTCCACACTCCAGACATTCAAACAACTTTTCGCCTGTGTGGGTCCTGTGATGTCTAGCAAGGCTTCCAGCCTGACTGAACCTCTTTCCACACTGCTGACATTCATATGGCTTCTCGCCTGTATGGGTCCTACGATGGGTAGCAAGGCTTCGAGCCCGAATGAATCTCTTTCCACACTCCAGACATTCAAATGGCTTCTCACCCCTGTGGGTCCTGTGATGGCTAACAAGGTTTCCAGCTTGACTGAACCTCTTTCCACACTCCAGACATTCAAATGGCTTCTCGCCCGTGTGGGTCCTGTGATGGCTAGCAAGGTTTCCAGCTTGACTGAATCTCTTTCCACACTCCAGACACTCAAATGGCTTTTCGTCTGTGCAGGTCATGTGATGGCTTGCAAGCATTACAGCTTGACTGAACCTCTTTCCACACAATAGTCATTCAAATGGCTTCTTGCCTGTGTGTGTTCTCAGTTGTATAATTAGGTCTCTAGAACAACTCCCCTGGTGGATTTTCCTACTGGGACAAGTTTTTGAGGTGTTAGTAAAAGATTTTACACACTTGGAGAACATGTTCCTTTCTTCTGCTTTGGATGTTTTTGGAACAGCTTGGTCTTACTCCTGACATGCAATAGATTTGTCCATCTTTTCATTTATCTGTTTTCCTCTAAGCTTATTCCTTCTGGTTAGATTCTCAACATCCTCTTTTGCATCGGAATATTTATCCTCTTCCTCTGAAGCTTAGTGGCCTCATTTTTAATTTCTTCTCTACAGCATCCTACCTGCAAAATATAAGCGACCACAAAAAACAGAGTTTTAAATCAAGTAACAAACACGATGCACTGCCATGGAGGAGGAAGGAGAATGAGACACACCTGCAGGGTGGACCAACCTCCACCCACCTCAGTGTGGAGGCCCATCGTGGCACCAGTGAATATCCTGATGAAAACCAATGGATTTATCACACTCCTCCTGTGAAATGGTTTTTCTTCCATGCTAGGAAAGGCCCATACTATGTAATCTTTTTATTTATTTTAAATTGCTTGTATTTTTATTGTTGTCTGTGCTGGTCATGTGATGGCTAGCAAGTGTTAACAGTTTGATTGAACCTCTTTCCACACAATAGGCATTCAAATGACCTCTTGCCTGTGTGTGTTCTCAGGTGTATAGTTAGGTCTTGAGAATGACTAAACCTCTTTACTCACTCCAGGTATGTCAATGGATTCCCCCCTTGTGAATTTTCCTATGGGGACAAGTTGTTGAGGTGCTAGTGAAAGATTTTACACACTTGGAGTACACGTTCTTTTCTTCTCCTTTGGATGTTTTTGGAACCACTGGGTCTTACGCCTGACAAGTAACAGATTCGTTGCTGTTTTCATTTATCTGTTTTCCTCTAAGCTTATTCCTTCTGGTTTGATTCTCAACAACCTCTTTTGCATCGGAATATTCAACCTTCTTCTCTGAAGCTTGGTGGCTTCCTTTTCTATTTCTTCCCTACAGCATCTCACATGCAAAATATAAGCAACCACCAAAAAAAAGAGTTTTAAATCAAGTAACAAACCCGATGCACTGCCATAGAAGAGGCAGGAGAATGAGACACACCTCCAGGGTGGACCCACCTCCATCCACCTCAGTGAGGAGGCCTACTGTGGCACCAGTGAATATCCTGAGGAAAACCTGGGGATTTATCACACTCTTCCTATGAAATGGTTTTTCTTCCATGCTGGGAAAGGTGTAGTCCAGGTTAAGAAACAGAAGGAACTTGTTCCACAGCCTTCATATATTGTTTCCATATCATTTTGGATCTAATGCTTAAAGCAGTCTCTGGGCTGGTTACAATTTAATTATGCAGGCTGCACACTGCCACCCCCACCCCACCCCGCCCACCATGAGATGGTTAACCATATTACCAACCTCAGAAAAATCCACAAGAAAACCAGAACAGCAAAAAGTCTTATTTTGTGTAACCACTCAAAAGAGGCTCTCCCTGTGTAGTTGCTCCATAGCAGAAGAAAATATTTTCTAAAATTTGTACTAGGATCCAGGAGGGCAGCACAGAAACACATCCTCCATTTGATAACTGATTATCATTATATTTCCATCCCAGTTTATGCCTGGGTGGGGGGAGGTGCTTTAACTCCTGTAAGTGACCCAGAGTAGTCACAGTATAAAATAAATCGAGAAAGTTTTTAAAAAGCCTTCTTCATAACACAGGCTGGGTGGGGGAGCTTTCTTTCAACAGGGTCATCCCAGCAAGGCAATCAAAAATACTCTATGTGTGTGTGTGTGTGGGGGGGTGATCCTTATCTTGACAAGACTTCTTTCCCAGAGTCTCAATGGGATCTCCTCATGCAGAGATCTCCAGCCTGGACCCAGAAAATCCCACTCTCTGTGAGGAAAATATGGGGTCACCTCCTCAGAGGACACCGAAAGTTGAAAATGGAAATAGAATTAAAAATGAAAGGCACTGTTCATGTCACAGGACTTTTCTGCCTGTAGGAACATTGTCACCTTCTACAGTGGTAGCTCTTAAGACCAATTTTATTCGTCCTATATGTCAATTTGTTTTATCCTACAAAATGTAGCTTGATGTGCTTTCTCATAGGAATACATTGAATTCAATAGGCAAAATTCAGCTTAGGAAGTTTTCCTATTCCTGGAAATTTCTTTCGTCTGATGAGTTTTTTGTCTTAAAGGGCGAACAACTGCTAACAAGTCACCAGAGACCGAGGAGGGTGCCGCACTGGCTGTCCAGGAACAAAGCACCACACCCGGAGTCCATATCCGATTGGAAGGCCTCAATATTTGATCTAAAATGGCCTGCAAAGGATTAATTAGTGAATTCTCTGAGAGAAATAGCCTTTCTTAGTCACTCTTATAGTAGCTCTTACATAGCTCATGGTATGATCACCAAGAGAGTGCAAGGAGTCCAAAACTGGATATCACCTGGCAATGATCAACTGCATGGGTTTGGGCTTTAACAGCTGATACGGTCAAGGAGCCTCCTGGGACAGGACCCCATGGAAAGTCCAGGTCCAGGCTCTCCACAGGGGGTATGTCAATCAACAGGGAGAAAGTCAGCAGGTAATGGTGATAAGCTGAGATCACATATGAGATTAATGCAACACATAACAGAGAAAGAAAAGAGGCAAGCTTTGGTGGTCCTTCTGGGGAAACAGAGTCAGCTATACTAATAATAGTGATTGCAAATCATAATGCTATGTGCTAGACATGTCTAGGGACCCAAGTCTAGAGACCACCAGCAGTGATCTGAAGAACCAGGACCGGTCCATGCATGCTGGACTCTTCCCCTTTAATAGCCTGAACTTTCCAGAATCAAACTATCCAGGCTAGTATACATTATCTCTCACCTGTCCCTTCTTTAGCTAGGATAAGAGAAGGTCCTCCCTTCTGCACAGCAAGCTCCTACTGCATTGCTGCTCACAGCTGCCTTTTCCTGATAGAATGTTCTTGTTGCCTTCCCTCTTTCTCCAAAAAAGATGTTAAGTATTTTTGTATTGTTTTAATGTTCCTTTTGTGTATATACTTTACAGTAAAGTTATATTATATTTTTGCTACATAAGTTTGTTTAGTTCTCCTTAATTAAGCCATGCAATTGGGTGTTGTAAGTGAGTGTACTTTTGTTGCTGTTAAAAATAGAGATATAATTTTGGGCTGACTGCCATTCATCCGTTTCTGTCTGCCGGGGTAATTTTGCAAATACTCAGAAGATTCATTTTTCACTCTGCTAATATCTCTAGTTAGTAACTCCAACATGAAGGTTATGGGCTCCAGGTCATGAATGGCCAGGGTTCCCCCCACCCCAGTTATTGCAACTTTTTGTTTGTTATTGTATTCTTTATCTCACTCACCCGTGTTTCTTGTTATATTGCCGGCTGAGGAGTAACTCCCTCTTTTTTGGAAAAGGAGACAAACCTTTTTTATATCCCATCCCCAAACCCTGATGGCAGCCCATCCCCTCCTGCTCCTGCTTCCTGCCCCTGCCAGCCCTGCTCATTCCCTTTCTTTTCCCAAGCTCTCGAAGGAAAGGCTGAAAGAACAGGGCATGTTGACCCTTGAGGAAGGGAAACCTCAGAGAGGTTATGGCCGTACTTCGAAATAATGGAAAGATGGCCATAAAGAGGACGGAAACATTCCAGATGTTCCAGATTCTAGACTGTGGGCTTTTTAATATCAGACCCAAGTTACAGGAAGGCCGATTTAGGCCGATTACAGGTGTGTGTGTGTGTGTGGGGGACTCTTGACCTTTAGACCACATGACAATGGATGCAACTACCCTGGGAAGATCAAGACCACCTCAACACTGAGACGCCCACAAAGAAAAAAAAATAAGGCAACCATCTTTTAGGCAAACTTTAACTGAGATCCTGGCACAGAGCAGAAGGCCTGACATGACCGCCTTCTCCTGCTCTTCCAACTCCCTTCTTCCATGATTCTACGATGCCAATAAAGAGCAACGTCTGACTCACCATGGATATGGTTGAAGGACTTGGGAGTTGGGTTATTTCCTTTGGGTCCAGAGAGAAGCAAAGGGAGATCAGCTCCCTTTCACCACCTCCCAGAGAGGAAAGTGAAAGGACCCATCTGGACACTTCTCTGATAAAAGAAACAAACAAACAAGTTTCTCCATATTATATCCCTTGTCACAATCCATGGAGTACGTTGTCACCATCTCTTTCTTGTGTCAGGGAAGGAAGAAACTGAACATGGAAAGGCAACAGAGAGAGAGCGAGAGCGGAAAGAGAGGCTTCTCACACCCTCCGAGATGAAAGCTCAGCCACTGAAGACAGTCAAGGTAGGAACAAGGGAACAGAAGGCCATGCTTCCCACCAATTCCTTTATAAGTCAGGGGGAGGCTGCAAGGAACCACTATCCTACAATTGGACTATAGCTTGGGAGACAAAGGAAAATATTTTTTTTACCTAGCGTGTTGTTATTCTGTGGAACTCCTTGCCACAGGATGCGGTGATGGCATCTGTCCCGGATGCCTTCAGAAGGGGATTGGAGGAAAAGTCTGGAGGAAAAATTTCTGGAGGAAAAGTCCATCACGGGTGACAAACCATGATGTAGATGTGTCATCTCCAGGCTTAAAACTGGGGTACTTAAAGGGCCAGATACAGGGGAGTAGTATCAGGAGACAACAGGAAGCTGGACTAGATGGGCCCTTGGCCTGATCCAGCAGGGCTCTTCTTATGTTCTTATGAGCCCACGGAAACTTATTGAAGTTTGGATGGTGATGGTGTACCCCTTGATCATTGCTTGTATCTCAAAAATCCTTGCAGGGGTGGCAAAGTTGTTGATTATAGCATTGTTTATAGTTAACTTTATTATTTTGCACTTTGTATTTGATTTGTATATATTGTGTATGTTTTATAATTTGCATTCTTTATTTTACATGTTATTTTCATATTTTAATTTTATTTTCATTATATTAATGTACTGATTTTTTTTTTAAATTTTACTGTATGAATTGTATGAGTTTGTTCTGTATTGTGTTGTATTCTATTGTGTTCATTGTTGTTAACCGCCCGGAGTGGCCTCGCTGCCGGATAGGCAGTATAAATATCCAATAAATAAATATGTAAACCACCCAGTTTATAAATCGTGTCGGATTGGAAATGGGTTCATAAGATCAGCCTTGCTGGGACAGGCCCCAGCTCATCCAGTCCAGCATTCTATCTCACACAGTGGCTCACCATTTGCTTCAGGGTATTCCCAAGCAGATATCTTCACCTGCTTACAATTCCCCGCAAATGGTATTGAGATATCTCCTGCCTCTATCTCCAACCCAGAGGTTGTCCTAAGGCATCCCATACTGATAGCCATGGATACTTGTTCTCCATGAACTTGTTTAATCCTTTCTTAAAGCTGTCAAGGCTGACAGCTGTCACCACTTCTTCTGGCAGGGAGTTCCACAGACCATTGGTCCTCTGGGTGGAAAAAGTACTTTCTCTTAATATTTGTCAGGTATTTGGGGGTTTGTCTGCACAAAACTCACTTTGCCTGGGAAAATTTCTGGGTGGGGGATGATAATGGCAAACCTCTCTGTGGACATCTCACATGTGTCTAGTATCTTCATCACCATCACTATCACTATCATCAGCCCTAAAGTCAATTCTGAGCTACAGCCACCCTCCTCTGGGTTTTTCAAGTAGAACATACTGACGAGTGGTTTCCCTTTCCCTTCTTCTGGGGGTGACCCGGGACGGTGCAACTTTCCCAAGGCCACACAGGCTGGCTCTTCTCATAGGAAGCGCAACAAACTCTGGCTCCACAAAGAGATCCCTAAACCCCTGAGTTATTCGGTCACTTCTTTTCCAACGCCTGGTCTGTTAAGGTCTTCCTCTGTCTTCGGAGTTCATCTTTACTCCTCCCAGGACCTGGGGGGCTGGGGGGCGGCGGATCTTTTAGGGTCTTGCTGAGAGCAGCCCTTGCTGTAATGCAAAGTATTCAAGGGATAAAATGGGGTTGCACCTCAGCGGGTTCTTCTGCTGGAGAAGGGGAACGGGAGAGTTTTTGTGGGGTTTGTGTCATAAAACCTCAGGTAACCCTTTCACAAGCAGACAAAGACCTTTCTCTGTCCAGCCAAGCCTTTTCCTTAAGGGACTGGTTTTGGGAGGGTGTGTTAGATTGATGCTTCTCAATGTGCTTTTAGGACTGAATTTCATTTGCTGCTTTTTACTGTAGAAGCCCCTGCAACCCAAATGACTTTCCCCCTCAGGCTCTGTTACTGGGGGACCCCACCCACCCCCAACCCCTGATGCCAGCCCACCCCCTTCCTCTTCCTTCCTTCCCCCTGCTTTTCCCAAGCTTTGGCCAAGGGAGAATCAGGGGTGTGTGTTTGGGGGGAGGACTTTCCAGTGGTGTCCTTAATGTGGAAGAGGCGGCCCCCCCCCCTCCCTCGTCCCCCCCACACTTTCGTCCATGGATTATGGGGGCTGAGGGGGTGGGAGGCAGGGAGGGGTGGTCTCCTCCTCGAAGGGAAACCCAACGCGACGCCCCACCCCCACCATGTCGGCCCCACACCTGCTGGGAAAGGGTCCCCCCGCAGGGATAGGTGGGTCTCCCTGCTACACGAAGGGGTGCAATCTGGATTCCTCTCCCCCCCCCCTAAAGACACCCCCTCTCCCTCCTGAGCAGGACCCCAGGAGGAGCTCCAGTCCAAGAGGTCCCTCCTGCAAGACACGCCCAGGGAGGGGGGGAGGCCCCTGCCAGTCCGGTCTCTCCAGCCCCACATTGCCCCCACACAAACACACCTGCCCAACAACACCAACAACTAGGACCACAACGGGAAGCCCCACCAGCGCCTACCTTACTCCCAGTCTCGCCGCCAGCGGACTCAGGAAGGAGCCGCTCTGGCCGCAGGCTCTATGGAAACCCCAGAGACTGGGGAAAGAGAGGTGGAGGCGTCGCTTCCGGTTCCCCTGCGAAAGCCTCAGTAGGAGGGTCTCCTCTACAATCTCAGTTGATCTGTGTTCTGCCTCCCCCTTTCCCCCAAAGCAACGTTTCCATAAAGGGGGAGAGGGGGGCAAGCAGAACCCCCCATCACAGTACAGTGGTACCTTGTATTCGTTCCAAACGAAATTATGCTAAGCAAATTTTCCTTTATACAAATTTCCTATAGGAATGCATTGAAAACAGAGTAATATAGGAGACTCTGTTAAGCAAATTTCCCCTATCTCTGGAATTTTTTATATTGTACAGATTTTATGTTATACAAACCGTTTGTATATGAGGGTCCACTGTATTTCCAACAGATGGCCATCCAGCTTCTGCTTAAACACCTCCAAAGAAGGAGACTCCACCACCCTTCTTTGTAGCAGCATATTCCAGTGCCAAACAGCTTGAAGTTCTTCCTGATGTTCAAATTCTACGTCTTTTCCCGTAGTTTGAGACCATTGCCCAGTGTCCTAGTCTCTGAAGCCATGAAAACAAACCTGTTCCCTCTTCAATATGACCATCCTTTCAAATATTTAAACATAGCTATCATATCCCCTCTCAGAGTTCTTTTTGAAAGGCTAAACATTCCCAGTTCCCTAACCCATTCCTTCTAAGACATATATTCCAGACCTTCAACCATCCTGGTCGCCCTCCCCTGTACCCACTTGTCAACATCCTTTTTAAATTGAAGTGGGCAGAACCTGACACAGTACTCCAGGTGGGGTCTGACCAGAGCAGAATAGAATGGTACTATCACTTCCCTTCATCTAGACCAGTGGCTTCAGAGACTAGGACTCGGGGCAATGGTTTCAATCTACAGGAAAAAAGATTCCATTTGAACATTAGGAAGAACTTCATGACAGTTAGAGCTAGGAAGAACTTCATGACAGTTAGAGCTATTGTGGTCCACCAAGACTCCCAGATCCCTTTCACTGGTACTATTTTCCAACCAGGTACCTCCCATCCTATATCTGTAAAATTCATTCTTTTTACCTAGATGCACCACCCTACAGTTTCCTCTGTTGAAACCCATTTCATTAGCTTTAGACCAGCATTCTAATCTGTCAAGGTCCTTTTGGATTTTCATCCTATCCTCTAGGGAATTAGCAACCTCTCCCAATTTGGTATCATCTGCAAATTTAATCGGCATAGGGGGTGGACTGTGGTCCCCAACTAGATTGTCTGGGGAGGCCGGGAGGCTCCTCCCCCTTTTCCTCCTCCGCCTCCTCCTCCCTCTTCTGTCCCGCGGGCAGCCGGAGGAGGAGTCGCCGCAGCCGGGCACGGCGCACGGGCGGGGTGGGGAGCCCGGGGCTCCTGGGCAGGCGGGCCCCGCCTCCTCCTCCTGGCGGCGGCCGCGCGGCCACGGCAGCCGCCCGGGTTTGGCTGTGGCTCCGCGGCCGGCGGTGGGGCGCCCGCCGCTGCCGCGGCTGGCTCAGCGGTCCCGGTGGCGCCCTCGGGCCAGAGACGCCACCCCCCACCGGCCTCCTCCCCTCCATAAGAACATAAGGCAGCCAAGCGGCGGCGCAGAGGTGCCCCACCGAGGCGGGTGGCGGCAGCGGCTGCGGGCGAAGAGCCCGCCCATGCTGGATCCCCCGTGCGCTGGGGAGCGCACGCCCGACGCCCCCAAAGGCCGCATCTAGTCCAGCTTCCTGTACACACGCCAAGCCCCCCGCACCTCCCCCTCCCCCTCCTCCCTCCCCCATCCCCGCCCCCACACCCTCCCCTGCCCCCCACACCCCATCTCCCCCTCCCCACCCCCACCCCCGGCCACGGGAAAATAATAAAATAAATACCGGTCCGTGGAAACAAAAAGGTTGGGGAGCACTGGACTAGATTGTAAACTGACATAACATAAGAATATAAGAACATAAGAAGAGCCATGCTGGATCAGGCCAAAGGCCCATCTAGTCCAGCTTCCTGTATCTCACAGCGGCCCCACCAGATGCGTTTTGGAGCGCATGAGACTAGATATCTGTCTCCTGATACCACTCCCCTGCATCTGGCCTTTGAAGTACCCTGGTTTCTCCATCATGGTTTGTAACCTGTGATGGACTTTTCCTTCAGGAATCTGTCCAATCCCCTTTTGAAGGCATCCAGGCCAGATGCCATCACCACATCCTGTGGCAGGGAGTTCCACAGGTTTACAACGCACTGGGTGAAAAAATATTTTCTTTTGTCAGTTCTTACTCTCCCAGGACTCAATTTGAGTGGATGTCCCCTAGTTCTGGTATTTTGGGAGAGGGAGAAGAGCTTCCCTCTATCCACTTTACTCATGCCCTGCATTAATTTGTAAGTCTCAATCATATCCCCCCTCAGGCGCCTTTTTTCCAGACTAAAGAGCCCCAAATGTTTTAGCCGTTCCTCATAAGGGAGGTGCCCCAGACCAGTAATCATTTTAGTCGCTCTCTTCTGCACCTTTTCCAGTTCCACTATGTCTTTCTTGAGATGCGGTGACCAGAATTGTACACAATACTCCAGGTGGGGCCTTACTATTGTTTTGTATAATGGCATTATAATGTTGGCTGTTTTATTTTCAATGCCCTTTTTGATAATCCCTAGCATGGAATTGGCCTTCTTCACTGCTGCCACACATTGGGGAGACACCTTCATGGAGCTGTCCACCAACACACAAAGATCTCTTTCCTGATCCGTCACGGATAACTCAGAGCCCATGAGTTGATAGATGAAATTTGGATTTTTTGCCCCAATATGCATTACTTTACATTTGGTTACATTAAAACGCATTTGCCATTTCTCAGCCCATTCCCCCAGTTTGGACAAACCATTCTAAATTGTAATGTAGGCTTCAGGACAGTTTAACATATTATAACACTGACACCGTGTTCCTTCAAGCATTTATTAGATCAATGCATTGTGGTGCTTCTCTAATAGAAGGACAACTTCTGGGGTTCAGCAAAACAATTTATACATTTTACATAGACACGTCAGCAGTCATCTTCAATAGAGATGTGTCATATGTTTTCTTTTTTATTGAATAATTTTATTGGGTTTTTGAGGAAGGAACAAAGGGAAGGGGTATGGGAAAAAGGGGGTACAGTTTTAAAATTAACATTGAATATATCAAGCAAAGTAAAAGTAGTGATTTAACATATTGATAGATTGCCAAATATTATCACAGTACTAATAGGTTTGTTACTTCTTGCCATCTTTTCCGAGAAATCTCATCATAGTCTCCCTTTAAATAGCCGGACAGTCTGTTGATTTTGATGCATTCTCTTATCTTTTCGTGGAGATTCTTCTCTGTTGGCACGTTTGGTTATTTCCAGAATTTCGCATACAGTATCCTTGCAGCAACAATTACATGGTGAAGTACATATCTCTGATCATATGAAATATTTATGTCTACTATATTTAATAAGAAAAGTTCTGGTCTAAGCTCTATCTTAATTTTCAAATATCTTTCTAAAAATAGTTTTACCATTTTCCAATATGCCTTTGCCTCTTTACATGTCCACCACATATGGTAAAAGGTACCACAATCATATTTACATTTCCAACATTTAGGTGAACAATTGTACATCTTAGATAATCGATGTGGTGAGAGATGCCATCTATAGAACATCTTATAGCAATTTTCCTTAAAGGAAATAGATTTAAAGATTTTGACTGTATTCCACAGAGATTCCCATTTATTTAGATGAATAGAATAACCGAAGTTTTCTGCCCATCTTATCATAGTATCTTTGACCAGTGTATCAATCATTTTTTCATTTAGCAAAGTACTATAAAATTTACTAAGAAGCTTGGAGTCGCCAGAGAATAGTATTTTGTCAAGTGGAGTATCAATAGTCGTAAATCCCCCCTCTTTGGTAAGATTTTTAAAGTGTGAGTATATTTGTTGATATTTCCACCAGTCTAAATTATAGTCTTCTGATACTAATTTCCCTAGTGGTTTCAATGAAAGGTCAGCGTTCAAAAGGTGTCTATAAGTTAAAGCTTTTGGAATTTCACTTGTATGGGGGCTAATAACCGCTCCCAGCGGAGATAGCCACAGTGCTGCTTTGAAGTAGAACTGTTTTTTAATCGATAACCATATTTTAACTAAGGCATTCCTTATCCAGTGCTTTTTAAAGAGGGTAGGTATATTACCCTTATACCACATATAGTAATGCCAACCCTTGTCTAGGCCATAACTCTCAAGCTGGAATATTCTTTTATTTGTCATCAAAATCCAGTCTTTAATCCAAGTCATGGCAGCAGCCTTGTAGTATAACACTAGATTGGGCAGGGCAAAGCCACCAGTTTTGGTTCTATCCTGTAAATAAACATTTTTAATCCTTGCTTTTTTTCTTTTGCCATATAAATATACGTATACTTTTTTCCAGATCTGTAATAATCTTAAAATTAGGTAATATAGGTAAAGATTGAAATAAAAAAGCAGTTTAGGTAGAACATTCATTTTAACTGCTGCAATTCTGCCCATTAAAGATAACTGGAGTCTTGACCAGATTTCCAAGTCAGCTTTGATTGTTTTTATAGCATTAACATAATTATCTTTATGTAGAGAGTTACAACGGTTAGACACAGTGATACCCAGGTATTTTACCTTGCTAGCAAGTTGGAAACCCGATTGGTTAACCAGTTTTTCAATCATGGATGAAGTTATATTTTTAGTAAGCAACAGTGTTTTTTCTCTGTTTACCTTTAAACCAGAGATTTTAGAATAGGCCTCCAAAGTCTTTATTTATTTATTTTATTTATTTATTTTTACAACTTATATGCCGCCCACTACCCAAAGGTCTCTGGGCGGCTTACAATCAAGGAATTAAAACAGTTAAAAACATCAAACAACAATAAATAATTAAAACAACAATAAAAAACTTATACTAAAACATCACACTAAAATTGCCATCAGAAGACCCACAATCTAAATTGTATCAATTAAAAAACTTCTGGAACAGGAAGGTTTTTACCTGGCGCCGAAATGTCATCAGTGTTGGCGCCAGGCGGTGGGAGGGCATTCCATAGCTTGGGGGCAGCTGCCGAAAAGGCCCTGTTCCTACAAGCCATCCCTTTCACCTCCTTGAGGGATGGCTCTTTCAGGAGGGCCCCCTGGCTTGATCTTAATTGCCGGCTAGGTTCATATGGAAGGAGGCGGTCCTTCAGGTATCCAGGTCCTAAGCCATTTAGGGCTTTATATGTCAAAACAAGCACTTTGAATTGGGCTCGGGCAGCAACTGGTAACCAATGTAGGCTACGTAGAATCGGCGTGATGTGATCCCTAACGGCCCCACCACTTACTAGCCGCGCCGCACGATTCTGAACCAGTTGCAATCGCCGAACCGTCTTCAAAGGCAGCCCCATGTAGAGCGCATTCTAGAGAGGAGGTCTGAGGATTCTCCATGATTACCAACAAATCGTCTGCAAAGGCTTGTACCTTGTAAACTTCTCCTTTGCTTTGTAGGCCTTGAATACCTGGAGTATTTCTTATAACATGAAGAAGCACCTCCAAAGTTAATATAAACAGGAGGGGGGAGAGAGGGCATCCTTGCCTGGTGCCTTTATGTATGTTGACTTTGTCTGTAAGGTGGCCATTGACTACAATCCTAGTATTTTGGGTGGAATAAATTTGTTCAATTGCTCGCAGCATTCTATGGCCACACTGTAGATAATCTAACTGAGATTTGAGTAAAGACCAGGATACATTGTCAAAAGCTTTCTCAGCATCAATGAATGCGAAAGCTACTTGCTTCTCAGGGTGGCATTCATAATATTCCAACACATTGAGGAAAGTTCTAATGTTGGATTGAAGATGCCTTTTCGGAAGAAAGCCAGTCTGATCATGTGATATCAGAGAGGGTAGGATCGTCTGCCATCTATTAGCCAAAATAGTTGCAAAAATTTTGTAATCCACATTTAGGAGAGCAATTGTCCTGTAGTTCTATATCAAGTCTTTAGATTTCCCTTCTTTAAGAATCAGTGTTGTATGTGATGATTTCCATGAGTCTGGTATGTCTTCACCTTCCAAGATGGATGTAAAAAGATTTATAAAAATTTTTTTTCATATTACCAGAGACTATCTCCGAAATTTTTTTGTAAAATTGTGCCGGGATTGAGTCGGGTCCAGGAGCCTTATTCATTTTTTGATGATTGATAGCCTCTGTTATTTCCATCATTGTAATAGGAGCATTCGTCTGTGCTCTCTGTTCTTCGGTAAGTTTGGGGAAGTTGGCTTGTTCAAGGTATTGAAAGATGGCATCTTTGTCGATCGTCTCCGGCTTGAATAGATTCTGGTAATATGCCTCTATGATTTTTTGAATTTGTAGCTGCTCTGTCTGATTTTCCCCAGTTTTATCATTGAGTGCTAAAATAAGTTTTTGAGATTGTACCTTTTTTAATCTGTAGGCTAACCATCTGCCTGGTTTGTTTGCGTTTTCCACAAAATTCAGCTTGGCCAATTTGATTTTATGGGCTATATCTGCAGTCAGGATCAAATTTAATTCATGCCTACAAGAAGCCAGATCTTTGTTCAGCTGCTCATTGCGGGGATTGTGGATTAAGTCCTTTTCAAGCTTTTTCATCCTCTTGCACTAGCTGTATTCAGACCGATGAAGCTGTTTGGATGAACAGCGAAACGTTTCTATCTCTCAAAAAAGAAGTCCAGTAGCCATGACTCAACTCCCAGATAAACGCACCTGGATGACTGAGAATCTTCACAGACGTTTTTCATCGCATTGAGGATGGATTCAGATTGCTTTTTCCTCTCTTTGTTCCGTTTTGCCATATATTGGATGACAAACCCTCTAAAGTAGGGCTTTGAGGCATCCCACACCGTTTTCAGTGGTGTACCCTTGTTCAGGTTCATTTCAAAATATAGGTTCAAGTCTTTGGCTGCCTCCGAAATAAATTCGTTATCAGTCCACAGAGCTGAGTTGATTTTCCAGTGTCTGGGCTTACCCGAAGATTTCAGTGTCCATAAAATAGCATTATGATCAGATATTGTTCGAGGCAAGGTTTCTATATCCCTTGTATTAAGTAGAAGATCGGATGTGGCCCAGCACATATCTATACGGGAGAAAGAGGCATGTTGTCTTGAATGAAAGGTGAAACCGTCTTGTTCTGAAAACATATGAGACGTGTCATATGTTTTCAGAACAAGCATGCACAGAAGTACACCTATACTCACTAAAATTTCCATTTGGACAGAGATTCCACAATCCTAACGGCTGTAAATGATCTTGCACAGAGTTCTTCTTTCTTAGTACACTTACAGGAAGATAAGGCATTGTGGTTAGCTACGGAAGTTACAAGAAATATTTGTAATTCATGGGAAGGGCTTTTCTCTTTTGCCCAGTACATATAATTTAATAATCCTTAATTATGAGATTAATTATAAATTTCTCTATTGCTACTGTTACAAGATGGCCCTTGAGGTTTCTTCCAACTCTATGATTCTATGATTCTATGGTTCTCAATGTGCAAGTCCCCAGATGTTCCTGGACTGCAACAGCAAGTGATGGATTCTTCTGGAGGTGAAGTCCAGTAACATCTGGGGATACACAGGTTGAGAACCACTAATCTATACACTAAGGTTCTATTGATGCAACCAAGAATCACATTGGCTTTCCTGGCCACCACATCACACTGCTGACTCAAGTTCAAATTGTGGTCCACCAAGACTCCCAGATCCCTTTCACTGATACTGTTTTCCAACCAGGTACCTCCCATCCTATATCTGTAAAATTCATTCTTTTTATCTAGATGCACCACCCTACATTTCCCTCTGTTGAAACCCATTTCATTAGCTTTGGACCAGCATTCTAATCTGTCAAGGTCCTTTTGGATTTTCATCCTATCCTCTAGGGAATTAGCAACCTCTCCCAATTTGGTATCATCTGCAAATTTAATCGGCATACTCTCTATTCCTTCCTCCACGTCATTACTAAAGATATTGAACAGCACTGAACCCAGAACAGAACCCTGGGGTACCCCACTGGTCACCTCTCTCCAAGCTGCACCTTTGGGTGCAATCAGTCAACCAATTACAAATCCAGCTCACACTAGCACTATCTTTCCCACTTTCTGCTAACTTCTTAGTAAGAATACCATGTGTGCATTTATTGTATACTCTAAGCTCAATCAACTGAATATGAACATTAGTAAAACAAAAATTATGGTCTTTAAGAAGCATGCAGCACTTAAAAAGTGGAAAATTAATGGGAAATACATTGATCAGGTTAAACATTTCAGATACCTGGGCATCTGGTTCCACCAGAATCTTTCTTGGGCTCCCCATAGAAGGTCTGTTATACAGGCAGCTCAGAATACCAGCAAGGCCATTACCTGTTTTTTCTTTATGAAGGGTGGGCAATTTATACCAGCTGCTATCCAGATATTCAGATCCAAGGTCCTACCTCAGCTGTTATATGGAATCCCAGTATGGATCCTGGGCTCCATACAAACATTGAGAGTATCCTTGTAAGGTTTTTAAGGTCTATTCTTGGATTGCCAAAATGTGTTTTCAAATCTAGCAGGTCTACGACTTGAGGTAGACGTCGTCTCAATCGAATGTACTGCCTGGTTACATCTGTTCAGATATTGGATGAAAGTGTTATATGCTGACACTTCCTCTGGATATCTACATCTTCTGATTAAAGATGTTTACACTTGCTCCTGGTTAAAAATCTCCCCAACCAAACTGCATTTCTTAGGCCTATTTATGGATTTTTTTCCACATTTATGAATTGAAGACAGTTAAGTCCATCATTGAAAAGCGAATTGAAGATATTGATTTAAAGTCTTCTACAGAGAATGCTCAAAAATTTGTTCACCCATGCATTTTGGTTTAAATCTGGTCATCTGCATGCTAAATATTTGGAAAAACTGACAATCCCAAAATCCCGACATATTTTTTTAAGAGTCAGATTTAACTCTCTTTCATTATCAGAAATTGGCCTTAAACTGCTTGCAGAAATTTCAGTGAGCACAAGGTTTGGCCTGTATCTTAATATTGCCAGCAGTTTTAATTTAAGACAAAGGAATTGAATGCTGTTATTTTGCAGGATTTAAAAAGCATAGCTGGGGGAGGAGTTTCTCATAAGAACATAAGAAGAGCCATGCTGGATCAGGCCAACAGCCCATCTAGTCCAGCTTCCTGGATCTCACAGTGGCCCCACCAGATGCGTCTGGGAGTGCACGAGACTAGATATCTGTTTCGTGATATCACTCCCCAGCATCTGGTCCTTTTAGTACCCCGGTTTTAAGACTGGAGATTACACATCTCCATCATGGTTTGTAACCTGTGATGGATTTTTCCTCCAGGAATCTGTCCAATCCCCTTTTGAAGGCATCCAGGCCAGATGCCATCACCACATCCTGTGGCAGGGAGTTCCACAGACTAACAACACGCTGAGTGAAAAAATATTTTCTTTTGTCTGTTCTTACTCTCCCAGGACTCAATTTGAGTGGATGTCCCCTAGTTCTGGTATTTTGGGAGAGGGAGAAGAGCTTCCCTCTATCCACTTTACTCATGCCCTGCATTAATTTGTACGTCTCAATCATATCCCCCTCAGGCGCCTTTTTTCCAGACTAAAGAGCCCCAAATGTTTTAGCCGTTCCTCATAAGGGAGGTGCCCCAGCCCAGTAATCATTTTAGTTGCTCTCTTCTGCACCTTTTCCAGTTCTACTATGTCTTTCTTGAGATGCGGTGACCAGAATTGAACACAATACTCCAGGTGGGGCCTTACTATTGTTTTGTATAATGGCATTATAATGTTGGCTGTTTTATTTTCAATCCCCTTTTTGATAATCCCTAGCATGGAATTGGCCTTCTTCACTGCTGCCACACATTGGGGAGACACCTTCATGGAGCTGTCCACCAACACACCAAGATCTCTTTCCTGATCCGTCACGGATAACTCAGAGCCCATGAGTTGGTAGATAAAGTTTTGATTTTTTGCCCCAATATGCATTACTTTACATTTGGCTACATTAAATTGCATTTGCCATTTTGCGGCCCATTCCCCCAGTTTGGAGAGATCCTTCTGGAGTTCTACACAGTCTTCTCTGGTTTTTACCACACGGAAAAGTTTTGTGTCATCTGCAAACTTGGCCACCTCACTGTTTATCCCTGTCTCCAGGTCATTTATGAACAGATTGAAAAGCACCGGTCCCAGGACAGATCCCTGGGGCACACCGCTTTTCACTTCTCTCCGTTGTGAAAATTTCCCATTGACACCTATTCTTTGTTTCCTGGATCTCAACCAGTTCTCAAACCATAAGTGGACCTGCCCTCTTATCCCCTGACTGTGCAATTTTCTCAGCAGCCTTTGGTGAGGGACTGTGTCAAAAGCCTTTTGAAAATCCAGATAGACTATATCCACCGGTTCACCCAAATCCACATGCCTGTTGACCTTTCAAAAAAATTCTAAAAGATTTGTCAGACAAGACTTACCCTTACAGAAGCCATGCTGATTTTCTCTCAGCAAGGTTTGTTCTTCTTTGTGCTTTAAGATTTTCTCTTGGATGAGGCTTTCCACCATCTTACCTGGGACAGATGTAAGGCTAACTGGCCTGTAGTTTTTCGGGTCCCCCCTCCTTCCTTTTTTAAAAATTGGTGTGACATCTGCTATCCTCCAGTCCTCCGGCACTGTGGCCGTTTTAAGGGACAAGTTGCATATAACCGTTAAGAGATCTGCAATTTCATTTCTCAGTTCCCTAATAACCATTGGGTGAATGCCATCTGGGCCTGGTGACTTGTTAATCTTCAATTTATCAATTAGACCTAAAACATCCTCCTTTTAAACCTGTATTTGATTTAATTCTTTAGTCAAGAGGGGCCGTTCAGGCAGTGGAATCTGCTCACAGTCCTCTGTCATGAACTGCTTGCAGAAATTCCAGTGAGCACAAGGTTTGGCCTGTATCTTAATATTGCCTGACGGCGCGTGAATTCAAATTTTTAAAAAAAAACACAGGGGGTCCTATTATCTTTTTCCTTTCTTCTTCCATTTTCAAGTAACTGACCAGTTAGTCAGGATAGCAGGGAGCAGATGTAGTTACTTGCAACACCTGTGGCATGTTTGTTTTTTTGCCAAACCAGGTGCCAGGATACACTTGCTCAAAGTGCAAGCTGGTGGCCCTCTTGGAGGACAAGGTCAGGCAGCTGGAGGACTGTGTTTACAATCTTTGCAACCTTATGGAGCAGGAGGGATTTTTGCAGCAAGCAGAGACAAACCTTGTCAAAACCAGTGACAGGGAGAATTTAAGTCTCCTGGGCCAGATCAATTACACCCAAGGATCTTAAAAGAACTGGCAAAAGTAATTTCAGAACCATTGGCAATAATCTTTGAGAAGTCATGGAGAACAGGGGAAGTCCCCATCGATTGCAGGAGGGCTAATGTTGTCCCCATCTTCAAAAAGGGGGGGAAAGAGGACCCAAATAATTACCGCCCAGTCAGCTTGACTTCAATTCCTGGAAAGATCCTAGAGAAGATTATTAAACAGTCTGCAATTACTTAACAAACAATGCTGTCATTACAAGAAGTCAACACGGGTTTCTTAAAAACAAGTCATGCCAGACTAATTTGATCTCTTTCTTTGATAGAATTACAGGCCTGATAGATGAGGTGAATGCTGTGGATATTGCTTATCTGGACTTTAGCAAGGCCTTCGAAAAGGTTCCCCATGGTATTCTTGCTAAGAGGTTAGTAGGAAGTGGGATAGATAGTGCTACTGTTAGGTGGATTTGTAATTGGTTGACTAATCGCACCCAAAGGGTGATCATAAATGGCTTCTCTTCAGCCTGAGAGATGTGACCGGTGGGGTGCCCCTGGGTTCTGTTCTGGGTCCAGTGCTGTTCAATATCTTTATTAATGACTTGGAGGAAGGAATAGAGAGTATGCTAATTAAATTTGCAGATGATACCAAATTGGGTGGGGTAGCTAATTCCCTAGAGGTTCAGATGAAAATCCAAAAGGACCTTGGCAGATTAGAATGCTGGTCCAAAGCTAATGAAATGGGATTCAACAGAGGGAAATGTAGGGTGGTGCATCTAGGTAAAAAGGATGGAGAATAGTACCTGTGAAAGGGATCTGGGAGTCTTGTTGGACCACAAATTGAACATGAGTCAGCAGTGTGATGTGGCAGCCAAGAAAGCCAATGCAATTCTTGGTTGCATCAACAGAAGCATAGTGTCTAGATCAAGGGAAGTGATAGTACCACTCTATTCTCCTCTGGTCCGACCCCACCTGGAGTACTGTGTCCAGTTCTGTGCGCCTCAGCTTAAAAGATGTTGACAACCTCAAGCGGGTGCAGAGGAGGGCAACCAGGATGGTTGAGGGTCTGGAGGATATGTCTTATGAGGAACGGCTTAGGGAACTGGGAATGTTTAGCCTCTCTAAAAGAAGACTGAGGGGGGGATATGATAGCTATGTTTAAATATTTGAAAGGATGGTCATATTGAAGAGGGAACAGATTTGTTTTCCATGGCTTCAGAAACTAGGACTCGGGGCAATGGTTTCAAACTACAGGAAAAGAGATTCCATTTGAACATCAGGAAGAACTTCATGACAGTTAGAGCTGTTCCGCAGTGGAATATGCTGCCACAAAGGGTGGTGGAGTCTCCTTCTTTGGAGGTTTTTAAGCAGAGGCTGGCTGGCCATCTGTTCAAAATACTGGGATGGGCTTCCTGCATGGCAGGGGGTTGGACTAGATGGCCCTTGAGGTCTCTTCCAACTCTATGATTCTATGATTCTATCATTCCATCTGCAGTCTTAGAGGGTCGCTACAGTGGCATACCAAATGAAAATCGATTATGCCCCTGCAATGATAAAGAAATTGAAACACTGCAGCATGTTCTTTTTATATGTAGTTATTACAGGGATGAGGCTTCTTTACCCTGTAATGAGAGGTCTACCAGACAGATCCTTGGACTGGTATACAAGATATCTTCTAGAAGACAGAAAGAAGTCCATTACAGAACGTGTGGCCAAATACCTTCTCTCAGCCCAAAAAACACGAAAGAGAATTCTGGTGCTTAACTAATTTTAAGTTTCTTTTAATTATTGGAATGTGTATTTGTTGCAATGTATACTGTATTTTATCAGGCCTTTGGCTGTAAAATAAAATTGATGATGATGAATAATCCATCATACCTCATCTACTCTTTGTCCCAGCGGATCTCTTCTTTTTCGGAGAAAACAGAGGCAAAGAAGGTGTTGAGCAGTTCTGCCTTTTTCCTTGTCTCCTGTTAGTAACTGGTTATCATCGCCACGCAGAGAGCCTATCATTTCCTTATTTTTCCTTTTGCTGCGGACATAACTAAAGAAACCTTTTTTACTATCTTTAATCTCTCTGGCACGTCTAAGTTCATTTTTCGCTTTAGCTTTTCTTACCATGCCCCTGCATATATTAGCTGTTTGCTTACATTCTTCTTTGGTGCACCGGGGGGAGGGGATATAAGAACGTAAGAAGAAGAGCCCTGCTGGATCAGGCCAAAGGCCCATCTAGTCCAGCCTCCTGTATCTCACAATGGCCCCACCAGATGCCTCTGGGAGCGCATGAGACTAGGTCTCCGTCTCCTGATACCATACCCCGGTTTTAAGCCCGGAGATGACACATCTCCATCATGGTTTGTAACCTGTGATGGACTTTTCCTCCAGGAATCTGTCCAATCCCCTTTTGAAGGCATCCAGGTCAGATGCCATCACCAGACCTTATGCCAGAGGGAAGGGGAATAATTTGAGGGGGTATCAGGGTTGAGACCAGCCTCCCCTTCCCCTTGGATCTCGAGGCCTTGGCGCCGGATCCAGCACAGAAAGAAAGGGGTGGTGGCAGCAGCCATGGGCACAAAGGGACCCAATTGCTCTCCCTCGGTGTCTGAACTATGAAGAAGGCGTGTGTGAAAGGTCCTTTCCTTGCCCTGCCCATCTATCTTGTAGGCACTCTAACGTTCCAAGGACAGTGCAGTCTCCAAACTGGCCCCCCTCCAACCTCTGCTCAAGGGACAAATCAAAGGACACCTGTCAAGATGGCGTTCCCAGTTTGGAGCACTCACCACCTCCCCTGGTGATGGTTGGTCAGGATCATGAAGGGGACCAGCGCTTCCTTTATTTTATGAGAGGCAGCTTAGGGAGCTGGGAATGTTTAGCCTTACAAAAAGAAGGCTGAGAGGGGATAGGATAGCTATGTTTAAACATTTGAAAGGATGTCACATTGAAGAAAAGACTTTTTCCCATGGCTTCAGAGACAAGGACGCAGGGCAATGATCTCAAACAAAAGGAAAAGAGATTCCATTTAAACATTAGGAGGAACCGTTAGAAAATGATAATATGTACATTGTGCAGCATTCCCCAAACCCTGACAGAACACAGCTTAGTTCCACAAAATATTGGGTACTGGAAAGTTCTGAGACCCAGCAGAAAAACTCAATGCCCAGGAACAATATCTTTAGAAATGCTCAGCAGACAATACCTTTAGAAAAATAATTTATATATTCAACTTAGAAAGCTTTTTCTCAGCATAAAAATACACATAGTAACACATTACTCTCTGTGTGAGATCTGAAGCCATAGAGGAGACTCAAAATTAGTTCTCTTTTTTCCTTCTTATCAGTTTGTACAAACCAAGGAAGAGGTTTTCAGTTTCCTGCCACTCTAGGAAGAGGAACTCACTCCCCTACCCCCTTGGAGGATCAAATACTCCCCCTGCCTCTGCTTTCTTCCTCCTCTTGGTCCAGGCAGGATCTGACCACAGATGCCCCTTCTGGGGAACTCAAGGGCGTGGGGTTATTTTAATGTAACACTTCTTCAGACAAAGAGCAGCAGCAGGAGTTGTGCAGGATGGAGCTTCTCTCCCTCCCTCTCCTCCATGCAATGCAACTGCATGGACCGCCTCCATCTCCCGCCCTCTCCTAGGTGGGAGGCAGGGGGGATGATCTCCCCCTGGAGAAGAAGGCCTGGTTCTTTTTTTGGTGGGAGGAGGGAGTTAGGCCTTCTTTCTCCCTCCCCCTGTTCCTTGTCCTGGTTCAGCCTGAAAAGGTGCTTCTTCCATCCTTTTCCCTTGTTGGGGGGAGAGAAAGGGGGGTTGTCCCCTCCATTAACCCCCTCCCATTGCACGACCCTCCTACTCCTCCTAGATCAGCCCTGATTCATCCAAAGATGACTGCGTGTATTCATGGGGGGTGTATTTTCTGCTCTTTTCCCTCCTCCTCCCAAATCAAGGGGGAGGAGGGGAAGATTGGGGGAGAAGAAAGATTGAGAGATTGGATTAAAGGGAGCCTCTTTCTGCATCTGAACCTCTTCTCACACTCCAGACATTCATGTGGCTCCTGTGTGGGTCCTGTGATGCTGAGTAAGACTTCCAGCTTGACTGAACCTCTTCCCACACTCCAGACATTCAAACGGCTTCTCGCCCATGTGAGTCCTGCGATGCTTAGCAATGCTTCCAGTATCACTGAACCTCTTTCCACACTCCACACATTCAAATGGCTTCTCGCCCGTGTGGGTCCTGCGATGGCTAGTTAGGTGTCCAGCTCGACTGAACCTCTTTCCACACTCCAGACATTCAAATGGCTTCTCACCTGTGGGTCCTGTGATGGCAAGAAAGGTTTCTAGAGTTACTGAACCTCTTTCCACACTCCAGACATTTAAATGGCTTCTCACCTGTGTGCGTCCTGTGATGCCAAGCAAGGTTTCTAGAGTGACTGAACCTCTTTCCACACTCCACGCATTCAAATGGCTTCTTGCCTGTGTGGATTCTGTGATGCTTAGCAAGGCTTCCAGACTGACTGAACCTCTTTCCACACTCCAGACATTCAAATGGCTTCTCGCCTGTGTGGATTCTGTGATGGCTAGCAAGGTTTCCAGCTCTACTGTACCTCTTTCCACACTCCAGACATTCAAATGGCTTCTTGCCCCTGTGGGTCCTGTGATGGGTAGCAAGGTTTCCAGCTTCAATGAATCTCTTTCCACACTCCAGACATTCAAATGGCTTCTCGCCTGTGTGGGTCTTGCGATGCCTAGCAAGGCTTCCAGAATCACTTAAACTCTTTCCACACTCCAGACATTCAAATGGGTTCTCACCTGTGTGGGTCCTGCGATGGATAGCAAGGCTTATAGAGTGACTGTACCTCTTTCCACACTCCAGACATTCAAATGGCTTCTCGCCTGTGTGGATCCTGTGATGTCTAGCAAGGCTTCCAGCTTGACTGAACCTCTTTCCACACTCCTGACATTCAAATGGCTTCTCACCTGTGTGGGTCCTGTGATGTCTAGCAAGGCTTCCAGCATGCCTGAACCTCTTTCAACACTCCAGACACTCAAATAGCTTCTCGCCTGTGCGGGTCATGTGATGGCTAGCAAGCAATGGATCTTGACTGAACCTCTTTCCACACAATAGACATTTAAATGGCTTCTTGCCTGTGTGTGTTCTGAGGTGTATAGTTTGGTCTTGAGTACGACTAAACATCTTTTCACACACTAGGCATGTCAATGGATTCTCCCCTGGTGGATTTTCCTATGGGGACAAGTTGTAGAGTTGCCAGTGAAAGATTTTACATACTTGGAGTACACGTTCTTTTCTTCTCCTTTGAATGTTTTTGGAACCACTTGGTCTTACTCCTCACAAGTAACAGATTTGTCAATCTTTTCATCTATCTGGTTTCCTATAAGGTTATTCCTTCTGGTTTGATTCTCCACACCCTCCTTTGCATCAGAATATTCAACATCTTCCTCTGAAGCTGGGTGGCTTCCTTTTTTATTTCTCCCCTACAGCATCTTAGCTGCAAAATATAAGCAACCACAAAAAACAGAGATTTAAATCAAGTAACAAACCCGATGCACTGCCAAGGAGGAGGCAGGAGAATGAGACACACCTCCAGGGTGGACCCACCTCCACCCACATGAATCAGGAGGCCCATTGTGACACCAGTGAATATCCTGAGGAAAACCGGGGGATTTATCACACTCCTCCTGTGAAATGGTTCTCTTCCAGGCTGGGAAAGGTCTTGTGAGCTCCAGGGTAAGAAACAGATGGAAGCAAAATGCTCTGCTTATATATTGCCCGGTTATGTTTAGAGCACTCTCTGGGCTGTTTACAATTTAATTATGCTGCCCGCACACCACACCCCACACCATAAATTGGGTAATCAGTTTACCAACCTCAGAAAAAAACTACAAGAAAACCGGAACAGCAAAAAGTCTTATTTTCTCTAATCACTCAAAAGATTATCTCCCTGTGCAGTCGCTCCATAGCAGAAGAAAATATTTTCTAAAATTTATGCTGGGAATGTGGAGGGTAGCACAGAAACACATCCTTCATTGGATAACTGATCTGTCACATTGATTATCATTTTATTTTTATGCCTCTGTTCATGCTTGGGCAGGGGGAGGTGCTTTAATTCCTGCAAGTGTCCCAGAGCAGTCGCAGTATATGAATGCAAAAAATAAATCAAGAAAGTTTTTTAAAAGCCATCTTCATGACACAGGCTGGGGGCCCTTTCTTTCAACAGGGGCATCCCAGCAGGGCATAGATAGATAGATAGATAGATAGATAGATAGATAGATAGATAGATTGTCATTGTACTGTTCAGAACAACAAGATTAAAAGTATCAACATCAGCTTTTACAGGACCTAACAGTACAGCCATACATAAATATCTACCTCTAAGATCTGCTGGCCCCTTAAATTCGGACGAAAGATCTTGGGGGTTTCTTGCTGTTCCTCCGTCCCCACCCCTCCGCACTTCCTTGGTCCTGTCTGCGTGAGGGGAGGGAGGGGAAAAAGGGACAAAAGAATAAAGGCTTACCTCCCGGTGCCGGTGGAAGCTGCTCCGAGCCCCATCACTTCCTGATTCCTTCTCTTAAAGGGGCAGGAGGCAAAAAACAACAACAAAAAGAAGCGAGGAGAGCCCGGCACATCCGCATCGAGGAATTTTCACCTCAAGAGCAGGTACAAGAAAAGTGCGCTGGATCGCGCTTAGGTGGGCGGGGTCGCACTTAATTTCCTCTAAACTCCGGAGCTGGTGGGGAAACATTTTTAAGCTCCGGAGCTGGGAGCCATTTGCCCCAGAGTTTAGGGGTCGTATATAAACAGCCATTGTCACCTCTACAGTGGTACCTCTTCAAACCAATTTAAATTGTCCTGTATGTTAATTCTTTTTACAAAAAGTTTGTCCCACAAAATGTGATTTAAAGTGCTTTCCCATAGGAACGCATTGAATCCCATAGACAAAATATGGCTTACGAGGTTTTCTTATTCCAGGAATAGTTTTCCTATCCCCAGGGGCTAACAAATGCTAACAAATCACCAGGACCTAAAACCTAGCAAATCACCGGGACCAGACGGCATCCACCCACTTTGATGGTACAGGTCCAAACTGAACAAATCCATGAGACCAGTGAGTGACGCACTGGCTGTCCAGGAACGAAGCACCACACCCGGAGTCCAGATCCGATTGGAAGGCCTCAATATTTGATCTAAAATGGCCTGCAAATGATTAATTAGTGAATTCTCTGAGAGAAATAGCCTTTCTTAGCCACTCTTCATAGCTCTTACATAACTTCTGATATGATCACCAAGAGAGTGCAAAGAGTCCAAAACTGGACATCACCTGGCAATGATCAACTGCATTGGGTTTGGGCTTCAACACCTGATAGGGTCAAGGAGCCTCCTGGGACAGGACCCGATGGAAGGTCCAGGTCCAGGCTCTCCCTCTTTGTTGCAATGCAGCCATGCATGTTGGACTCTTCCCCTTTAATAGCCTGCACTTTCCAGAATCAATCTATCCAGGCTAGTATACATTATCTCTCTCCTGTCCCTTCTTTATCTAGTATAAGAGAAAGTCCTCCCTTCTGCACAGCAAGCTCCTACTGCATTGCTGCTCACAGCTGCTTTTTCCTGGTAGAATACTGCCGTTGCCTTCCCTCTTTCTCCTAGAAAAATGTTAAGTATTTTTGTATTGTTATTTTCCTTTTGTATATACTTTACAGTAAAGTTATATTTTTGCTACATAAGTTTGTTTAGTTCTCCTTTCTTAAGCCGTGCCATTGGGTGTTGTAAGTGAGTGTGCTTTTGTTGCTGTTAAAGATAGATGTATTTTGGGCTGACTGCCATTCATCCGTTTCTGTCTGCCGGGGTGATTTGCGTGACTGCAAATACTCAGAAGATTCATTTTTCACTCTGCTAACATCTCTAGTTAGTAACTCCAACATTAAGGTTATGGGCTCCAGGTCATGAATCGCCAGGGTTCCCCCCCCCCGTTATTGCAACTTTTTGTTTGTTATTGTACTCTTTATCTCACTCACCCGTGTTTCTTGTTATATTGCCGGCTGAGGAGTAACTCCCTCTTTTTTTGGAAAAGGAGACAAACCTTTTATATATATGTATACTGTATATATATAAAAACAGAACACTTTTGCTTTGCTTTGTATATATACACCCCTCTTGCTTTAATTGCTGCCTGCTCTTTTAATTTGCAGTGCAGAAGTGGCCATCCTCCATTCCTGGGGAACCCCCCCCAAACCCTGATGGCAGCCCACCCCCTCCTGCTCCTCCTTCCTGCCACTGCCAGCCCTGCTCATCCCCTTTCTTTTCCCAAGCTCTCTAAGGAAAGGCTGAAAGAACAGGACCTGTTGACCCTTGAGGAAGGAAAACCTGAGAGAGTTATGGCCATACTTCTGAATACTGGAATGATGGCCATAGAGAGGAGGGGAAGGTTCTGTTCTCAGTGATTCCAGACTGTGGGCTTGTTAACATCAGACTCAAGTTAACATCAAACTCAAGTTTAGGCTGATTATCCGGTGGGGGGGGGCGACTCTTGACCTTTAGACCACATGACGATGGACACAAAGGAAGATCAACACTGAGACGACCACGAAGAAAAAAAATAAGGCAACCATCTTTTCGGCACACTTTAACTGAGATCCTGGCACGGAGCAGAAGGCCTGACATGACCGCCTTCTCCTGCTCTTCCAACTCCCTCCTTCTATGATTCTACAAATAAAGTACAACGTCTTACTCATCATGGAAATGGTTGAAGGACTTGGGAGTTGGGTTATTCTCTTTGGGTCCAGAGAGAAGCAAGGGGAGATCAGCTCCTTTTCACCACCTCCCAGAGAGAAAAATAAAAGGACCCATCTGGAGGCTTCTCTGATAAACAAAACAAGCAAGTTTCTCAATGTTATATCCCTTGACACCATCCATGGACTACGTCATCATCTTTCTCATGTCAGGGAAGGAAAACACTAAACATGGAAAGGCAACAGAGAGAGAGAGAGGGAGGGAGGAAGAGGCTTCTCGCACCCTCTGAGAGACACCGAAGACAGCAAAAATAGGAACAAGAGGACATGCTTCCCACCAACTCCTTTATAAGTCCGGGAGGCTGCAAGGAACCACTATCCTACAATTGGAGTATAACCTGGGAGCCCTGGGTTCAGTATCACAGAGCCACAGAAACTGGCTGAAGTTGCAATGGCGACGGTGAACCCCTTGATCATAACTTCTATCTCAAAAACCCTTGCAGGAATGGCAAAGTTGTTGACTATAACATTGATTAGAGTTAACTTTATTATTTTACACTTTGATTTGTATATACAGTGGTATCTTGCATGAAGGAATTAAATCGTTTCAAATGAAATTCTGCTATGCAAATTTTCCTTTATACAAATTTCCCATAGGAATGCATTGAAAATGGAGTAATTCCTAATCACAGCCATTTTTATGTTGTACGGATTCACCGCCCCATAGATTCTGCTAAGCAAATTTCCCCTATCTCCGGAATGGTTTATGTTGTACAGTTTTATGTTATACGAACCATTCGTTACATGAGGGTCCACTGTAGTACTGTAATTGTATGTGTTTTATAATTTGCATTCTGTATTTTATTTGCATTCTGTTATTTTAATAGCATTTTAATTTTATTTTCATTGTATAACTGCATTTTATATATATGCATTTTATATATATATATATATATAAATAAAAAATTTACTGTATGAATTGTATGGGCTTGTTCTGCATTGTGTGCTATTGTGTTCAGTGTTGTTAACCACCCACAGTGGCCTTGCCGCCAGATGGGCAGTATAAAAATCCAACAAACAAACAAACAAACAAACAAACAAGTAAGTAAGTAAACCACCCAGTTCATATATTGTGTAGGACTGGAAATGGGTTCATAAGAAAAGCCCTGCTGGAACAGGCCCTAACCCATCCAGTCCAGCATTCTGTCTCACACAGTGGCTCACCAGTTGCTTCAGGGTATTCCCAAGCAGATGTCTTCACTTGCTTACGATTCCCTGCAAATGGCATTGAGAGATATTCTGGCTACATCTCCAACCTGGAGGTTGTCCTTAGGCATCCCATAATGATAGCCATTGGTACCCTTGTTCCCCATGAACTTGTCTAATCCTTTCTTAAAACTGTCAAGGCTGACAGCTAAGACTTCTTCTGGCAGGGAATTCCACCGACCAGGGATCCTCTGGGTGCAAAAAGTACTTTCTCTTATATCTGTCAGGTATTTGGGGGGGGGTTGTCTTCACAAAGCTCGCTTTGTCTGTGAAATTGACGGGTGGGGGATGACAATGGTAAACCTCTCAGTGGACATCTCACATGTGTCTAGTATCTTCATTACCATCACCATCACTATCATCAGCCGTAAAGTCAATTCTGAGCTACAGCCACCCTCCTCTGGGTTTTCCAAGTAGAACATACTGGTTTCCCTTTCCCTTTCCCAAGGCCACACAGGCTGGCTCTTCTCATAGGAAGCACAACAAACTCCGGCTCCACAATGAGATCCCTAAACCCCTGAGTTATTCAGCCACTTCTCCTCCAATGCCTGGTCTGTTAAGGTCTTCCTCTTCCTTCGGAGCTCATCTTTACCCTTCCCAGGAGCTGGGGGATGGGGGACTGATCTTTTAGGGACTTGCTGAGAGCAGCCCTTGCTGTAATGCAAAGTATTCAAGGGATAAAATGGAGTTGCACCTCAGCTGGTTCTTCTGCTGGAGAAAGGGAACTGGGGGAGATTTTTCAGGTTTGGGTCCTAAAACCTCAGGTAACCCTTCCACAATCAGGCAAAGACCTTTCTCTCTCTAGCCAGGCCTTTTCCTTAAGGGACTGGCTTTGGGAGGGTGTGTTAGATTGATGCTTCACAATGGGCTCTTAGTACTGAATTGATTTGCTGCTTTTTTACTATATAAGCCCTTGCAAACCAAATGACTTTCCCCCTCCTGCTCCCTTCCTGGGGTACCCCACCCATGGGGGACCCACCCACCCCCCAAACCCTGATGCCAGCCCACCCCTTCCCTCTTCCTTCCTCCCCCCTGCTTGTCCCAAGCTTTGGCCAAGGGAGGATGGGGGTGTTTGGGGGGGTTCCAGTGGTGTCCTTGATCTGGAAAAGGCAGCCCCTCCCTCCCTCTTTTCCCCCTTTTATCCATGTATTATGGGGGTGGGAAGCAGGGAGGGGGTCTCCTCCTCGAAGGAAAACCCAACGCGACACCCACCCCCACTCTCTCGGCCCCACACCTGCTGGGAAAGGGTCGTCGTCCCCCCCCCCGGGGAGGATGGATCTCCTTGCTTCGAATGGGGTGCAATCTGGATCCCCCCCCCCAAAAAAGACACCCCCGTCTCCCTCCTGAGCAGGACCCAAGGAGGAGCTCCAGGGCAAGAGGCCCCTCCTGCAAGGCAGGCCCAGGGAAGGGGGGAGGCCCCTGCCAGTCCGGTCTCTCCAGCCCCACATTGCCCCCCCCACACACACCTGCCCAACAACAACAACTAGGACCACAACGGAAAGCCCCAACAGCGCCTACCTTCCTCCCAGTCTCGCTGGGCCAGACCAGGAAGGAACCACTCTGGCCGAGGGCTCTATGGAAACCCCAGAGACTGGGGACAGAGAGGTGGAAGCGTCGCTTCCGGTTCTCCTGAGAAAGCCTCAGTAGGAGGATCTCCCCTACGATGTTCGTTGCTCTGTGTTCCTCCCTCCCCTCCCCTCCCCACTCCCAAGCAACGCTTTCATGAACCGGGAGGGGAGGAGGGGGCGGGAAGGACAAAAAGGGAGGGGCGAGGAGGAGGGACGGACAGCCCCGCCCCCTTCGTCTCCTCCATAAAGGAACGCGGGGCGGGGCGGGGCATCCAGAGGGAAGGGGGATCTCGCGGAAGAGAACTTGGCACCGGATCCAGTGTCCGAAGACAGGGGTGGCGGCGGCGGCGGCGGCAAGGGCAATGAGGGCCAGGAAGGGATTCCAATGGCTCTCCCTCCGGGCCTGAACTGTAAAGGGGGAGGGCGAAGGCTCCTTCCTTCTTTCCCCACCAGCCCCTCTCTCTTGAAGGCGATCGGAGGTTTCAAGAACAGAAAGTCTCCCACCCCCCACCCTCTGCGCTTGTCGTTCCAATCACGACCCCATGTCCATGGAGTTTTCTTGGCAGGAATACTGGCTTCCCTCCTCAGGGCCAATCCCTCCCTCCAAGTGGAAGGGCTGGCGAGAGCCACAAAGGCCCGGAATAGGCGCCACAGCCGCCCCCCGCACTTTTCCCGCCAAGCGCCCAACCTAGCGAGCAGACGGGCGCCGACCGTTAAGAGCTTGTGCGCGTGCGCAACTCCGTTATCGCCTCAGGAAGGGCTGCCATGGAGGCAGGGCTTGTCCTGAGGGAAGGTACAGGCGTTGTCCTTTGGTCTGTTATTTTTATTTATTCCCCTCACGACACAGTCTTGTTTAATGGGGACAGAAATTAATGTCGCCCCCCCTTTTTTGTCAATGGGCTCCAGACAGACAACAGGGTAAGATAACACCAAGAATTTGGTGTTTTTGGTAATAAAGGTTCTGTTCTGCATTTTTAAAACGATGTAAACCACATTTATTTATTTATTTATTTGTTAAGCTTATATCCCGCCCATCTTCCCAAGAGGGAACTCTGGCCGGCTTACAATAAAACCAAGTAAAACAGACAGACACAGTAACAAAAAAACAATGGGCAGGCATGATCCAAGCAGAGATGGCACAGGCAAATAAATAAATAAATAAATAGAAAGGTCGCCAAACGCCTCCCTGAAAAGGTGAGTCTTCAGGGCCTTTTTGAAGGCTGGCAGGGATTCTGCTAGGCACAGCTCACTGTAGAGATGGTTCCATATGATTTGATAAAAATATCAACCACATTATCAATCACAGACTACACACAAGGACACAAAATTGGCTCAAAATTCCTCACTAAAACAAGCTTGCCTTTAAGGTCCCCAGTGAGCTGCGCCTGTTGGAGTCCCTGCCCGCCTTTAAGAAGGCCTTGAAGACCCAGCTCTTTAGAGAGGCTTTTGGCGACCTCCTCTGTTAGTCTGTCTCCCCCCCCCATGCCCTGGGTTTCACCGCCATCTTGCTTCATTGCCTCTCCTTTTACTGTTCGTTGATTTATTATTTGCTTTTATTGCTGTAAGCCGCCCAGAGTTCCCTTTGGGGAAGATGGGCGGGATACAAGATAAAAAATAAATAAATAATAAAAAATAGAGAATCATAGAGTTAGGAAAGACCTCAAGGGCCATCCAGTCCAACCCCCTGCCATGCAGGAACCCCCATCTCAGTACCCCTGAGATATGGCCATCCAGCCTCTGCTTAAAAACCTCCAAAGAAGGAGACTCCATCACCCTCCATGGCAACTCTACCACCCTCTGTGTACATATTGATGTACAGTGGTATATGTATCACTGTACATATACAGTGGTACCTCTTAAGATTAATGCCCCTTAAGATGAAAAATTCGTAAGACAAATGAAATTTCCGGGAATAGGATTCCTTTGCATAACGACCATATCCTGTGAAATACCTCGCAAGATGATTTGAAAGAAGATACCCAGAATGCATTGAGCCCCCGTACTGATTGGAGGAACGAATATTTCTTGGACTGGAAGCTGCTCCTCGCAGCTCAACAGCCAAATGATTTTGACAGTTCTGAGCAGCCAGGAGCAGCCTTCAACTGCCCGTTGATTGAGGGGGGTGTTCCACTAACCCACTAAAGAGGGTTTCCCTTTCCCCCTGTTTTTCTGGGTTGTAGCAGGCCTTCAGACCCACCATCCCCAAAGATGGCAAAAGCTCTTTCCTATCTTTGGGGGTGGAGGGGTTTTGACACCCCCTCATTACTCGTAGCGAGAGGGGCTGTCAAAAACCCAACACCACCGAAGAGGGGTGAAAGACTGTTCTCGTCTTTCATGGTGTCGGGACAGCCTTCCAATAGGAATGCACTGAAACCCAATGTAATCCATTCCCCCTTTTTCTTGTTTTCTGCCCTCAGAATGGATTAATTGGTTTTCAGTGCATTCCTACAGGAAACTAGGCTTCTTAAGACAAATTTTTCATGTCAACATGATCTGCAGAATGAATTAAATTCATCTTAAGAGGTACCACTGTATATTCAATATACCTCTCCCACGTTTAGGCTCAGTAAATCCATAGATTATATAAGAGCTTTGTGGCACAGTAGTGTGATGTAAATTTCATTCAGATGGGTGAGGATGGGGTACATCTCACCACTGCTGGAAGGAATCTTTTTGCCAATAAGCTTTAAACTGAGTTCTCAGGGGGAGGGAATTTTTTTCCTTAACATTAGACATCCAGAAGGGGTTGTGGGGAATAGCCCAAATGTTGAAATAGGAGCAGGACAAGGAGTATTACAGACAATCAATGTGAGGAAAAACAGGTTGAGCAAAGGGCTTCTAAGAAACACACGCAGCCTCATATGTCTCTACACATAGAATCACAGAGTTCAAAGAGACCTCAAGGGCCATCTAGTCCAACCCCCTGCCATGCAGGAACTCCATCACAATATTTCCGACAGATGGCCATTCAGCCTCTGCTTAAAAACCTCCAAAGAAGAAGACTCCACCACCCTCCGTGGCAGCATATTCCACTGCCAAACAGCTCTAACTGTCATGAAGTTCTTCCTAATGTTCAAATGGAATCTCTTTTCCTGTAGTTTGAAACCATTGCCCCGAGTCCTAGTCTCTGAAGTCATGGAAAACAAACCTCTTCCCTCTTCAATATGACATCATTTCAAATATTCAAACATAGCTATCATATCCCCTCTCAGTCTTCTTTTAGAGAGGCTAAACATTCCCAGTTTCCTAAGCCGTTCCTCGTAAGACATTTCCACCAGACCCTCAACCATCCTGGTCACCCTCCTCTGCACCCGCTTGAGGTTGTCAACATCCTTTTTAAACTGAGGCGCACAGAACTGGACACAGGTGGGGTCTGACCAGAGCAGAATATAGTGGGACTATCACTTCCCTTGATCTAGACACTATGGTTCTGTTGATGCAACCAAGAATCACATTGGCTTTCCTGGCTGCCCCATCACACTGCTGACTCATGTTCAATTTGTGGTCCACCAAGATTCCCAGATCCCTTCCACAGGTACTATTTTCCAGCCAGGTACCTCCCATCCTAAATCCGTGCATTTTATTCTTTTTACCTAGATGCACCACCCTACATTTCCCTCTGTTGAAATCTATTCCATTAGCTTAACCCCAGCATTCTAATTTTTCAAGGTCCTTTTGGATTTTCATCCGATCCTCTAGGGAATTTGCAACCCCTCCCAATTTGGTATCATCTGCAAATTTAATTAACATACTCTCTATTCCTTCCTCCAAGTCATTAATAAAGATATTGAAGAGCACTGGACCCAGAACAGAACCCTGGGGCACCCCACTGGTCATGTCTCTCCAAGCTGAAGAGAGGCCATTTATGATCACCCTTTGGGTGCGATCAGTCAACCAATTACAAATCCACCTAACAGTTGCACTATCTATCCCACTTTCTATTAGCTTCTTAGCAAAAATACCATGGGGAACCTTATCAAACGCCTTAAGTCCAGATAAGCAATATCAACAGCATTCCCCTCATCCACCAGGCCTGTAATTCTATCAAAGAAAGAGATCAAATTGGTCTGGCATGACTTGTTTTTAAGAAACCCGTGTTGACTTCTTGTAATGACAGCATTGTTTGTTAAATAATTGCAGGCTGCCTGCTTAATAATCTCCTCTAAGATCTTTCCAGGAATTGAAGTCAAGCTGACTGGGCGGTAATTATTTGGGTCCTCTTTTTCCCCCCTTTTTGAAGACTGGGACAACATTAGCCCTCCTCCAATCAATGGGGACTTCCCCTGTTCTCCAGGACTTCCCAAATATTATTGTCAATGGTTGGGTGTAATTCATCTGGCCCAGGAGACTTAAATTCATTTAATGTTTCCAGATGTTCCTGTACTAACTCTCTACCTATTCTATCTTGCAATTCCCATCCTACCTCATCTACTCTTTGTCCCAGTGGATCTCTTTCTTCCTTTTTGGAGAAAACGGAGGCAAAGAACATGTTGAGTAGTTCTGCCTTTTCCTTGTCTCCTGTTAGTAACTGGTTATCCTCACCACCCAGACAGCCTATCATTTCCTTATTTTTCCTTTTGCTGCGGACATAGCTAAAGAAACCCTTTTTACTATCTTTAATCTTCCTGGCAAGTCGAAGTTCGTTTTGTGCTTTAGCTTTTTTTACCATCCCCTTGCATATATTAGCTGTTTGCTTATATTCCTCTTTGGTGCATTTCACATTTTTCCATTCCTTGTACTTGTTTTTCTTTATAGTTAGCTGAGTTGAAAGTTCTTTAGTAAACCATTGTGGGTTCTTTAGACCTCTCCCATTTTTTCTTCTTGTTGGAACAGTTTTAAATTGTGCCTTTAATATCTCACTTTTAAGGAACTCCCACCCATCTTGGACTCCCTTCTCTTTCAGTGTTTCAGTCCATGGAATCACAGCCAATAATTCCCTAAGTTTACAAAAATTGGCTTTCTTAAAGTCCAGGATTCTTGTCTGACTATGTTTAACTTCACCTTCCAACTGTATAACAAATTCCAAAAGGGTATGGTCACTTTTACCTAATGATCCCACCACTTCGACCCCATTTACAAGGGTCTGTGCATTGGTGTAGAGACCTTTTAGGCTGCATGTGCTTCTTACATGTCCTTTGCTTAACCTGTTTTTCCTCGCACTGGTGGTCTGCACTACTTCTTGTCCTGCTGCTATTTCAACATTTGCGCTGGTCCTCGAAACCCCTTCTGGATCTCTATCATTAAGAGAATTTTCTCCCTCCGCCTGCAAACTCAGTTTAAAGCTCAGTTTAAATGAACACAGCATGGCAAACAAACAAAAGGAGCTGGAACACCTAAAACTGCAAAATAAATATGACGTAATTGGCATCTCTGAAAACTGATGGGATGAGACTTATGATTGGAATGATTGGAATGTTCAAAGGAACAGTTAAGAAAGGAGGGTGTTTTTCAACCTGTTTGCCGTGGAAAAATTGAAAAATTACTTTATATATAGTCAATATAACAGAGTTAAATTTTTAACAAATGGTGGTGTGCCTCGTGATTTTTTTCATGAAACAATTGCCTTTGACATACATACTGCTAAAGAAATACAAAATAAACAATAGGGAAAGCAGGTTGAGAGTATTTGGGTGAGAATTAAGTGCGAGAAAATTTAGAGAGATGTCACTGTAGAGGTATATTATAGACCCCCCCCCCAAGCCAGCCAGAGAAATGGGATGATGCCTTCTGTGAGCAGATGGCCACACAGTCAAAAGGGAGAGATGTAGTACTAATGGGAGATTTTAACTATCCTGGTATATGCTGGCAGTTGAACTCAGCTAAGAATGCAAGGTCTAACAAATTCTTTACTGGCCTTGCAGACAATTTCATGATCCAAAAGATAGAGGAGACAACAAGAGGCACAACCATTTTAGATCTGGTCTTAACCAATAAGGAAGACCTTATAAATGGGGTCTAAGTGGTGGGATCATTAGGTAGAAGTGACCATGCCCTCTTGAGATTTCTTATACAGTTGGAAGGTGAAGTTAAGCATAGTCAGACCAGAGGTAGAATGGGAATTGCAACATAGAATAGGTAGACAGGTCATACAGAAACACCTGAAAACATTTAAGTCTCCTGGTTCAGATGAATTACACCCAAGAATATTAAAATAATGGGTAGAAGTAATTTCAGAACCATTGGCAATAATATCTGAGAAGTCCTGGATAACAGTTGAAGTCCCCATCGATTGGAGAAGGCGAATGTTTTCCCTATCTTCAAAAGGGGGGGGAGGACCCAACTAGTTACCGTCCAGTCAGGTTGACTCCAATTCCTGGCAAGATCCTAGAGCAAACTTTCTGGTGACCAGAAATGTACACAATACTCTAGACGGGGTCTTACCATGGATTTATAAAGAGGCAAAAGGACACGCTGACTTATTTTCTATAGTATTTCTAAGGATCCCTAGCATTGAGTTGGCTTTTTTTTACTGCTGCAGCACACTGGGTTGATACCTTCATCGAGCTGTCCACCAGGACACCAAGTTTATAAATATAATTGCTTTTTTTGTCCCATCATGCATCACTGCACTTACCAGTGTCGAGAGATCCTTCTGGAACTCCTGACAATCTCGGTTTTTTACTACCCTGTATAATAAAATTTACTGTATAATTTGGCTACCTTGCTATTTACTCTGACTTCTAGATCATTGATGAAGAGAGGTTGAAAAGCAGGGGTCCCAGAACTGAGCCTTGGGGGACCCAACTCCTGACCTCCCTCCTGCCACAGTGCCGGAGGACTGGAGGATAGCAGATGTCACACCAATTTTTAAAAAAGGAAGGAGGGGGACCCAGGAAACTACAGGCCGGTTAGCCTTACATCTATCCCAGGGAAGATGGTGGAAGGCCTCATCCAAGAGAAAATCTTAAAACACATAAAAGAACAAACCTTGCTGAGAGAAAATCAGCATGGCTTCTGTAAGGGTAAATCTTGTCTTACAAACCTTTTAGAATTTTTTGAAAAGGTCAACAGGCACGTGGATTTGGGTGAACCGGTGGATATAGTCTATCTGGATTTTCAAAAGGCTTTTGACACAGTCCCTCACCAAAGGCTGCTGAGAAAATTGCATAGTCAGGGGATAAGAGGGCAGGTCCTCTTATGGATTGAGAACTGGTTGAGATCCCGGAAACAAAGAGTAGGTGTCAATGGGAAATTTTCACAATGGAGAGAAGTGAAAAGCGGTGTGCCCCAGGGCTCGGTCCTGGGACCGGTGCTTTTCAATCTGTTCATAAATGACCTGGAGACAGGGATAAACAGTGAGGTGGCCAGGTTTTCAGATGACACAAAACTTTTCCATGTGGTAAAAACCAGAGAAGATTGTGAAGAGCTCCAGAAGGATCTCTCCAAACTGGGGGAGTGGGCTGAGAAATGGCAAATGCGTTTTAATGTAACCAAATGTAAAGTAATGCATATTGGGGCAAAAAATCCAAACTTCATCTATCAACTCATGGGCTCTGAGTTATCCGTGACGGATCAGGAAAGAGATCTTGGTGTCTTGGTGGACAGCTCCATGAAGGTGTCTCCCCAATGTGTGGCAGCAGTGAAGAAGGCCAATTCCATGCTAGGGATTATCAAAAAGGGGATTGAAAATAAAACAGCCAACATTATAAATCCGTTATACAAAACAATAGTAAGGCCCCACCTGGAGTATTGTGTACAATTCTGGTCACCGCATCTCAAGAAAGACATAGTGGAATTGGAAAAGGTGCAGAAGAGAGCGACTAAAATGATTACTGGGCTGGGGCACCTCCCTTATGAAGAAAGGCTAAAACAATTGGGCCTCTTTAGTCTGGAAAAAAGGCGTTTGAGGGGGGATATGATTGAGACATACAAAATAATGCAGGGTATGAGTAAAGCGGATAGAGGGAAGCTCTTCTCCCTCTCTCAAAATACCAGGGGACATACACTCAAATTGAGTGCTGGGAGAGTAAGAACTGACAAAAGAAAATATTTTTTCACCCAGCGCGTTGTAAGTCTATGGAACTCCCTGCCACAGGATGTGGTGATGGCATCTGGCCTGGATGCCTTCAAAAGGGGATTGGACAGATTCCTAGAGGAAAAATCCATCACGGGTTACAAACCATGATGGAGATGTGTAATCTCTAGGCTTTAAACCAGGGTACTTCAAGGGCCAGATGCAGGGGAGTGGTATCAGGAGACAGATATCTAGTCTCATGCGCTCCCAAATGCATCTGGTGGGGCCGCTGTAAGATACAGGAAACTGGACTAGATGGGCCTTTGGCCTGATCCAGCATGGCTCTTCTTATGTTCTTATGTTCTATGTTCACTTGGGCTTTTGTGGTCTAACCCTCTAGCTTCATTGTCAAACAAAGGAGGAAGAGGAGAAGGAGGAAGGGGGGGCTGACCCAGCTTTCCACAGTGCCAGCCTTCTCCTCTGTTATCCCACAAAGAGTAATGAACCGCAGTGAGATTGGCAACTGGCAAATCTCCATAGAAAAAGACAGAGGTTCTTGAGAATAAAAGGCTTTTTATTGCGAAAATGGAATCAATGCACTGAAGGGTGCTTCTCTGATAAGCAGAGAAGGACCGTTTCTGAGACCCAACAAGAGTCATTCAACCATTTCAGATTGAGTAAGGCCATATACATCACATTATTTCCACAGCGTCATATATTTCAAGACAGGCAGTCTCAGACAAGCACACAACTCTCCCCACGTATAGCATGGCTGTTCACTGAGCACGCACACAGTTCCTCATTTTAGCTCAAATTGGAACAAAAGTTACTTCACTTTTGTTACCCAAGTTACACTCTGTCTATATGTAGCAAGCGATTTTCCGGTTCTAAATAGCAAAATCAAGAGAAGGAAGTTTCTAATCTCTTCATTCTAAATGGTGCTTCTATAGGTGACTACACCGCTGAATTTACTTACATATCCGGGTCCAAAATGAGCAGTATACATTATGTATGTGTTTCCATGGATCTTCTTCCCTACCTTAAATACAAGTACTTCCTAAATCCGAGAGTGACCATCTCCGTTTTGCTTCTCTTAAATGCTTTTACTCAGGAAGTGTGCAATGTCGCTCACTATCAGCCTAATTCCTTCAAGAAGAATTTATCAGCGTATCAAATGGTCCTCTGTCCAAAACCAAAGAATCTCTGAGACGTTGGCATCTGACCATCTACTGGGGCTGCACTTTAACCTGTTCTCAACAAAAACATTATATGTATCCTGTTGCTGGTCATTGACGGTAATGTTTTTGATTTGATTTGATTTGATTACTGTCTATACGAAGCAAGCGGTTTTCAGGTTCTAAATAGCAAAAACAAGAGAAGGAAGTTTCAACAGTGACCTTGCCTCTGTGTGAGATCTGAAGCCACAGAGGAGACTCAAAATTAGTTGTCATTTTTCCTTCTTAGTTTGTACAAACCAAGGAAGAGGTTTTCAGTTTCCTGCCACTCTAGGAAGAGGAACTCACTGTCCGACCCACTTGGAGGATCAGATACTCCCCTTGCCTCTGCTTTCTTCCTCCTCTTGGGCCAGGCAGGATCTTGACCCAGATGACCCTTCTGGGAAACTCAAGGGTGTGGGGTTATTTTAAGGTAACGTTTCATGGACACATCCACTTCTTCAGACATAGAGCAGCAACTCCCCCCCTCCATGCAATGAAACTACATGAACCATCAGTGGGAGGCAGGGGGGATGATCTCCCCCTGGAGAAGAAGGCCTGGTTCTTTTTTTGGTGGGGGGAGGGAGTTAGGCCTTCTTTCCCCCCTCCCTATTCTTTGTCCTGGTTCAGCCCAAAAAGCTGATTATTCCATCCTTTTCCCTTGGGGGGAGAGAAAGAGGGGTTGCCTTCAAGACCCCTCCATTAACCCCCTCCATTTGAACAACCCTCCTACTAAATCGGCCCGGATTCATCCAAAGATGACTATGTGGGGAAGGGGTTATCTTCTGCTCTCCTCCCTTCTCCTCCCGAATATAAGAACATAAGAACAAAAGAAGAGCCATGCTGGATCAGGCCAACGACCCATCTAGTCCAGCTTCCTGCATCTCACAGTGGCCCCACCAGATGCGTCTGGGAGCGCATGAGACTAGATATCTGTCTCCTCATACCACTCCCCTGCATCTGGCCCTCGAAGTACCCCGGTTTTAAGCCTGGAGATTACATATCTCCATCATGGTTTGTAACCTGTGATGGATTTTTGCTCCAGGAATCTGTCCAATCCCCTTTTGAAGGCATCCAGGCCAGATGCCATCACCACATCCTGTGGCATGGAGTTCCATAGACTAACAACAATCTGGGTGAAAAAATATTTTCTTTTGTCTGTTCTTACTCTCCCAGCCCTCAATTTGAGTGGATGTCCCCTAGTTCTGGTATTTTGTGAGAGGGAGAAGAGCTTCCCTCTATCCACTTTGCTCATGCCCTGCATTATCTTGTACGTCTCAATCAAATCCCCCCTCAGGCGCCTTTTTTCCAGACTAAAGAGGCCCAAATGTTTTACCATTCCTCATAAGGGAGGTGCCCCAGCCCAGTAATCATTTTAGTCGCTCTCTTCTGCACCTTTTCCAGTTTCACTATGTCTTTCTTGAGATGTGGTGACCAGAATTGTACACAAAACTCCAGGTGGGGCCTTACTATTGTTTTCTATAATGGCATTATAATGTTGGCTGTTTTATTTTCAATCCCCTTTTTGATAACCCCTAGTATGGAATTGGCCTTCTTCACCGCTGCCATACATTGGGTAGACACCTTCATGGAGCTGTCCACCAATACACCAAAATCTCTTTCCTGATCCGTCACGAATAACTCAGAGAACATGAGTTGATAGATAAAGTTTAGATTTTTCGCCCCAATATGCATTACTTTACATTGTCCTACCTGAAATCGCATTTGCCATTTCGCAGCCCATTCCCCCCGTTTGGAGAGATCCTTCTGGAGCTCTTCACAATCTTCTCTGGTTTTTACCACACGGAAAAGTTTTGTGTCATCTGCAAACTTGGCCACCTCACTGTTTATACCTGTCTCCAGGTCATTTATGAACAGACTGAAAATCACTGGTCCCAGGATAGATCCCTAGGGCATACCGCTTTTCACTTCTCTCCATTGTGAAAATTTCCCGTTGACACCTACTCTTTGTTTCCTGGATCTCAACCAGTTCTCAATCCATGGTGAGGGACTGTGTCAAAAGCCTTTTGAAAATCCAGATAGACTATATCCACCGGTTCACCCAAATCCACATGCCTGTTGACCCTTTCAAAAAATTCTAAAAGATTTGTCAGACAAGACTTACCCTTACAGGAGCCATGCTGATTTTCTCTCAGCAAGGTTTGTTCTTCTATGTGCTTTAAGATTTTCTCTTGGATGAGGCTTTCCACCATCTTCCCTGGGACAGATGTAAGGCTAACTGGCCTGTAGTTTCCCGGGTCCCCCCTCCTTCCTTTTTTAAAAATTGGTGTGACATTTGCTATCCTCCTGTCCTCGGGCACTGTGGCCATTTTAAGAGACAAGTTGCATATAACCGTTAAGAGATCTGCAATTTCATTTCTCAGTTCCCTAATAACCCTTGGGTGGATGCCATCTGGGCCCAGGGACTTGTTAATCTGCAATTTATCAATTAGTCCTAAAACATCCTCCTTTTTAAACCAGTATTTGATTTAATTCTTTACTCAAGAGGGTCCGTTCAGGCAGTGGAATCTGCTCACAGTCCTCTGTCGTGAAGACAGATGCAAAGAATTCATTTAATGTCTCTGCAATTTCCAAGTCCTCCTTAACCTCCCCTTTTCCTCCCTCACCATCCAGAGGGCCAACTGGTTCTCTGGCAGGTTTTCTACTTCTAACATATTTAAAGAAGCTTTTATTATTACCCTTTATATTGCTAGCCATGCGTTCCTCAAAATCTTTCTTTGCCTCTCTTATCATCTTCTTACATTTCTTTTGCCAGTTTCTGTTCCTTTTTATTTTCCTCATTTGGAGAGGATTTCCATTTAGAGAAAGACCCCTCCTTGCGCATAGGAGCCTAACTCCACTCGTTAACCATGCTAGCGCCCTCTTGGATTTAGAGGAGCTCTTTTTTCTTTGAGGCATGCACTTGTGCTGGACCTCTATTCTTGTTGTTTTAAACAGGCTCCACGCACTCTGAAGAGATTGGATTCTTCTAACCTTCCCCTTCAATTTCTTTCTAACTGGTTTCCTCATCTGATGGAAGTTTGCCCTTCGGAAATCAAGGGTTTTTATGTCTGATTTGCTTGATACTCTTCCGGCATCCGGATCCAGACCCTCCAACATCATTGCAGTGGCAACACCCAGAGAGGCGCGGAGAACGCGTACGCGGAACCGCGCCTTCTCTGTGGTGGGGCCCTCGCTTTGGAACCATCTCCCTCCTGAGCTGCGCCTGCTGGAGTCCCTGCCTGCATTTAAGAGGGCTTTGAAGACCTCCCTCTTTAAAGAAGCGTACGGTGACCTTATTAGTTAGTTTTCCTTTTCCCATTTCCCTGATCTTTTTGCTTGCCGCCATCTTGCTTTTTGCCGCCCTTGTTTGGGGGGCTTTGCTATTTTTGCTTTTAAGCCTTTTTATGCTTTTTACGTTGTTAGCCGCCCAGAGTTCCCGTTGGGAAGATGGTGCGGGATATAAGTACTTAAATAAATAAATAAATAAATAAATAAATTCCTCCAACATATATGGCAAAGGAGATTGCAGCATGGTCACTGTTCCCCAGAAGTTCAGTGACATTCATACCCCTGACCAGGTCCTGAGTATGACACAGAATCAAAGGGGAGGAGAGGAATATTGGGAGGGAAGAAGCAGGGAGAGATTGGGTGAGGCTCAGAGGGAGCCTCTTTCTACATCTGAACCTCTTTCCACATTCCAGACATTCATGTGGCTCCTGTGTGGCTCCTGTGATGCCTGGCAAGGCTTCCAGCTTCATTGAACCTCTTTCCACAGTCCAGACATTCAAATGGCTTCTCGCCTTTGTGGGTCCCGTGATGCACAGCAAGGCTTCCAGCTTGACTGAACCCCTTTCCACACTCCAGACACTGAAATGGCTTCTCACCTGTGTGAATTCTGTGGTGCATAGTAAGGTTTCCAGCCTGACTGAACCTCTTCCCACACTCCAGACATTCAAATGGCTTTTCACCCGTGTGGGTTCTGTGATGCTTAGTAAGGCTTCCAGAATCAGTGAACCTCTTTCCACACTCCAGACATTCAAATGGCTTCTCACCTGTGTGGGTCCTGAGATGTCTCTCAAGGTTTCCAGAATCAGTGAACCTCTTTCCACACTCCAGACATTCAAATGGCTTCTCTCCTGTGTGGGTTCTGTGATGGCTAGCAAGGTTTCCAGCTTGACTGAACCTCTTTCCACACTCCAGACATTCAAATGGCTTCTCGCCTGTGTGAGCCATTTGGTGGCTAGCAAGCCTTCCAGACTCACTGAACCTCTTTCCACACTCCAGACATTCAAATGGCTTCTCGCCTGTGTGGGTCCTGTGATGCACAGCAAGGCTTCTAGCTTGACTGAACCCCTTTCCACACTCCAGACATTCAAATGGCTTCTCTCCTGTGTGGGTTCTGTGATGGCTAGCAAGGTTTCCAGCTTGACTGAACCTCTTTCCACACTCCAGACATTCAAATGGAACCGCCTTTGTGGGTCCCGTGATGCACAGCAAGGCTTCCAGCTTGAATGGCCTTTCCACACTCCAGACATTGAAATGGCTTCTCACCTGTGTGAATTCTGTGGTGCATAGTAAGGTGTCCAGCTCGACTGAACCTCTTTCCACACTCCAGACATTCAAATGGCTTCTCACCCGTGTGGGTTCTGTGATGGCTAGCAAGGCTTCCAGAATGACTGAACCTCTTTCCACACTCCAGACATTCAAAGGGCTTCTGACCCGTGTGGGTTCTGTGATGGCTAGCAAGGTTTCCAGAATGACTGAACCTCTTTCCACACTCCAGACACTCAAATGGCTTCTTGCCTGTTCGGGCCATGTAGTGGTTAGCAAGCTTTACACCTTGACTGAACCTGTTTCCACACAATAGAATTTCAAATATATTCTCGTCTGTTTGTGTTCTCAGGTGTATAGTTAGGTCTTGCGTACAACTAAATGTCTTTTCACACTCTATGCATGTCAATGGATTCTCCCCTGGGTGAATTTTTCTATGGGGACAAGTTCTTGAGATGCTAGTAAAAGATTTTACACACCTGGAGTACACATTCTTCTCCTTTGGATCGTTGTGGAACCGCTTGGCCTTACTCCTGACATGTAACAGATTTGTGGATCTTTTCATCTATCTCTTTTCCTCTGAGCTTATTCCTTCCGGTTTGATTCTCAACACCCTCATTTGCATCGGAATATTCAATCTCTTCCTCTGAAGTTTGGTGGCCTCCTTTTTTATTTCTTCTCTACAGCATCCTACCTGCAAAATATAAGCAACCACAAAAAACAGAGTTTTGATTCAAGTAACAAACCCGATGCACTTCCACGGAGGAGACACACCTTCAGGGTGGACCCACCTGCGCCCACCTGAGTGAGGAGGCCCATTGTGGCACCACTGAATATCCTAAGGAAAACCAGGGGATTTATCACCTCTTGTGAAATAGTTTCTCTTTCATGCTGCGAAATGTGGGTTTCAGGGTAAGAAACGGATGGAACTTGTTCCACAGCCTTCAAAGAATATTTGCATATCAGTCTGGATCTAATGCACGGAAGTTGCATTGGTAGATCATACCTCTTCCATATGAATTCATGGTGCTTAGGATTACCTTCAAAGCAACCACGCAGACAGCTTGGTTAGTTTGAAGGAACATTGCTCTTTATTGGCAGCAAAAACCAGATGGACATATTTAATTTGATACAGAGAGCTTCCAAGTAATAACAAACAAGAAGCAAAATGCCCTGCTTATATATTGCCCCGTAATACTTAAAGCACTCTCTGGGATGGTTGCAATTTAATTATGCAGGCTGCACAGTGCCACCCTCCCCCACCATGAGATGGGTAACCATTTTACCAACCTCAGAAAAAACCCACAAGAAAACCAGAACAGCAAAAAGTCTTATTTTCTCCAACCACTCAAAAGAGGCTCTCCCTGTGCAGTCACTCCATAGCAGAAGAAAATATTTTCTAAAATTTGTACCGGGAGCCTGGAGGGTAGGACAGAAACACATCCTCCATTTGGTAACTAATCTGCCACATTGATTATCATTTTATTTTTATCCCAATGTCAATGCCTGGGAGGGCAGAGGTGCTTTAACTCTTGTAAGTGTCCCTGAGCAGTCGCTGTATATGAACGCATAAAATAAATTGAGAAAGTTTTTTAAAAAGTCTTCTTCATGACACAGGCTGGTGGGCCCTTTCTTTCAACAGGGGTATCCCAGCAGGGCAATCAAAAATACTCTATGCCCAGGGGAAAAAGTGATCCTTCCCTGGGCAGACCTTGTTCCCAGAGTATCAAAGGGATCTCCTCATGCAGAGATCTCCAGCCTGGGCACAGAAGATCCCACTCTCTGTGGGGAAAACATGGGGTCACCTCCTCAGAGGATACCGACAGCTGAAAATTGAAATAGAATTAAAAATGAAAGGCACTGTTCATGTCTCAGGACTTTTCTGACAGTAGGAACATTGTCACCTATTACAGGAGTAACTGTTAAGATCAATTTAATTTGTCCTATTGCTCAATTCATTTTACAAAAAAAAAAATTGTCCTTCAAAATGTGGTTTAATCTGCTTTCCCATAGGAATGCATTGAACTCCATAGGCAAAATGTGGCTTACAAAGTTTTCCAATTCCCGTAAATTTCATTTGTCTTACAAGTTTGTGCCTTAAGGGGCTAACAAATGCTAACAAATCACCAGGAACTAAAAGCTAGCAGATCACCAGGACCAGACAGCAAACACCATCTTCGATGGTACAGGTCCAAATTGACCAAATCCATGAGATCGAGGAGGGTGCCGCACTGGCTGTCCAGGAACGAAGCACCATACCCGGAGTGCAGATCCGATTGGAAGGCCTCAATATTTGATCTAAAATGGCCTGCAAAGGATTAATTAGTGAATTCTCTGAGAGAAATAGCCTTTCTTAGTCACTCTTATAATAGCTCTTACATAGCTCCTGATATGATCACCAAGAGAGTGCAAAGAGTCCAAAACTGGACATCACTTGGCAATGATCAACTACATGGGTTTGGGCTTCAACCCCTGATAGGATCAAGGAACCTCTTGGGACAGGACCCGATGGAAGGTCCAGGTCTAGGCTCTCCACAGGGGGTATGTCAATCAACAGGGAGAAAGTCAGCAGGTAATGGTGATAAGCTGAGATCACATATGAGATTAACGCAACACATAAAAGAGAAAGACAAGAGGCAGGCTTTGGTGGTCCTTTTGGGGAAACAGAGTCAGCTATACTAACAGTGATTGCAAATCATAATGCTATGTGCTAGACATGTCTAGGGACTAGAGATGGGCACGACTTGGCGAAATTCTCGTTTCCGTTTCCATTACTCGTTTCCGTTACGCAACGGAAACGGTAACGACAATTACTCTGCCAGAACTCGAACTGATAAACGACCAATTGGGTCTGATTTGTCGTGTGTCGTTTCTGGCATCGCGCAATGCCAAGCGGCACAGAGGAAATTTTTTTAAAACCCCGATTCCCGGCCAAAAAAGCAGGCGAAAATATGCCTGCCTGAGGGCACCTACCAGAAGGATGGTTTCTGGGGGGGGGTCCCCACTCCAGCCTCCCCCATCCTGGGCTGCTTTACCAGGCTGGGAGGGCGCATCCTCGGCGTAATCCATTTGCCAAGGGGTGCGGGGGGGATCCAAAATGGCGACTGCAGTATTTTTTTAAAAATCGTGGTCCAAAAACCCACCAAAGCACCACAGAAACATGCGAAAATTAGCTATTTTAACTGCTTGAATTTTTACAGTAGCAGCAGTGGGTTTTTCTTGCAATAAAACATCTTCATTGATTTTATTTTATTTTATTTTATTTTTATTTTTTTACACCAAGTCAATGATGGGCTGGCCATGGGATGGGACCATGCAAATTTTTGGAGCCATTCCACCAATCGCATGGCCAGGTTTTGCTGATGCTGCTGGTACCAGGCTGGGAGGGCGCATCTTCAGCGTAATGCATTTGCCATGCGGTGCGGGGGGATCCAAAATGGCGACCGCAATATTTTTTTTTGAAATCGTGGTCCAAAAACCCACCAAAGCACCACAGAAACATGCGAAAATTAGCTATTTTAACTGCTTGAATTTTTACAGTAGCAGCAGTGGGTTTTTCTTGCAACAAAAAGGCCCCATTAATTTTATTTTATTTTTATTTTTTTACACCTGCGCACGCGCAATGATGGGCTGGCCATGGGATAGGACCATGCAAATTTTTGGAGCCATTCCACCAATCGCATGGCCAGGTTTTGCTGAGACTTCTGGGTGTGCCAGAGAGGGCAATAAAAGCCCACCAACCCGAACTCTAAACCCTAACCCTAACCCTAACCCGAACCAATACGCCAGTACACTGTGTTCTTAGTGAGCCAGAGGCACCCAGAGGTACAGCCCAATAACCCACCCTAACCTTAACCGTTACCCTAAGCCTTGCCATCCCCTAATCCCATGCTCTGGGAAGTCAAGTCACACTAAATCGCGGCGGTAATGACAAACGACACAACGAAATGACAAATTTTTGAAAAAATTCGCAAAAAACGGAAACGAGCCGAAACGGACCCGTCCCGAAAAACGACAACTTGAAAAAAAATTTCCATGGTCATGTCCATCTCTACTAGGGACCCAAGTCTAGAGACCACCACCAGTGATCTGAAGAGCCAGGACCAGTCCAAAAGACGTGTCCAGGGAGACCTGGGTCTGAAGAGCACCATCAATGGTCTACAGAGTCAGGCTCTCCTAGGAACCTGGGCCTGGGGACCAGCAAAGTCAGGCCCAGGGACCTGGATCTGGAGACCAGCAATGGTGATCCCAAGAGTCAGGCACCCAAATGGAGCTGGGCACCGCTTAAATACCCTTCTCCGAGCCTGGAATTACCCTACAGCAGACACGCCTCCATAGAAACCAGATCAGACTGAATCCGACCAGTCAGGTCCCCGCCATTCGCACCTTAGATGGCCTTTATACATATACCTGCAAAGTGACAATATCTCAGATGACCTTTATACACACTTCTCTGCAAAGTGACACTTTTTTTTCATATTCTTGCGGTTGTGCAACTTCCTGCCTTGCCAGCTCTGTCTCTCAGAGAATGCAGAAGTTTTGTCAGCAAGCTGTCACCTTGTACATGTAATGCTATATTACTTAAACCATTTAGAGAATACCTAAAACCCAAGTCAAGCTATTGCCCAGCCCTATGAGTGGGGCAGGTGACCTGTTGGGACAGGTTGATAGAGGCCATGGGCTCCATGAACTCCAGAGCCCCACCAGACAGCCCCAACCCCACATGCACGTTGAAATCCCTGATGACCAGAAGTCCAGGCGATCTCAACAGTGCAGTCCGGATGAATTCATTTAGGGAGAGTGCTGGGTCACAGGGAGCGCAGTACAACAGCACTACCCCAAACCTATCCCTGAGTCCCACTGGTAAGTGCAGGCGGTCCTGCTGACAGAAAGAGACTCCCTGCAAACGATGGCCACCCCACCCCCTGACCCTCTAACCTGCTCAAGGGCCGAACACAGTACCGGGGGAGAGCATAGCTGGAAGAACGAGACCCCCCTCCCGCATCCACCCAGGTCTCCGTGATACAGGCCAGGTCGGCCCGCTCATCCATGATCAAATCTTGGATGATCAGTGACTTCGTATGGACTGAGCTGGCATTGAGCAGCCACCCGGACAGGTCAGAGGAGCAGAAGGAACGGCTCCCTGGTTAAGTGGCCGTGAGCGGGAGGGCCAGAACGAGGCCCAGCATGTGGGGCCCTCCTTCTCCTTAATTCACCGATAGACCATCCCTGGCTCTGAGCGTCAATTTCCCCAGCACCACGAGGCACCAAGAAAAGGTGGCTCTCGTGACCCTTGTCACAGCCTCCGCCTGGGGAATGGATCGACTCTCTCCTTCTTGGCGTCACTGCACGTCTCCCTTTCAGAAGCAATGGGTCACGTGGGCATGCTAAGCTCAAGCAGGCAAGGCCATGACATGAAAACGTAGCAAAGCACATGATGAAACCTATCACTCATCAAGTAAAAACGACTTCTGACACATATTACAGGACTCCCCTGTTTATCACGACCTGCAATAAAGGAAAATCTGCGATATGCAGACGCCTATATCTGTGGGTCGGGTCGGAACGAGGGGGCAAGCAGGCACTCGTCTTCCTCCCCTGCCACTGTCAGCACTGCAGGGCTTGGTGGGTGGGGTGAGTGGGAGTGCGCCACCGCTGCCACGGAGCTTGGGGGGAGTGAGCGGGCGCTCCTCCTCCTCCTCCTCCACTGCCGCCGGCACCATCCGAGCCGCAGAGCTTGGTGGGTGGTTGAGGGTGAGTGGGTGCTTGGCCTGCACTCCTCACTCATCATGGATTTTAATTTTTTTCATGTTCTTGGTAGCTTTAATGTTACCTTTGACTTTTGTAAGATACCTTTTAATGTTGAATATGTGTTGAATGTTCTGGGCTCTATATTGTCCCTCACTATTGTAAGCCACCTTGGGTCCTTTTCCAAGGAGAAAGGTGGGGTAAAAATATTCTAAATAAATAAGTAAGTAAGATGGGCACAGGATCTTAAAATATTCTATAGGTGGTGTTTAACACCTGGTAAGCTATCTAAAATGTATAAAATATCCAGTGTCTGTTGGAAATGTCACAAAGGGAAGGGACCTCTTCTCTATATGTGATGGATGTGTAAGAGGGCTAAAAAAATACCGGTGTATGGT